>CM021103.1:263786263-264243800 GCA_007115665.2 Sequoiadendron giganteum
TTTGAATGTTAAGGAAAGCTTAGCATTAAAGAACTTCCTGCGGACAAGCAATTGACTCCCCAGTACCCTTGTGGTGCGTCGAAACTTGTAGAGCCTAACCTCTGCAGATTGGGATGATAATGCCTCTCGCGTGGCCTTTTGAATGGGTGCTAGAAATAAATCCTTTGTTTTAGAAAACCATAAACCTTCTATTCTCTAGTACAACGGTTGTTGCCAAGGCACCCACACCTGCGCAGTTCTTAGTAGAAATGATCAATCTGCCATGGGAGTTTCATGGAGATTGGAAGCTTGGTTGCCCTAAGAAGTGAGTGCAATGTAAGGGGGAGCCCGTGGGGCTAAGCTTCTGAAATTCAATCGCTAAGGTTATGCGGTTCGTGGGATCCATAAGAATATTGTCCTTGCAGCCTTAGGATTTTTTTTTTTGTAAATGTCTTCTATGTGGTTGATTTTCATTCTTTACAACACCACGTGTTTGCCAACTATTTTTAGACAACATGAACAAATGAACATCATCCTCCAAATCTGAATCAACACAGTCAAACTGAAATAAATTCCTTGCAATCTGCTTGAAATTTTGTCTAGTGTGAAAATCTCACCTTGTCATTCTGTCATCTTCAATCTCATCCGTCCATCCAAAATTGCATTTTCTATAAAATATCAATTTTGTTCTCATTTCGACACCTCTTAATTTGATCACATCACATAGTCCTTGTATACATATATATCATTTCACCTAGTTCTTGTATACATGTACAACCCAGGTTGCATATATCAAGATCATATCGTGCCTAAGTTCCAAGTTGCATACATTCCATGAATTTAGTCTTTTCCATATTCATCATTGATCAAATAGAACCCTAAGCTCTTGCACAAGTTTCACTACTCTTCATAGGTCTCAAAACCAATCCATTTTTTATCTATCGCCCACATCACATAGTCCTTGTATACATATATATCATTTCACCTAGTTCTTGCATGCATGTACAACCCAAGTTGCATATATCAAGATCATATCATGCCTAAGTTCCAAGTTGCATACATTCCATGAATTTAGTCTTTTCCATATTCATCATTGATCAAATAGAACCCTAAGCTCTTGCACAAGTTCCACTACTCTTCATAGGTCTCAAAACCAATCCATTTTTTATCTATCGCCCACATCACATAGTCCTTGTATACATATATGTCATTTCACCTAGTTCTTGCATACATGTACAACCCAGGTTGCATATATCAAGATCATATCGTGCCTAAGTTCCAAGTTGCATACATTCCATGAATTTAGTCTTTTCCATATTCATCATTGATCAAATAGAACCCCCTAAGCTCTTGCACAAGTTCCACTACTCTTCATAGGTCTCAAAACCAATCCATTTTTTATCTATCGCCCACATCACATAGTCTTTGTATACATATATATTATTTCACCTAGTTCTTGCATACATGTACAACCCAGGTTGCATATATCAAGATCATATCGTGCCTAAGTTCCAAGTTGCATACATTCCATGAATTTAGTCTTTTCCATATTCATCATTGATCAAATAGAACCCTAAGCTCTTGCACAAGTTTCACTACTCTTCATAGGTCTCAAAACCAATCCATTTTTTATCTATCACCCACATCACATAGTCCTTGTATACATATATATCATTTCACCTAGTTCTTACATACATGTACAACCCAGGTTGCATATATCAAGATCATATCGTGCCTAAGTTCCAAGTTGCATACATTCCATGAATTTAGTCTTTTCCATATTCACCATTGATCAAATAGAACCCTAAGCTCTTGCACAAGTTCCACTACTCTTCATAGGTCTCAAAACCAATCCATTTTTTATCCATCGCCCACATCACATAGTCCTTGTATACATATATATCATTTCACCTAGTTCAATTGCATACATGTACAACCCAGGTTGCATATATCAAGATCATATCGTGCCTAAGTTCCAAGTTGCATACATTCCATGAATTTAGTCTTTTCCATATTCACCATTGATCAAATAGAACCCTAAGCTCTTGCACAAGTTCCACTACTCTTCATAGGTCTCAAAACCAATCCATTTTTTATCTATTGCCCACATCACATAGTCCTTGTATACATATATATCATTTCACCTAGTTCAAGTGCATACATGTACAACCCAGGTTGCATATATCAAGATCATATCGTGCCTAAGTTCCAAGTTGCATACATTCCATGAATTTAGTCCTTTCCATATTCATCATTGGTCAAATAGAACCCTAAGCTCTTGCACAAGTTCCACTACTCTTCATAGGTCTCAAAACCAATCCATTTTTTATCTATCGCCCACATCACATAGTCCTTGTATACATATATATCATTTCACCTAGTTCAAGTGCATACATGTACAACCTAGGTTGCATATATCAAGATCATATCGTGCCTAAGTTCCAAGTTGCATACATTCCATGAATTTAGTCCTTTCCATATTCACCATTGATCAAATAGAACCCTAAGCTCTTGCACAAGTTCCACTACTCTTCATATGTCTCAAAACCAATCCTAAACATTTAAATAGGTCAATAACTAAATCTTTAAATAGAATAATCCATGATCATTTCAATCATCTTGAAACACTTGAAAAAACCCAATTGTTATCGCGTTTACTTCTTCGTGATGAGCTGAAAGACTCATTACAATTGATGGGTGTATATTCTGCATCGAATAAGAGGAAACACATGAGACTGCAAAAAGATATTGTTGAAAATGTTAAAAAAAAATTAGATTCCATTGGGAAAAGATCTCGATCAGTGGATAAGGCCATTGCAAGAAAGGTGATTTTGACATCTGTTTTAAATAAAGAAATATCCAGAAAAAGAAAAATGTCAGCACTTTCCACTGAATTTGGTTATAGTAGAACCGCACTAATAAAATATGAGAAAAAGAGGAAGTTTTTAGATGATAGTTATGAGGGCAATTGGGCAATTATGTGTAGAGCTCCCCATTCTGATAGGATTGAAGATGTTGTTAGGAACTTGATCTCAAATTTTTGGAATGATCAAACTCGTCCATCATCAAATACTAGAGATGTTATGAGGTACAGGATTGGACCTGGTATTTATGAAGATCATATTAAACATTGGCTATACATAACATAACTTGAGATGTATATGAACTTTTGTAATATGTATCCTCATATAAAGATTAGGCAAACAATGTTTCAAAGGTTAAAGCCATATTATATGAAGATAAACAAGTTTTTTGAAACTTTTTGTTGTCGTTATCACATTGAATTTGATCTCTACTATCAGGTGTTTCAAAAAATGAGAGAAGAAAGATATGGTTTTCAAAATGCACCTCCTAAACAGGTAAGTTTGTTCATAAAGGATCTATTATGTGATCATGAAAATGGACCTCAAATAAAATGCATAAAAGGACTCTATGAAACATGTGAAAATTTGTCTAACTTTCCTTCAACAAATGAAAATGCTGACCTGAGTTAGACAGTAAATTGCAAGAGTTACAAGTATGTAAAGTTTCAAACAAATTTTGGGAAAGAATCCACAAGGTTAAACTATGTAGAAGAGGAGATACCTATTGGGAAATTTATGGAAGATTTTCAAAAATTGATACAACCATACATACAATATTCATTTTATGCTAAGTGGAAAGCACATCAATTTCAAACATTAAGAGATACTTTCCCACTTGGAACAATTCTCTCAGTAGTTGACTTTGCAGAAAATTACTCTTTTGTACATCAAAAAGAGATTCAATCAGAATATTACTTTTCAAAGCAAGTCACTATTATGGTTCATGTGTGTTATCGACATGCACAATTGGAATTGGATGGTGTTGAGAGTACAGATGAACAACAAGCCATCAAGAAAGAATATCACTTTTATATTAGTGATGATAAAGAGCATGACACGCTTTTTGTACAACATTGTTTTACAAAATGTTTTTTTGAGAATTTGAGAAGCAGGGGTGTAAAATTTGAAAAACATTTTGTATGGTCAAATGGATGTGCGGCACAATTCAAATCATCATGGCCATTTTATGCACTTTCTAAATATCATAAAATTTACAACATACCACATGTTTGGAGTTTCTTTGAGAGTGGGCATGGAAAGGGTGAGCATGATGGCGCAGGAGCTTGCATCAAATGTGCTTTAAGAAAACATCAAATGAGTTATTTAGAAGATCATATAGACGATGCACATGATGTTGTTGAATGGTGCAAGAAACACTTTGCATCAAATGAGGTCGGCACATCTTCAAGAACAAACTAAAACATTCCACATAGAGTGTTTTGGGAGATATCGGGTATGTATAAATTACATTTAAAATAAATAAATTTATTTAAATTTAAAATTTACACATATATATATACACATGTTCAAGTTCACATAAGTTTTTTGCAATTACATTTATCAAGGTTGGATAGAAGATCGATGCATGGATGCAAGAGGGTAGAAAAAACAAGATCTTTGCATTGTGTTATGAGTTCAGATAGTCACCCTGGATGGACATTATACACGAGGGATTACTCTTGTTTTTGCACTGAGTGCATTGCGGGAAACTCTCATGCATGCAACAATGAAGAACTAGAATACTTTAGTAAATGGGATATGGTACCACTATTCATTTCAGACACATACGATGAAAATGAGGATCAAAGATTTCAAGACATTCCTTTGATTTCAATTGATTATGACCATATTTCAGGATTGGTTAGATAAGGTACATGTGTAAGTTTTCAATAATTTAAATATTATATAAATTTAATGATCTTTAACTTGTCTAGAGACAATTCTTATTTTTTTAGAATTTTACTGTGTAAATTTGGTGTACAGGAGATGTTTTTGCAGTTATAGCAGAGCCTAAAAACATAGAAGGTGTTAGCTATTATTTACTGCATTGCACAGAAGAGAGGAATAAGCTAACATGACCTGAAACAAATGATGGAATGTTATTTCCCACAAGTGAGTTTGAATTTAAAATTATATATATATATACATTGTGTACATGTGTACATTACCTTAAAAACATTAAATATATATTGTACAAACCTTGAGCACATAAATGTTGTACACATGCACATGTATTACCTCATGTTCATGTTTATTCATGTTTATCGTGCAGGTTATGTTGTTGTGCAAGGGATATATCTAAGACAAGTCAAAGTTGTTCAACATGGGATTCATTTTGTGAACTATCAAGTTGATAAAAAGGTATATCAATATAGTCACCTTATAATTGCTACCGCCCTACATCTTCATGCAATTCCACATGCATGCGGACGAAAAAAAATGGAGACTAGATAGTGATGAACATAAAAAAAAATTATATGTTATTCAAGAGCGGGTTGAACCAGAATGTTTGAGTTAGATTATCTCCATGATTTTCAAGTTCACTTGTACATGTACATACATGTTCAAGATGGGAACTTATAGTAACTTGTTTGAACTCTGGATTGTTTTAGTTACTTATAATATATGTTGATGACAAGTGTTTTAAATTTGGTTGGACACAAATTAGGGGTTGAAATACATTGAGAACCTTAAATTGAGTAGATATTTCCAATTATATATTTGTTCCATGGAATTCAAGTACTTGTTATGTACATAATGTGCAAACCTTGTCATAAAAAAATTCATTGGAAGAGTGATGGTGGGAGTAGAAGAAAATGTAGTGTTAGTTTCAATGATCCCCCAAATCTAGCATGTTTATTTATTTATATCTTCAATATAATGTTGTATTTATGTATATAGTTGTATATATTTAATCAAGATGGTTAATATTATAACTTTAATTAATTTCTCTATTGAAATCTAACATGTTAAATATTATTACAAGTATCTATATTTAAATAATTTTTTAATTTAAATTATGAACTTTATTGAATCATTGCATCATATTGGAGATTATTGTCAAGGCATAACATGGACACATGATTTCATCTTCCTATTTCCTATAAGGTATATTCCTAGGACAAAACCCTATATTTATATAGATCAATTTGAGGCTTCTCTTGTGAAAAATATATATTTATCTAGATATGTATTAATAGGGAAGAGGGCTTTGATCATTTATAACAGCTTGCATGTTAGTGACGATAAGAATAGGAATTCGAAACTCTTTAAGAAAGATATCAATTGTTTACCATAGTTCTTATTCATGTTCACTAAATACTAGTTTTTTACCATAGTTCTTATCCATGTTCCCTAAATACTAGTTTAAATGAATCAAGTGGTAATCAAACAAGTTATTTCATTGTGGATTTTGTTGTTATTTAATGTATAGATATGCAACATATCTAGTAATTTTAGAATTTGGTTACAAGTCAAAAAGATAATAGAGGTGTAATTTGAATTGAATTTTCTTAATGTTTCAAAGAATAAAATTTATTTGTTTAAATTTGTTTTTACTTTCTATCAAGATTTTAATTTCATCATTTTTATCAAATTTTAAAACTAGAAGAACATGTCCTTGAAATTAATAAATTATAGGCTCAAGTAAATACACTCATTTATAAAATATCATTAGTTTACTTGAGCTTGGGAGTCATTTATTTTATAATTTTTGACTGCTTACTATAATTTATTCAACATGGGCATGCGTGTGCAAAATATTTATTGTGATCAACATGAATGAACTTAATTATAAAGTGGCATCCATTTCCTAAAATTCTACTCTAGAGAGATAAAATAAATATATCATATAAGGAAATGTAAGTTGTAAGAGATCATCAAATAAGCAAATGTATGTATATCAAGAATATAAGTGAATGTATACATATATCATATAAACATGTAAACATATCAATATTGATCAATGTACAAACATGTAACATGTTATAAGCAAAATTCCAAATGTATGTATATCATAAAAGCAAATGTAAGTTAGAGATCATCAAATGTGGAATACTAAAGATCATCATATAAGGAAATGTCGAATACTAAAAATCATCATATATAGCAAATGTAAGTTAGAGATAATCAAGTGTCAAATACTAGAAAGATCATCATATAAGAAAATACATCTAATATGAAGGGCCTAATATGAATGTCGACTCCTAGTTGAACGACCATCTGAATGAGAACGGTCCTGCTCTGATGGATGTGCTGAGCCCTGCAAATAAAATGGTGTACAAAATGTGTTAAATACATATAATTTATATTAAATATGTATCTAGATCTATGCATGTACATATTCATGTACATATACACATGTATATATAAAAATTTAAAACTCACATGTCCACTAGCATCAGATTCATCCATAGAGTCACGTCGATGTGTACGATCTGGAACAAGGCTAGAAGTGACATTAGGTATGTCCACCTACAAATATATAAATTCATATATATCAGTACATGAATATCTAGTTAAATTAAAACTAAAATTTAAAAATAATTAAAAAGGAATTGAAACATGCACATGCACATCATCTGATATTGGATGACCTGAGTCCTCTGAAATGGCTGCCTCCACCATATCAAGTATATGATCAAGTGAAGAATCAATATCTGCATCCCTTTCATCTATCTCATGTTGTGCCAGCAATGATGAGTGGAGAGGACTATGTAGGTGAGATGGCATCGACGATAACGAATCAGCACCAACCAACATCTCAGTAAAACCCATAGTTTGTGCAGCTATCGAATGATCAGATGGTGGATCCAGACGTGCACTAGTGTTGGGTTGAGAGTGATGGTATCCTCGAATTGAGTGACCTCCACGTGCCAAACAATCTCTAACATTCTCTATACCAATCCCATAGTCTGATGCAATGAAGGCATATGCCTCCAAGAGTTCCTCAGCCAAACAATGCAGAGTCCTGCGTGCCATATCTCCTGTAAGTGCCTCAAGCTCTGAGGGAGTAGGGATGCCTGTTGCTGTGAAAAGATCCATGGTGGTCCACTGTGCTGAATATGGCGTGGGTCAGGGACGTCTAGACATCAAATGCTGACCTACATGGTCAGCAGATATCCTAGTGGTGGCAGCTACAATGTCACCTACAGTATCAATTGCTTCCTTTTGCGAAGCAACAACAACCTCATCTGCCATGGGGGCTAGAGCTGGGGTGAGAGCAGGAGACCTCTCACCAACCAATACCCTAAACACTAGGGTCAGTCTATTTGCTCGACGATAAGTGGGTCTATCAGCAATCCTGTCATGCCCCTGACTAGCATATGGTGGAATGTCCAGGTAGTTGACGTTGAGGCCCAAATGGACCTCAGCATACAACTGTTGAACAAAATATAATGGAATCTAGTCATTGTTTGGGTATTGACCATGTGCTGTGAGAAATCATGGGTAGATCAATGAGGCCATATCACGATCAACACACCTAGTGACCTGGTATCCCCTAACCTTACCGGCACTTTGATAAAATGGAAAACAATTGGTTTTTATCATTTCTTTGGTCACGCTATCCTGTATTTGTTTAAGGGGAACCTCTGTAATGCCCCGCCATGCAACCCTAGAGGATGATGCAATCAACTACTTAAACAGGCAAAAAAATTTTTGTTTAAGTATAATTAATAAACAAGTTCGCTTCCCAATGCAACCATCCCCTAAGATTATGAGACAGAATCTACTTAACAACCCACAACAATAACATAAAAGAAACCATAATATACATCTACTCAAGATAATAAGTACACATACATTCCATACAAGATAAATTACATCCAAACATAATAGATAACCTTCCATTCCATTAATCCATAAATAAATATTACAATTACAACTCTCATTCCCCGAATGAGGCAAGTCCAATAAATAAGGTTACAGTTACAACTTCCACCTCGATAACAGATGAGGGGTAAAATAATACAAGATCAACTGAAATGAAATAAAGCAAGAATTAAAACTAAATCCCATGAGCTCTCCAACTGGAAGTCTCGTCCACATGAACATGAAGATAGAACCCAACGTATTTAGGTGCATGCCACCCAACCAAGTGGAACCCAAAGGCCCACCCCCCATGCTAGGAGATAGTAACCAGGAATCCTAGTCAAGACCATCTACCTCTAGACACAGGCTAACATAAACTAAACCAAACTGAAGCAATCAATCACATGCCACACAAGCACATAACAAGTACAAATCAAGCACCACATACAAACAACATAAGTACACCAAAAGTACAACTCAAGAGCATCATGAGAAACACACAAAGACAACTCTACATGGTCACATTGCTTCCAAAAACAAAGCAGAACAAGTATGTTAAGAGAACCATACACATAATAATCGAATACCAACTATAGCCACACTAGGTATGTTAAGGAAACCATACCCACAAAATCGAATACTAGCTATGGTCACATCAGGTATGTCAAGGAGACCATACCCCTAAAACAAAGACTGACTATTGTCCTAGATAGAGTGTCATCGCACAGTTCGTCATGGGTTATCCTTAGGAATCTTCATAGGCTCCGGCCCCCACAAGGAAAGGTTATCTTGGTGACCTTTACCGAATCTCGGCCCCCATACTCACTCATGCCAAGCCAAATACCTTTCGTACAGACAAGATAAATGACCTTGCCATTACAAGCCTTCCCATCTCATCCCAAACCTAACCGAGCACTTGGGTCTATGAGTGAGGCATTAAAATCTTGATTAGTGTGAATTTAGTCCTAAGCTTCTAAGTATTTTTTTAGTTATCACTTGATTAAATAACTTACAACGAGTTATCCTGGCACTACTTCATGTGCTGGTGCCCGTTACAAGCCACTCTTCTACTTGACAACGACATACCAAACAAACATCTATGGTACAAGGTGCAACATACAAGCTAACATGTCTACTCCTTTCTCAAGAGGCGACAAGGATAAAACCATCTCCAAACACTGGAGATAACAATAATAACAAAATGGCTCCTGACCACTCCTGACAAGGAGGCACACATTACAAAGTCACTCCTTACAAGGAGACATGGATCCCATAATCCACTCCTAAACCAAGGAGGTACAAACATCCTCGTTCATGAAAATCGGGTTATAACATATACACAATCCTCATGCACTATCCAAGAAAAATCACAACAGTCGACATCACAAGACGACTACCCCCAACCTCTAGGGTCTTCTGGAAGACTTGCAGATTTAAGACACTTGACCCATTTCCCCAAAACATGAACTCAGAGGAAAAATTCACGAAGGCAAGTTGCGAGGAATTAAACTAATTTTGGATTTACTAAATCCATTTCCTCATTACCATTCAACAATTTATTGCATTAAATAAACTGATTTAAAAATACATCTTTTCCAGACAAGGGAGAAATTACAAACTCAATCCTTACTTCCTTACTAGCATTTAAATAATAATAAAATAATCATTTATTCACATAATCAAAATACGTTGATTTAAAATAAATGTTGTTCCCTCATTTCAATATAGCCATTTTAAACAACTGTTAAGCTTGACTTGAAAAATATATTATTTAAATTAAATTCAATAATTCAACTAGGAATACAATATTTCCAATTCCACAATTAACTTAACTCATGTCATTTAAATCGACTATGAAAGTATATATTTAAATCATCATTTTAAACAATTAAAATTTCCCCAATTTCCTTTAAATCATGCAATTATTTAAATCATCTATTTTATTATATATATATATATATATATATATATATATATTTTAATATTTTAATATTATATTAATATAATATTAAATATTAATAATATATATTTATTATGGTTAAAACCTAAATATATATTAATATATTAATATTATATTGATATAATATTAAATATTAATAATATATTTATTTATTTTATTTCTTTATTATTATTATCTATTTTTGCCAAAAACAATGAAATGACAAAAGTCAAATCGCGGCCACATAGGGGCACGCACGGGTTTGAATGGTGTGCGGGTCTTGGGAGGCATCGCGGCCGCTTGGGGCGACTATGTAAAGACACAGTCGAACCCCATTTACATGGGGCGGCTGTATTTTTACACAGCCTAACCCCAGCCATATGGGGTGCGATTGTGGAGAGGGGCAGCGCTCTCCTCCACAGTGCGTCCCATGGGCAGCCGTTGGGAGAGCTTCGGCCTCCCCAACCAAAATTTTAATTTTTGTTTTTTTATATATATTTTTTTTTTTACAATAAAACCCCTGCGGGTCTTGAAATTCGTGCATGGATAGGGGGAACATTTATCTTCCACAAAAAAATTCATTTTGCACAGCATAACCCCAAATAAAAGATATATTGATATATAAATATATATATATATATATATATATATATATATATATATATCCCAATATATAGGTATTTATATATATGCATATGTATTTTTGAAACCCACATGAAATTTACCAAATACTTAAGCAAATAATTATATTTGTAGTCATCTTTCCATTTTATTTTGAGGAACACAAATTTAATAAAGATGTTTTCTTCAATTTCATGCAAGATTCCATGTAGAAAATTTATGAATCTCATCAAAATAAAATAAATTAAATAATTAGAAAACCTGATTTCCCACAATCTGAGAAGATGTCAAAGGGTGCACTAATCCTTCTTCAGAATCCAGTTCCTCCAAGCAATTCCAAAACCCACAAAATCAGACATCTCTTCCTTCTCCATTTTCTTAAATTTTCATCCTCCTCCAAAATTATCCAAAAAAATCCATAATCCCCAAAAATGAAAAAAGATATCTATTTAACCCCAAAGTCAAACTTTTGAAAATATCTCCAAAAAACTCTATTTTCCAATTTTTTGCATTTTCTAATTTTCAAAAATGAAATTTAAATCATTCTCAAGTTTTTTCAACTTAATTTCAATTCAATAAAATCTATAATTTCCAAAATGCATAATTAACTTCATTTCAACATAATTAATTTAATTAATTAATAAAATAAATATAATCCAAGATTTAAATTATTTATTAATTAAATTAAATTAATTAATAAAATAAATTACGTTATTAACATAATTCTAGTACAATTTCAATTTCATAAATTAAATACATACAATCATATGATTACCCTTTTTAACTTGCAATTAAATAAATTCAGGCAAGATGATCAATCATGAAAGCAACATAACTCGACTAACACCAGACGACACACTAAGACTAGGGTGACGACTTGGCATGGAAAACCTAGCTACTATCTCCCAATCGAATACCGTTGGGTATTGAACATGCTCTCACCTGTGAAACAACGTGGAATCGATGTTCTGTACCTATCAACCTGCAAGTCAAGTAACAACAACATATAGTATAAACAACATAAAATACACACCGTGAAGGGGTAATCTCGGAATCACAGGGCGCTCGCAAGCGAGTGATGCAATCCGTCCCCTTCACCAATACAATATTACCAACTGACGAATCTAACATCATTAATATGATCAAAAGCATAACATCATTAATTCAATTATCCACTATGCTAATCCAAAGCATGCCATAATGATAACATTAGAAAAATACAGCATCACACCAAAATATAACATTTGCATCACTTACAGATAACGATCAAATAACAACGGAGTTCTAAATCAAAGCACCAACATAACACAAGGCATAACCAATCAAACACTGTTCGATCAAAAGAGAAAAACGAAGGGGTCTTACAACCTCACCATGTACTTCTTCCCGCATGCGGGCAAGAATAGCAGCTACTCTATCTAGAGAAAATGCACTTGTCCTTTCAAGTTCATCTCTTAGTTTTTCAAGACTATGCAATATTGGCATGCATGGTTCAGAATATATCCCTGGGTTTGCATTTTGCGCTAATGAGTCTTTCAATTTATTAATCTCATTAGTGGTATTTGCAAACAAAGATTCTGGATGTGGAACATTTGCATTATCCATGTTATGTATGTATGTGTACCTAAAGGAGCAATGAGAACTTAGTTTAAATAATATATCTAGATATAAGGAATAGAAATATAAAACAGTTGTAATAATTCATCTACTCATTAATAATCAAAACATTCACATTACTAGATTGCACAAAAAACATAATCTAAAATAATTATAAAATTTAAATTTACAAGAGTGCGTGTGCACTCTAGAACAAAATGTGTCATTAAAGACAATTTAAAAAACATTGATAAAGGTTGCATCTAAGATTTATTTCCTACAACTAGTAATAAAGGGAAAACATTATTACTTAACATTGAAAATAAAAATGTTGAACATGAAAGTGAAAATGCTGCAAAATGTTATGAAACACCTATTGAAAAGAGTACCATCATAGAAAAATAAGAATTCAAATTTAGAAATATTTTTTGAATAATGTAGAAATGAACCCCATGATATTAAAATTATACTCCATGATCCAATTGTTGATAATATTAATAAAATTGATAACATGTGCACATAAAAAAATGAAAGTCATTGTATCTCCAAGTTACTTAAGAAGAGAGAGGACCTTTCCAAATAAGAATGATATCCCATATTCAAAATTTTCTAATGAGCTTGATAAAATTGTAATAATTCTGGAACCCAAAAATGGTTACTTAAAATTGATCAAAACATAAGATAAATTCTTACATGAACCATGAACCATTCAATTTTGAGCTTCAAAAAATTTCAATGAATACTTTTGTAAAATTACTAAAGTTGTAAAAAATAAGACCTTTACAAAATAAATTAAATATTTAGGCAATCAAAATTTCTAATTAAAATAAAATTATTATTAAAATATTTTTTAATTCTCTTAATTCTATTAGGATTACTAGTAAGTAGAAAGATAAAAGAGCTACTTGTAGAGTAATAAAATCCTCAATAGTAAGAAATAAATTAAGAAAGGTTTGATTAATGAGGCAAACTCATCTTCACTTAAGCATAAATTATAAAATATTGTGAAAAACACTAGCAATAAGATCAAGACTAGATAGTCCTATTGAAAATGGTACTTGAGATTTTAATGGTACGATTCCATGAGTTCATAAAAAGCTAATTAATAACACAAATGATGAAATTGAATTATTTTGGCACTTTAACTCTAGAGTATGACTCAATGTAAAGGATGTTTTAAAATAAAAAATTGGTGATCAAGACCACGCACCACATATTAAACATTAATTGGAATGTAGTCAAACAAAATTGTGTAAAATTTCTTGAAAAATATATTCATTTAAAAATATCACAAAGGGAATTTGAATAGATTGTAACCCTTTTTATTGTACATGCCTCTTAAAATTTCTAATACATATTGTAAATACGACATGTATTTTTTATCTACCATGAACTATTACATGTAATATTAATTATACTTTGTATACTAACCAAATTTTACAAAAGTGTGGTACAATTAAAATACCAAATTTATGTAAGGACCTATTAGATTTATTTTAATGTGTTAGATACAATGATTGTATTTTTTTGTAAAAATGTGTTTAAATGAGAAGCGTTTACAATGCGGTGGGTTATCAAAGTGTATATCATGTACCCATGATGGAAGAAAAATGATCTGGGAAAAAAAATGTTTGAGAAAAAGAGATATGAGATAACTATAAAATACAATTTGAAGAGTGGAGGTGAAGATTCTAGATGTGAGTTGGTCACAAGAGAAGCAAGTTGCTAATTTTATTTCTGATTTTAAGAATATTTTTTATAAGTATGCAATACATAGCCACTATTCTTGATGGTTAGATCAACAAGTCAAGGTGTGCAAGGATTTTTCCTAATTGGAACTATTATAGATCTATAGTCAATTTTATATAAAATTACACGTTGCAGCCACAAAAAGAAGTTGAATCATATTAATATTACAATTCTATTCAGATAAACTATTATTGTTCACATCACATATAGGCATGCCCCTAATAGTAAAAAATAAAATAAGAAGATAGTTAGGGAGCACAATTTTTACATGTTAGTGATGATCAATATCATTTGTCATAGTATGTACAATATTGTTTTCAATAATTTTTTGAGTTATTACAAGAAAACATTGGTATTATAAAGGTTCAAAAAATCAATATTTGGTCAAATAATTATACTGATTAACTCAATAATGCTTGTGTATTCATATTGGTTTAGTAGAATACATGCATAGAAGGTTATACCTTGTATTTGGATTCTTTTAAAAGGTGGGCTACCTTCTTCATGTGGACGAATTGTGTGAATAATGTCATTATGTGGTTCATTGTACGAAGTTTTCTCTTGATGAGGAATAAATAAATACTTAGTAGAATAGTAACTAATATAATCTACAAAGTGCATAGTGTGATGTTTTGAAGTACAATATATTGTACATAAGATTTAGTGGCATCATAGGAGGTGAAGCGATAGAGAGATTTGGAAATGCTAGAGGAATTTTATTGTTAAGTTGTACTATAGCAAGATCCACAAGAATAGGACCCTAGTTGGCAATCTTGTGATCCTCATAACTTAAGTATTAATTCATTTATTGAGCTATTGAAGATATCTAGTTCTCTTTCTTTTCTTTTTGATAGTTGTAGCAAAACTTATTGATTATCTCTATGTTATGGTTCTATTTTTCTCTTTTTCAATGATTTTGATTATGTAAGAACAAAAAATGATTAAAATAAATTCATTAAGACTACTAATCTAGATAATTTCACATATGCTCAACATATGCTCCTATAGAAATGGCTACTTTATATATTTTGAAATGTGTTTACTCTATATAATGATGTATGAAGCATTTTCTTAATCTTGGGGGTGTAGTGTATGAGAGTCTAGAATTGGATCCAAGATGCATATTTTGTGTGATGAGAAGTGCCTTAGATCCTATCATCATGTGAGGTCCACTAAAATAATGTTCTTAGTTTGAACACTATTTTTCTCTCTTTACAAAACCAAAATATATTGGGAATCATGAAAATAGTGGTTAGTACACTAGAATATCAATCAAGAGAGGCAAGTACATCAATCCCACAATAGTAAGTATGCTCAAAATTTGACTCATAGAATATGATGTCATTATAGATTTCATTATCTAAAGTTTTCTCTTTATGAGGAATAAATAGAGAATAATTGGAATAACTTGCCTAATGTAATGTACAAAGTACAGATAACTTGATGTTTTGAAGACATGGATATCTTAAAATTTTAATTGAATTATTTTTTGTAGAGGATGTGGTGTTGGGTATTTTTCTTGCAACCATCTAGATATTAAGGAAATCTACCATAATGTCCCAGTCTAGGAATAATGTAGGCAATGGGGAAGTAGCCTATATATTTAGACTAAGGGGGAGAAAAATTAGAGTAGATAGAATGACTTGGATAAAGCCTCCTCTTCTTCTTTGAGCCTTACTAAGTTTGGAAGTTTATTTCCTATAGATCTTAAATATAGGAACACAACTAATTTAGTATATAAGAGTTCTCTAATTTGGTAGTTAGTTCAAATGATGTGACTCTAGATATAAGCAAGCTACTCATCCCTATATATATTGTGTTTATCACAATAATAATTTACCCAATATTTATATAGTATCATATAAAATCCTATACAAATACTATGTATTGAATAACACTCTCTAGGGATTTAATAGCTTTATATTACTAAATTTATGGATGATGGAATAAAACCTACTTCACTATAATATGACACTAACATTTTATTTTTATTTTCTTTCTAAATGAATAGAATGTCCAACCCTCAACTATCAAATTTATCTTGAATACATGAAACCTTAATGAATTGAATAAAATACTAACATTCAAATCAGTCTAATGCACTTGGATTTATCATTTAGTGCTTACACTCTCAAATTCCCTTTTACCCCAATGATGCACCCTAATTGATAATCCGCAATCAATTTAAATTCCCCACATATTATTTTAGAATTTTTTCTCATCCTAGCATGAACTACATACTAGTGTAACATAATTTTATAGCACGTCTTAGATGCAAACTAATAAATAATTAATATAAAGAACAAAAAACACAAACTCAAAGATTCCATGAATCCATAAAAAAACTTAAATAAAAATGGAGGTCCATAATACACAATTATAATAAAAGGTTTCTTATATGACCTTAATAAAGGACAAATCATCGAGATGTTGAGATTAATGTATCTATATGACCTTAATTTTTTTATAAAAATATAAAAGGCCAAATGTTTGACTCTAAAAGATAGGAAAATTACTCAACTAGGTGTTGGGGTTTGTGGAAGTATGAAATAATATACTAGGGAAAAATAAGGTCGAATCCTCTAGCTTTATATATTTTTATTTTTTGGAGAATGAAAAAATGATGTTAGTAGGTATGTCTCAATAGGTAGTTACTCTAAAAATTGATGATGTTAGCATCATATAAAGATGGCATTATCATGATTTTGACATCAATGTGAAATAAAAGATGGATAAAAATTTAGACGCATGGAATCAATTCTAGAACTCTAAAACACAAGATTTTTTTTTACTAATAGAGGATGAAGATAATAGGGGTTAGAAAGGGATGGTACTTAAGGATTGGAAAGACTAAATTCCCAATACTACAAGGAGTAAATACAAATAATAAGATTGTGAAGTTGTTGGGGAATGATTGAAATGACATGATGGTTGAGAGATGAAAAAATTGGTGCAAAAATACTTATAGACATTTGGATTAAAATGGATTGGGATTTTTAAGTTTAAAAGGGAGTGGTATGGTAGGATATAACCAAGTCTAAAATCCTAGAAAATATAACACTTGAATACAATAGAGCTAAGAGGGGTCAAAGAATATGGAGACAAGAATGGTTTGAATGGAGGGTCAAGCCAAACACTCTAGAAATAGAAAATATTCTAGGTCACTAAGAAACACTAAGGATTGGATTACTAGCATGACAACCGCGATAAAATTGAAGTCCGATAGAATCCATGCTTAGATAAATTTAACAAAGGTTGAAAGTGGATTATCAAGATTAGTTGAAAGATTATACTTTGAGGATGAAGCCCAATAGACCAATGGAAAAATAAAAATGGAGATGGAAGAGATGAAATATTGGTATGCAAATCCATCAAATAAACAATATGGTAATTGATAGAAATTCATGAAAATGACCAACACAACTTCACACATACGATATTTTTTTAATTTTTAGAAATTGAAGCATCTTGAACTTGTAGGGGACATCACCGAGTAGATATTTGAAAAGAATTTAATATAGGAAATTATAATAAAAATTCAATAGCCATTCTACCTCTTCCTTACTCAATCACCTTAAGTGTAGATTCCTTCATAATTTATTTGTAATAAGCCTCCTATAATCACATGTAGCTTTTTCATTTTAAGGTGCAAAAATGTATTTTAACTAGTATTTAAATATATATAAGGAATTAATTACTCATAAAATAATTAGTTTTATTAGCATATGAATCATCCTTTGTTATCACATCATCTACATAATATTGGTGTGATCAACCTAGATCAACTTGTGTTATCAGTTTAATTAATTTCTATTCTTTGGCCAACTTCATAGGCATGTTTTATATGTCAAATTATTATAACATAGTGGTCCATTTTTCTCGTTTTTTTTCTCTTGATTTATTCTACTAAGAAAGTCTTTTACTACTGCATGTCAAAGATTGCTACAACTACTTATTATTGAAAATGTAATTAAAATTTAATCAATACTCACACTACAGCATAATCATGCTTCAAATTTGGATAATTTATCTTTGCATCTTTGAATGATACTCTCATGAAGGCTACATGCCTTTCATTTCCTAGGTTTCTCATTTGAATAAGCATGGTTGTACAATGTGGTCAAATGAAAATGAGTATATGTAGAATAGTTTAGAATAGTTTGGGCTTGTAACCAATATAGGGGATTCAAAAAATGATTTTTTGATTAATTAAACTGCCTTAGCTTACATTTTCCACTATATTTTTGCATATTTCATCATCTTGGTATTTAGTGGCCTCATTATCTCTACAAAACCTATTTCGAATTTCTTTATAAAGTTAATCTTACCAAACCAATAATTCAATTCATTATTTCTTGTTGAAGGTTGTGAGAAGATCTTGTTTATGCTTGAATACAAAAATTGATTGTATACCTTCCTTGTTTAAGTGTCTTTTCCTTCTTTATCCATTGGAATTGCATATAAAAAAATGGATTGAATACAAAAATGAACTGAATACAAAAATAGATTGTATACTCAACTATTTATATTCTTCTAAATTCTAGATACTGAATTTGTTGAAAATGCTTTAAAAAAATTCAAACAAATGCAGTTGAAGCCACGAATTTTGCACCAAAATGAGCTATGGAAAACCTAAGATGATGTGTTGGAGGGTTTGCTCGAAGGTGAAGTGTTTGCACGCTTTTTCTTTCTTTGTCAGTTCATCACACGCACCCTATTCGCCGCACGCACCCTGTTTGCCGGCCACTGTTCTCTGCTCGATGAAAATGATAGGGATGATAGGGTTTTTTTGTTTTAATCTATGTTAAGGGGGTTCGGCCGAACCCTAGTTTGGTCGAACCCCTTTATTTTATTATTAAAGCGCATAATTCAATGGGGTTCGGCTGAACATATGGTTCGGTCAAACCCTGGGGTTCGGCCGAACGCACATAAAGGTTCGAGTGAACACTTAGGTTCGGCTGAACCCCTTCACTTTGTGTAGAGGCGAAAATCTACTTTTCCCTTCCTCCACAAAAGTTTTCACCACTTATGTGGGTTCACCCACCACATGGAAAAGGCATTGCTCACTATTTTGTAATAAATATTATATTTTTTTTCTAGTTATGGATAATGGACATACATAGGAATTTTTCTTGGATCTAAGACAAAATGATATCTTCTTTCTAACCTTGGTAATGTGGCTCCTCTATCCAATGAATATAACAAATATGATATCATATAAAATCTCATTTTGCTTCCTCTACCTTGATTAATTATTCATGAATAATATCACTAATAATCTCAACTGAATGGACCGTGTTCTCTTCTTCTAATATAATTATAATATATGAATACATACATGGTAAGAAATTAGCTTCAAATGTAGCCCCATTATTATTCTTAATAGGGTCACCATATACCATATATCATATTGAAAATCACTCCTACACAACATTTTGGCCATTTTGTATATAATAGTTTGAGGGCATTCAATCTATTTTAAATTTATTTATTTATTATGTTTTAACATCCTCATTTAAATCCTCTTCAACATTTTCTATTTTTATCACAACTACCCTTTCATAGAAAGGAATATCAAATGCCTCATCAATGGTAGTTAGAGAGATGTCTTGTAGGACCATTATTTAAAAAAATATTGTCCCTAATTATAGTTCGTATCACACTCCATAACCCCATTCCAAACATTAAGAGTGGTATGAAAAATCACACCCTTATCAATTCCATTTTTAACCATTTTATTCGTTCTATTAGTGGCATCTATATTAGTCATTCTTTGCCTAAAGTCATCCAAGTTGACATGTATTAAGTTAGTATTTAATATGTAACTTGATTGAAAAATAATTTTGAAAGCTAGTGTTACTCATTTTAATTTTTACTTCATTTTATTATCTTGAGATATCATCAATTTCTAGAGAGAAAAGAAGAAAATAATCTATTGTTGATCGTATTAAGATTTTAGTCATTAATATTAACTCTATACTTCTTATGGAAGTTCTATGATGGTCTAGATTTGGTATTGATTTTATTAATGTTCAAATTTAGATTTCCTTTCAAGTTTTGGCTTCAAATTTCCTTTGTGGAAAATCTATGATCATTTGGAAATGTGATATGTTCTTTGTTTTTACATCTTTGTGGAACATTAGAGGTCAATTAGGTGAGATGTGGAAGGTTGAAATTTCATATTTTGACATCCTAATCCATAGAAAAGTTCAACAAATTTTATATGAAGTGTTATATTTTAGTTTGTAATATTTTTAGGAAAAGTTAATGGATCCATATATTGTTGTGGAACGTCAAAATCTCCTTATCCAACATACTAATTTTCGCTTTTTTTTAATTTATTTTTCTTATTTGGATATGTGCAGGATCATCATGGAAAAAACATGCCCTTAAGTGGCAATAAAAAGATAGAAAATCGGAGTTAGACAACTTGACGTAAAAATTTGAATAAGTTATCTATATTATTTTAAAAAAATGTAAAAATAGAATCTGTAGCAAATTGAATGTAGTTTCTAAACTACTAGATCTTTATTTTTTATTTTTAAATCTATTTGGTGAAAATTTGAAATTTCAGTGCAGTAGTATTTAAATTTCAAGGTAAAAATAAGAAGTAGATGTCTGTCTGACCACCCTAACCATAATAAAATGGTAATATTTTTTTATAATATTTTAGATATAAGTAGAGGACTCATGTCCCGATGTGATGCATATTTTTTTATAATTTTTTTCCAAGTAAATAATTAATTATGATTTTTTTACTACAACTTTAAAAAAATATAAAAACTCGTCTGTCTAACCACCTTAACTTGGTAAAAAAAAACATGAAATTCAGTTTTATTTGTTTTAATCCTATAGTATGCAAAGCATAGAATGTGACGCATGTTTCGGATTCAAAAAATGTGATATCGTTTGAAAGTTATAGATGTTTTTCAATTAGCCTATCAATCAGGACTTTATTCGTAATTCTAATAAAAAATGAATAATAATTATTTATTAAATTCAAAGTAAAGAATAATTTATACTGGTGGAAATCTGAGAATCTCCTCTGAAAACCCTTTTCGTTTCATCAATTTTGGGTAAAAAAAAAAGTCGTCAGCCACATGGGCCATCATATGGCTTACATATCGCCACTTTTTGGCCCATCATGATCCTGCACATACCCATTTTCAAATTTTTGGATTTATTTGGTAGATTTTTAAAATGGAGGTTGATACAATATCCATCACTTTTCAATTATCTTGATTAAGTAATAAAATATACAAGTTCTTGAATTTAGGGCTTTATAAAGATCTATTCTACAAGAGGATATTTAGACCATCAAATGAAACCCTATAAAACTTTAATTATTTTCATCCATAGCTAAGACATCAAAATAGTTGATTTGTTGAAATTAGGATTTTTATTTCTCTTTTACCCCAAATTTTGTATTTCACATTTTAAATCTAGATTTTTATTGAAATTTACCTAAAAAATTACCCTTTTACATTTATTTCCATATCAATTACACAAGTAATTCATATTTACAAGATAACTCAACATATTATAGACACATTTTGATAAAATTTAAATAAATCAAGGGCATAATTTTGGCATTTATAGGCTTAATTTTTAATTAAAATTGATTACATCAACCTAAAATTATTTTCATAGATATCTCCTTTAGTCACCTTATTTCTCTCTTATTTTTTCTCAATTCACCATGCTTCCTCTTGTATTAATGGTTGTCATATTTTACTAGTTCTAGGACTACTTGCACTAATAGGAAAGCTAATTTTTTGGATCAAGAAGCTTTGTTCAATATTAATGTTAAGATGTTAATATTTATGTACACATTCTAATTCTAGTTCTCAAACTATCTTGATTTCCAAAGGTTTGGTTGAAACTTTTGGCCTAAATTATTATTAACACCCCAAGTTAAATTGGTTTGGTTGAATCAAATAATAAGCTAATATTCTAGTTAGTAAGAAACACAAAATGAAACTTAGTGATAACACTAATTATTATGGCCTTCTTATATGATCCTACTTAATAACCCTTTAAGACAATCAAATCCCCTATTATCATCTACGAAATATTTATGGTATTCCTTAAACACAAGCTGATAATTCAATTTTAAACATGAGAATGAAGAGGAAAATAACCCTTAATTATCCCTCTAAAATAAATACAACAGAAAGGAGATGATTCTAATAGTAAAAATATGTTCATATATTCATTTAATAGAGACAAGAATCAAAATAAAAGTGACATACTTGACATGAAATTTATTTGTATTACTTAAAACAAGTGCTGCCTAAAATACAAATAGATTTTACTCAAATTTTCATTTTGATTTTTGAAGCGTTTAGATACTTTGCTTTAAAACATTTCCAGCATCCTCCCTGCATGTTCCAAAATGGGATCTTTGGAACAGTGTATGGACGTCCATCATATTATAAAGGATAGGGGAATTTTTTTCATTTTCCCTAGTAGACATGTATGTGAAATGTGGAAGAATTGAAAAGGCAAGTGAATTGTTTGAAGGATATGCACAAAATGGATTTGTTGAAAAGGGTTTAGAAACTTTCAAGAAAATGCAATTGGAAGGTGTAAATTCAAATTTCACAACCTTTGCCAACATCCTCCCCGCCTATGCCAAAATAGGAGCTTTCGAATAGGGTATGGACATGTGCAATTGACCTAGTAGACATGCATGAAAAATATGGAAGCACTGACAAGGTGAGTGAATTTTTTGATCGATAGCTGAGCAAGAAATGTGCTCTCATGGAATGCCATGATTGAAGGATATCCACAAAACGGATTTGTTGAAAAGGGTTTAGAAAATTTCAAGCAAATGCAATTGGATGGCGAGTGTAAAGCCAAATTTCACAACCTTTGCCAACATCCTCCCTTCCTGTACCAAAATGGGAGCTTTGGAATAGGGTATGGATGTGTGCAATTTCCCTGGTAGAAATGTTTGCGAAATGTGGAAGCATTGAAAAGGTGAGTGAACTGTTTGATTGATAGCCTCAAGAAATGTGTTCTCGTGGAATGCCATGATTGAAGGATATGCACAAAATGGATTTGTTGAAAAGGTTTTAGAAACTTTCAAGCAAATGCAATTCATTTGAAACATGTATGTGAAATGTGGAAGCATAAAACCAACTTGGAGGGTGATGCACTATAGGAGGTCACCCAGGGCAGTGAGTTTTCCTAGGAGGTTTTCCCAAGGTTCATCGTTGCAAATAAAAATGACAGTTGAAACTGACTATCACAATATTTTATTCAAAAAACCCTAATTTAGGGGTTCGAGCGAACCCCCTTTCACTCGAATCCCATTTTTTATATTAAAAAAAAATTATGCTTGTTGGTTTGAGCAAACTGGGGGGTTCGCTCGAACACATTTTAGGGTTCACTCAAACCCATTAGTTTGAGAGAACCCCTTATATATGTTCAAGAACCCAAAATGCATTTTTGCTTCCTCAATAAAATTGTAAACCAATTTTGTGGCCCTACCCCTACATATACAGATGTTGATTTGGTTGGAAGTACGGATGATAGAAAAAGCACAAGTGGTGGTTCATTTTTCTTGGGAGACAAACTTGTGTCCTTGATGAGAAAAGAGAAAGAATGAGTCACCTTATCTACAACAGAAGTAGAGTATGTAGTAGCAGCAACATGTTGTACTCAAGTATTGTGGATGAAATAGACACATACATTAAGGTTGAGTGCAATAAACCTATCTATATTCTTTGTGATAATTCAAGTGTAATATAAAAATCTCAAAGAATCCATCAATGCACTCTAGGACAAAGCACTTATCAATCAACTATCACTTCATTAGAGAGAAGGTTGCAGATAAGGAATTCAGCATGGTATATGTTCCCACCAAAGAACAAGTTGCTGAGATATTCACAAATCCTCTTCCCAAGGAACAATTTGAATATTTGAAGCAGAAATCGGGAGTAATTTTTCCCACATCATATCACTAAATCTTAGTGATATGACAATTTTTTAGGGAGAGCTTCATTTTCATTCTATTCATCCCTAGATATCAAGGAGAGATCAAGTCAGGTGAACATGGTTTTATAAATTTCTAACGACTTCATGGTTTCTTGTCAAAAGAGGAGAATATTCATAGAGGAAGAAAGTGTGCACATCTTGAGGATGACCCTTTTCCATTGATGTCAAGGGGGGATAAATTGTGCAAATGCTCATAAGCTCCTAAAATTGAGCAAGGGGGATATAGTCAAGCAAATTTTTTTGAACAATTTGCACAGAGCAGTGAAATGGTTCAGTTGGCACAGAGCATGAATTGGAACATCTATAATTTGTATTAAACCATTGTTGGTTGGTAGAGTATTTTGAGCATTTGGTTTTTCCATCAATCACAAAGGGGGAGATTGTTGGCATAATGTTGTCATTGATGTCAAAAGGATATACCTGAGTAGTATCCTGTGAGGGAGATTGTTGACATGATTTCATTGAGATGAGAGGATCAAATTCTAGAAGATTTGGAGTAATATGGTGGAAAGGTGAGCATGTTTTGCAAATGTTGCAAAGTTGTCATAAAATGTTCGCATGACACTATCGAGGTTTCTTCCAGATGTCAAAAGAGAAAACTAAGGTCATATTCATTATGGGTTTTTCAACAAGATTCGATTGGTGTGGCTTGCATAATCAAAGAAGGTGGAATGACCTCAAGAATGATTTATTTATGCTCTCTGGTCATATTAGGGTTTGTTAAATAAACCCTAGGTGTTTTTGAAAATATAAGCAGCATTTACAGGGTGCCAAACCCTTCACAACGAGCCAAAAAGGCCAAAGGAAAACATAGTTCAAACAAAACTTGAACTAGAGGCACAACCAGAAATAGCTGACAACCAGTGTAACGCCCCGCCACGCAACCCTAGAGGAAGTTGCAATTTACTAAATAAACGAACTAATTTATTTTTTTTTAAAAGTGTAATAAATAAGAAAGTTCACTACACGTTGCAACAACCCCTAGGGTCACGAGACTGAGGTTACCTAATAACCCACGATCTACAATCATGAAAAGAAACCACAACATAAAAAAAATACTTATGAAATGAATAACACATACATTCCATACAAGATAAACTCATCAGAGAGAACTAAAGATACCATGAGTTCTCTTTTTACAATAAGATTACAACACTCCTTCCCCGAATGAGGTAAATCCAAAAGCATGAATACATATTACAAATTCCACCTCAAGAACAAAGAGGGGTAATAAATAACAAGATTACATAAATGCATAAAGTATACAAGGTAACTGGATCCCACGAGCTCTTAACTAGAAAACTCGTCAACACGAACAAGAAGTCCAACGGAGTAAGGTGCACACCACCCAACCATGTGGAACCCAAAGGTCCACCCCCCGTGCTAGGAGATAGTAACAAGGTACCATGACAAGACCAACTACCTCTAGACATAGGCTGGAATCAACTAATTCAAACTGACCCAAAATTAACTCAAGTACAACTCAATATCAACGCACAAACAAATCAATTACATCACAAGTACACAAAGTATGACTTTAACAGAGTTACATTACTTCCAAGTATGACAGAATAGGTAGGTTAAGAAAACCAAACACAAACCATCCAGTACCCACTACATGGCTACTGTAACATCACTGACATGGATCACATTGCAATAGATGACACTCGAATAAACTCCTTCCCAAGGTTATCCAGTTTACCCTTCACGGCTCTGGCCCCTAATGGAAGACACTTTTCACTTTACAACAAACATTCAAAACAATACCACGGGAGACCCAAGAACAAACAACAGATAAGACGATCACTCCAATACTAGGAGGAAACATAAGTCAAGCCCTTCTCCAAACACTGGAGGAAATAAGCATAACAAAACCACTTCTTACGAGGAGCCACTATTTCTATAAACCTCTCCTTTCACAGGAGGCACAACGCATCCCCGTTCATGGAAATCGGGTAGATCATTGACACAGCCACAAGTACTAATCACATAACTAACAAGAGGTTGACTTCACAACAACAACTTCCAAACTCAAGGGTTCACTAGAAGACTTACAAACCAAGATACTTAACCCATTACCTCATTCATGAACACAAAGGAATCAATCACACAAGCACTTGCAAAGAATAAACTAATTTTGGATACCTTAAATCCATTTCCTTAATCTAAACCATAAATCTAATGACGCAGTGAAACCAATTAAACAACGACTCTTCTAGACAAGGAACAATATATGTAACCCAAATATTAAATCACATAATTGCTCTTCCAATAATAATAAAATCAACATGAACTTCATTCATTCCTAAAACAGGTTGATACATGATATGACAACCCACTTAATTTAATCCTTTACGAAAGATTTTAACAAACTAAAGACATATTTAATCCAAATGCCAATATAAAAATACGAAGGAAGTAATCACTGACACAAATGAACATCTACCTTTGGATATACTAAATCCATTTTCTTTTCAAAGGATCTCACATACAAATATACTAATTGTCTTCACAGAATAATAAACTATTAAAATCAATTGGTTCAACCGTTGTAGCGAAGGAAGAATTCTAACTTAATAACTAACTCAATTCCCTTGACTACTTTAAACCCAACATAATCCTGTGCCTTTTATAGAATTCAATAGTTTATAGTTTTAACAATTCTAATTTAATATTACCTCCTTCAGATACATGCCAAAATTTAACCCCAATATGTAATCCTATAATCACTCTTTCAATAATAAGAGAAACAACATTTTAAACAGGCAATTTTAACCATAACTACATCTTCTTTGAATTTCCTAATTCCACCTTATTCAATTAAAATTCACTAGATTGTTGCCATATTAAATCTGATTTACTAATGCCCTTTTTCAACATAAGGAGAGTTTTAACTAACATTCAATTACTTAATCACTGGTAATTATGAGAATTATTATTTACTTGGTCATTTCAGACATACTCCTTCACATCACCTATTTCTACTTTCCAAAATAGTTCATTTAAACATTAAATAATTTCTCTAATAAATATATTATCTGAAATCAAATAGTTGTCTTTTCCCAAAATAATATTTTAACTCAATTCACTAATATGACTATTGCACCTGATTTATAATTTTCTCATTTAACTCTAAATCAAATAGTTAATTTGAACTGTTGAGCTATTGAACTTAATCTAAATTTCTCAAATACATTTAATTTCAACATCATTAAAACTATATTCTAATACATATGTATTTAAAAATCTATACACATATATTAAAATAAAAGCCACAACTAAATATTTAAAATTCTAATGGTTTGTCTATTAACCATTTATATTAACACAATTTATTATTTTCCCACTATATCATCTTAATTTTGTTATCTCTGCTATAACCTAGAATCCATATTTAATTTTCCCTTATTTGCAATCAATAATAATTAAATAGTCTTTACCCCTTCAATTTGAAATAAAACATTTAAGAAAATTATCTACAACTCTTTTGGAATAAATCATCTAGAACTTAATTAATCATGATATAAAAATATATTATCCGTAATCCCGAGGCTAACCTTTTCATACAATATAATCTGAAAAAAATTCCTTAATTAAACTATAACATTATACTATAAAATTTTCTCTAAAATTTACCCATGCCAAAAATTATCTCCCCTTGATATATATCTAAACATATAATATTCCTATATTATAAGATATAATATTCAAAATATTATTTAATAATATTTTAATATTATAAAATATGATATTAAAATATTATACTTTAATTTAATCAATATTATCTTTATTTAATTAAAAACCCCAAATGAAATAGGGAAAACTTTTATCATTGATTCTTGTGCCACATTTTAGGGCACCTTATGCCTTGGCCGCGCGTTTTATTTTGGTGCAGGGTCGGCGGCGGCGGCGACCATGGAAGAACACAGCCGACCTTGGCCGACTGTGGGTAACACAGTCGGCTCCCCTAAGGGCGCCGGCTGTGTTACACACAGCCGCGCCAAGAGTGGCGGCCGGGCGGCGTAGGGAGGTGGGTATGGGGGCTGCGTGGAGGTTCTGCCTCCACAGCCGTCCCCTGTATGGGGGCGGCGGTGGGGGCAGCGCCTCCCACAGTCCCCCCCAATACAAACTAACAAAAAAAAAAACATTAAACCCCTCTTTTAAAACTGCGGTTTTTTCGATTTCGCCCATGGCGAATTTCCAGTATAACCTAAATTTCGAATAACTTATATATAAATATATATTTTATATATATATATGTATATATTTGTATATATGTTAATCATATATGCAAATTTATATATGTATATATAAAGTATATATATAAATAAATAGTTTCAACAAAACAGTCAAATTGAAGAACCAGAAAATACTCAAATCTTTCAAAGATTTTAACAGATAATTTTATTTATTTTTAAATAGATTTCTCAATAGAATTCTCCAATTTTAGCATAGAGAAAAGAAAGAACAAACCACATAAATTCTAACATGGATTTAGTCTTGAAATCAATTAGGGTTTTAAATTCATAATTTCCAAACAACAATTCATATTGTGAATTATTTTCAAAATAATCAAATTTTAACAAGAAGAAAACCTGTTTTCAGAAAGCTTGAGAGATGGCCAAATGGTGCAAGTCTCCTCCTCAGATCCAAGCTCCTTCTCTTTTTCCAGAAGTTTGATAAGATCCACAAAGGTGCCATGATTCCTCTTCACAATCCATTTCCTCCATGCAACTTCAAAAACCCCCAAAACCCTAAATTCTTCCCTTCTCCATCTTTTTCCATTTCTTCATCCCTCCCCATTTTTCCCCAAAAAAAACAATTAATACCAAAAAGAAAATATCTCCTCAAACCCTAAAGTCAAACTTTTGAAAGTAACCCTATTTTCCAATTTTGTCTTTTTCTAATTTCCAAAAATAACATTTAACTTTTCCTTCAATTTACAATTTAATTCAATTCAAGAAACTTATAATCACTAAAGTGCATAAATAACTTCATTTCAAAATAGTTAATTTAAGTAAATTAATAAAATAAATCTAATCCAAGATTTAATTATTTTATTAATTACATTAAATTAACCCATACATAAAATAACATTTTCTTAAGCTTTCAATTTACTTTAATTTAAGAAGAACTACAATTACCAAGATGCATAAATAACTTCTTTTCGACATAATTAATTTAAATAAATTAATAAAATAAATCAAATCCAAGATTTATTTATTTTATTAATTACATTAAATTAATCCTTAAATAAAATAACATTTTTCACAATATAATCGGATTAATTAAATTAACAATTTAACCACATAGTAATTTATTTAACTCTTCTAACTTGCAATATAATAAAATCAAAGCAAGAGAACCATAATATGTAATTCAACAACCCAGACCAAAACCTACGACACACACAAGACTAGGGTGATGGCTTGACAGAAGAAACCTAGCTACTATCTCCCAATTAACTGCCGTTGGCAATGGACACGCTCAGACCTGTGAAACCAGGTGGAGTCAGTGTCTTGTACCTGTCAACCTGCGAACAATAAAATGTCGTACATGTATATCCGCATCATAGAAAACACACCGTGAAGAGGGAATCACGAAATTGCAGGGCGCTCGCAAGCGAGTGATGCAATCCCGTCCCCTTCACCCATACAATGCTACTAACTGACGAATTTTAACATCAATAGTTTAATCCAACATAAACATCATTAATTCAAATATTTGCAATGCTAATCTAAGCATATCATAATGATAACATCTGAATAATATACCACCACATCAAAGTATAACAAGCACATTATTATGCAAAACAAAGATCCATTAAAAATGAGTACCACACTCCAAGCATTAACAGAAACCACAGCACAACCAACCGGACACTGCTGGGTCCAAAAGGCAAAAATGGAGGGGTCTTACAGCCAGCTATCGAAGACCAGTTGACAGACAATTGACACAAGAAATTAAGCAACCCCAGACCCATGGGGTTCAGAGCAGGAACCATGGGCCCGAGACCAAGAAGCAGACACAGATTTCTTCTTCCGAAGAATAACTGACCAAGGAGGCTCAGAAGTTGGAACCGAAGAGAATGGTGAGGGGATCAACTCCATCTTAGCCACCACAGGAGCACCCAGTAGTGAGGGAGCTAGCATCGGGGCATCCGAGAAAGAATCAACAGTAGAGGCACCCAGCAAAGGGTGGACAGGGTCTGATAGAGCAACGACAGCAGGTGCAAGGTCAGGCACAACAAAGACAGCAGAAAGGTCCAACGGAGCAACGACAACACGTGCAAGGTCAGGCACAACAGTGCCAACAGAACAGCCTAACGGTGGAATCAAAGAAGAGAGGTCCAGAAGAGGAGCTACAACCTCCGAAGAAGAAGAACCCACCGTGAGGTGATCAAGAAAAGCATCTTTCCACCAAGTCGCAGAGCCCTTGCGACGGGCCTGAGGGCAAGCAGTGGCCAAGTGACCCACCGAAAAGAACCTCCTGCACCGAAAGGGGAGACCCTCGTAGTCCAAGAGTTGCTTCCAAGGTCTGTCCTCCACTAGCAAAACAACATCCCCATAAAGAGGTTTGGAGATGTCCAAATCGACTAACATCCGAGAAACCATGGTGTGCCCAAACTTCGTAGTAGTAGAATCCACCAATAAGAAGCGACCTATGGTGTTGCCAATGGCCTCGAAGCACGATTCCTCCCAGAACTGGAGAGGAAGGTTAGGCAGACGGACCCAAACAGGCTTGGTATTCAAAGGCTTTGTAAGGGGGTTGAAAGATCGATTCCAAGGCCTGATGGACAAAGAATGAATACCCTACATCCATCCTCTGTCAAGAACACAGCTTCGCTCATGAGGGGAGCCAAAGGTAGCAATAAAGAAGCCCCTGGCGCTAAAGTAGAGATCAATTTCTCCAGCAACCAAAGGCTTCCAAGAAGGCTCCACCAAGTCATGGAGGTCCAGGAGGGAAGGCCACAGCCCATTGAATCTGCAAACCACCCACATCTTCAGATAAAACTCCTCATTTTCAACTATCTCAGGGCCACATACCACCACCGGGGAGTCCCGGGCACAAGGAATGGACCTCAGGGGAGGCCGAGCATTTATCCTAGTAGCATCAGAAAAGGATTTTGCCTTCCTCATAAAAACCCCAGCAACAGGAGGACCAGAGGCAACAAAACCACCAGCAGGACCCAACCCAGACCCTGAGGCAGGGGAAGGACAAGAGCCCCCAGCAGAAGGGACAGCACGCACCTCCGCACCACACACCTCTGCAACACAAGAATCTGGAACACTGTCGACAGCACCAGGCCCAGAGGTTGTCGGAAGTAAGGAACCAGTCAGAGGGAGAAAAGAAGGAACAATAAACCTTAGGTGTTACAGTCATGGCATTGATCAAATTGTATGTTTTGACAATGATTGGACATAGGCGGTTGCAGGTTGCTTAAGTTATCACGTAAGCCATTGATTTCGTTGAGGTAACTGGCCCCATTACCTAGTGCCTTAGGTTGATGGTTTGTGTGCATTGCATAAACCCTTCATGTAGTTCCCCTCAATTTGATTTCTATTACTGACAGTTACTTTTTTGTATTTGGACATTATGATACTTTGCTTGGTGTTGGATTCACGGTTATGATGATACTTTACCACTGATGTTTATGTTTATGCCATGATTAGTGGGTCGATTTAATTGAGTGTATTGATTATTATTGCTATGGGAGTCATGTGATTATCTGATGTATGTTTTTATCATGTTGTTAGCATCTGATTATTGTGCATTAAGGTATTTTGGTGAAGGGGAACAATGTTGCATCACTCATCTATGAGTGCCCTATGACGTTGCGACTTTCCTTTCACGATGTGCTTGACTATATGATTATGTATATGTTTGACTATTTTGGTTTGCCACAGGTTGCAGGTACCAGGCATTGACTACACCTAAATTGTCAGATTTGAGCGTGCCTTAAACCCAATGGAAATCGTCGATAGAGATAGCATTAGGTCCCTTCTTGAGCCATCATCCTTGACGAGGATGGGTATCCATTGTCACCTTGGTAGTGTTGTTTGTTTATGTTTTGGTTCATCTCTTGTATCGTGGTCTTGTTTTTCGTCTTTGTTGTGTGGTCAGAAACTACTTGGTATTTTGTTCATTTGGTTAATTTGGTGGATTGGTGCTTTGATTGATTATGATATTAAAGTAAAGATTATTGAAATTAAAAGACATTGTGATAATTAAAATAAAAGATTTTATATAATTGAAGTATGAATAAAATAAAATATTACTCATGTTGTATTTGGTTTAAATAAATTTAAAAAAATTGCTTTAATAAAGAGATATGAAAATAAATATATTAATTAAATTGTGGTACAAATAGGATTAAAAGGTAAGTAAAAATTAATAAATTAAATATTTTAAAGGTAAATTTATTGTGTAAATAAATGAAGATATGTCCATTAATAAACATAGTTAAGAGTGGTAGTAATCAATAGTTGGAAAATAAAATAAAATAATGGAATTAAAGAAAAGTTGCATGTAACAATAGAGTGACATAGTGGAGAGGTTAATAAATTGGTTAATTTTGCTAAAAGAAAGGGCTTTTTTTGTAATTTCTGGAAAACAAATATTGCTTCTCTTTTGATGAATGTTTTCTTGTTCTTGGAGGCTTTCTTCTAGTTTTTGGGAGGTTTTAGAATTGGGTTTCTACAATGTTTGTTGAGTTTTTGAATTTTGTTGATGAAAAAGTTGGAGGGAGCTCAGCATCAAGTCTTCACTCTGTCAAGCAGGAGAAATCAAGTTCCATTGCTTACAGGATTCCATCTCTGATTTCTTTAAAAGAAAAGTTTGATTATTATGTTGTCTTGAAATTAAACATTCCTTTGCTTGCTTATAATGAATTGTAAGCATTAGAAATTGCCCCTTTTGAATATTTTTTTTTAAGCAACCCAATATGTGCTTATCTCAATATGATAGTGGCTACGAACATCTCAATACCTGTGTTGGTTGTATTTTAGCGAGCCATGTTGTACTCTGTCAATTAGACCCTCTGCACTATATGTTGGTCTAGTTATTTATTCCCCAGTGCCATACGAGTTATTTGGAGTCCTTTATACTCGTCGACGCTTCTATTCTCAATGTTCTTTTTTGTGTTAAGGAGGGCATTCGATATCATAGTTGTAATTGTGGTGGAAAAAACCCTGTAGCCACGTGAAATCTCCTCTGTCATAATTAAATCATGCAAGATTATATAAAAAATGCGATTGCATGAGAGGAGGGCTCGGATGCTCTTCTCCCTATATGCTAATAGGTTCATTATGTTGTAAACATTTGGTAAACTGTGATGTTGGCCTTTCTTGCAAGCTCTCTCATTTCCTGTTATTATTGTTTTCACTCTCGCTTTATGCTCTTATCTTTGGGAATATCGGCTATTATTTATGTTGTGGTTGTATTTATTGTGTTTAGTGTATGATTTATAAACATTACATGAGAGAATCGAAGCCTTGCATGGCGTAAGCTCAGCACGGGCTAAGTTGCATGGATAACTTAAGCGATAACATGTCGTTGTCCTAGCTTCTCTCAGGAATTCATTATCTTTAATGTCTTAAACTAAGCTAAAAAAGTATTAGGTGCAACCACTACACTGTGGTAATCGTCATTAATTTTCCCTCTGAGTTTTTTAATTTATATTTATACTTATTTTGGGCATTCGTTATCTTTTGTGCAAGCTTCTTGTTTTATGAAACATTTGATACATAATAGATAAGTTTACTTTGGGCATTCAATATTAGTAGTTTGCTCCATTCGGTGGTAGTGATTACTTGTTAATGTTAGCCAATCCCTTTGTATGATTCGAATTCATATAGTTATTCCCAGTAAAATACAATCGATGTCTTGCATTATAATATCTTTGGTATGCGATTTTGTGTTCATGATATTATCTATTGTATTCGATATAGCCATTTGCTCTGTATATGTGTATTTGATATGCATTTTTAATGGGTGTACAGTTCTGTGTGACCCGATAGGTTTGAATTACTATTTTTTTCATCTGTACATTATATATATATACATATATGTATATATATGTATATATGTAGATTTGTATGAGTATATAAATGTTATTTTATTGAATACGAAACATTATATTTCAAACAGCAGTTAGATATGCCATATACATATATAAATATGTGTGTATATATAAGTATATCTTGAATTATGAGTATATAATTATATATATTGATATATTTATAAATGTATAGGTACATTTATATACATATTTATAAGGTTAAAAACTGTATTTATAATAGTTATGTTTATTTATATAATTACTATTAGAAAAGTATATTTTTGCCTTTTAAAGAATGAAAGATCATATTAGAGAAGGAACTTGGAAATAGTAAATGATATGAAGGATGACTAATTGTATAAGAATTTTTTTACACTGTTGGTGTTCCAAATCGATCAGTCCAATGAATCCTATAGACTAGCCACTTTCAAATGATCAGATTCAATGGTGGATTTGGCCAACTGACAAGATTAAGTCAAAGACAGCAATCTTTTACACTTTAGTCTCTGCAGGACCAAGGTGGTTCAACCTCTACAATGCCTAAAAACTCAATTCAATCATACATAGACATTTATTTTTATGGCATATAATTCCTAATTCAATTACACCAAAGAAAGCACTGACAACTTCAAATCTGACTAAATTCTTGGTATATCAACACTCACTTAGCAATTGGGAAGCATAATTTAACACTAAACCTCAACCAAACAACAAGGATTTAAAATTATTTTGATTTTAAATTGTTTTTAAAAATGCACTAAGTTGAATAACAAATCAGTGCCTAATTTAGGGCCATGGAGTTAAATACAAAATTATCAAGGGAATTTCATCAGCAAACAAACTTCAACCAATGGATTCAAACTGCCGATGCATTACACCAGCAGATCCACTCCTGTTGTCAATCAAACTCTTCTTATAGATCCAACCTACACACCTGAATTCATAATTATCTACTCAAAGTAATTTAACCATTTCTTTGAAATAGACCCATGAACAAATAAAACACTCTCAAGGGAAACTGAGATGACAAACTCAAACATACTTTGTATTTTTGAATTCATATGATCAAATATGTACAAAGATGGAGACAGTTTGATGAAATTCATGATTTACTTGCACAAATTGGTTGATATTTACTAAAGAAATTAACAATTACAACCTACAGATTCAATACATGACTCAGACTCAACACTATTCTACCCAGCCCCATACAAGAATTCATAACCCTTACAATGAGAAAAGAATGAGAAGAAATAGAAGGAAAGAAAGCCCTAAGATTAATTTGTTGAAGACACACGGCAACTTCATCTTCGTTAATCAGCAACAAGAAGCTAAAAATATCTTCTCCCTTCTCTCATCATTTTCAATAATGGGCAATGTCACTGCATTTTGCCTTCACTCTGATTCTCCAACATAAAAATTATCTTCCCATGAAAAAATATATCCACTTCATTCACCAAGCAATGAAAAACCTTACTCTCCGTGAAAAACCTTTTGTTTTGCTTTGCTACATATTCACCTCTTTGTTGCAGTATTTCTTTTCACTTCCAACAAATAAGGGCCTCCTTTCAAACAATGAATATTATATTCACTTTACAAATCATTCTGCATTTAAATCTTCAATGTGCAGCATGTAAAATATTTCCCTTTTAAAAAAAAAAAGGTTTTCCCATACTTCACACTTTTACATATCTAATAATTTACCATTAAATGGTGGCCTATTTAACTTTTCACCGACAGATTTTAAAATTTAAAATAATCACCTTTAAAAGTAAAGGAACTTACTTATTTCACTTTGGGTTTGTAAAATATATGCCCGTGAAAAATATTTCTCCACTCCTCAAAGAATTTCACTTAAAACATTTAACTATAAATACAATTGGGCATTTTTAAACTTTTGACGGGCCCACCCCTATTGGCTTTTACCTTCAACAAATGGCTTTTAATTTAAAATTTCATCGGGCTTATTAAAGTTCACTGCCTTCTATTTAAAATATGAAGGCACTATTGATACTTTCCAATGCCTTTGAAGATTCTTGTGCTTATCGCGCAGCCTGCGCAATATTCCCACGTCGACATCCTTGCTCTGTGTCGTTGATTTGGTTATTTTTGCCCTAATCCTCCTTTCATGATCTGCAACTTGTGCAGGCAAAATTCCTCTTCACTTTAATGCTTTGATCGATGTACATACCCTGCTCCATCGTTGGTCACACCCTCTTAGCTCCCACTACCGCACAGACTCTTTCCCCAAGCCCACGCACCCCTTTAGCTGCACCATTTGGACTCTAACAACACGTACATTGGTGCCCCATCACTTGCAATGTAAACATGTTACTATCTTGTAGCCAGCACTCCACATTTATAGGGTTCAAGCCCTCTGAAAAATATGTTGCTTCCTCCTCTAATAATGGTGGCTCCCTGTAATTGCACTTTCCTAAAAAACATCTGAAGTCATTTCAACAAATCCAACCTATGTATATATTGTAATTACATCATCCCATAAGATGACTTCTCCTTTGCTCGATCCTCTTGTATTTTGATGGATACCCTATCATTTCCTTTAATACAATGCAAGCCACATGTTCTTATTGGCGCAAAAGTCTCCTAGTGACTAGAAAAACGTTCCTTGCACCATCGAATTGATTCCCTCAATTGTTGATGGCATCGTCATCTTGCAACAGAAGCACTTCATACCAATTTGATACGTTTTCAAAGTAGGCTAGCCACCCTTCCTTCTTCATTTGGCGCGGGCTTGAAAGCATGGTAGTAGTGGTTATGGGACTTGGCAGCACAACCGCTAACAAAATTTTCTTGGAATATTTTTGAAGCCTTTTCAACAATCTATTTTGTGCCATGTGTTGCAATCATGGTGTCCTATGAGACCACTTAGCTAGGGAAACTCCATTTAAAACAAATTCTCATGCCTTGTCTATGTTGCATCAGCTTATTCTTGGAAGTCCCTCCTCTTGTTGTGTAGAGAATACTTGATATGCCTTATCCACTTTAAATTATTTTGGAAATGCCCTTCCTAATCACCATGTCAGAGAGATTTATGGTTGCCCTATCTCACAAAAACTTAGCAAGGATATGCCAGCACTATTTGGCACATAGAATGTTCTAACATTATACTGAACAAGTTATGAACGAGATCTTCAATCTCCCCCATGCCAACACCAATTTGTACTTAGTTTGAATCTATCTCGGAATTGGAAATAAGAACATCCAAGAGCCATTCAAGCCATTCTGACATAGAAGTAATAGTGTTTATATTCTCTAGATGGCTACAAGTCAAGAATAAAATATCCTACATAGCTCGAACTAATGGCCAAAGTCATGGAGATCCAAGCCATCATCTGATGATGAATTATTTATCATAGCTCCCAATAAGGTTGTTGAAGATGAAGAATTAATACAACCGATAAAGTGCTTCCAAAATGAACACCGGGAAGAGGTGAAACTGATGTAGTGGAGCTTGAAAACTTAATTGTCTTTCTGCAACAAGTGCCCTCGGAAGACTAACAATTCCAACCACCACAGTCTATAATATTAAATTTGTTTATTGCACTCAGCAACCAGTTCATTAACACAAATGTTGGTTGTATCAAACTTCATTTTATGCTTGTTCAAACAACCAAGCTAGATTGAATGGTATTGTGACTTTATCTCATGATAACTTAAATGAAATAATTTTTATTCTCTATCTTAAACTTTTACCCTTGAGATAATGAAAACAAAGACATGATACATGCACAAAACATGCTTCACTCTTTCAGGTGGTCTCGTGACACCATTGCATATTTTTATGAAAACCCTTCACATCACAATCATTATACAAAGTCATATGACCTCCCTTCTGTTAATTCACTTCAAAATGAGGTTATGATTATTTATCATTATTATCTTTATTTTCACCATGGTTTTCAATTTTATTCAACTAGATAAAAACTTCCTCAAATGGAGTAACAGATGTAGGGTCCCCTTGTGGGCTCAACTAAAACAAATCATTTTCAAACAATTTTTATCTTCAATTGACCTTGAGGCTGCTTCTAAATGCATCGGAGGTGAAAAGATGAAGTAAGTTGTCACCAAAAAAAAAATTCTGGCACATTTGAATAATAGTCAAAACTTGTTTAGTACTCTGAATCGCTCTAAAAAATCAATCAAACGACCTCCCGGAGCTACAAAAACTTGTAGGCATGTAGACTTTTGATCCAAGAATGGAGTGCAAAATATGGTTCGAAAAAAGAGATCACGAGGTGCAAGATATTCAACTGCAAATTTTCTCAGTTGGAATTTTCTACAAATGCAACTGTTCAAAACCAATTAAAACTCACCAAATCACCATTTTGAAAAAATACCAAACCATCTCCTCGGAAGTCATCATCGGACACACAAGCTCATTTGGGATCAATCATAACATGTACAAGAGGGATTTTCTTGAATCATCGTTCTTCACGAGATATTGAAGGTAAAATTTGACCTTGAAAAGTTTCAGAAAATGCAGGTGCAACACTGAACAAATTGCATTTACTTTTGATCTTGAAAAAATAGCAAATCAACTCCTGAAGCTCTGAAACCGGACACGGGAGCATATAAATGTGAGGAGAATGGAGAGAAACAATCCTTTCATCATTAAATCTATCCATTTGTGAAATATCCACCCGAACAGGAGGCCACTTTCCATAACTGAAAGTTCTGAAACAACAAAACAGCACCAAAACCCTTCAGCTTCGCTTTTCAAAACATTGTCAAAACTCATCATGGGAAGTTACAAACTGACATACACGTTCACATATGTCACATGAGTGGATCCACCAAGGGTTTTTGCCTGAAAATAAACTGGCTTCAAATTACGACCTTCTAAAGGAGGTCACTTACGTAGATTCTTCAGGTGCACTTTTGAGAGTGCAGAGGCAAAATTTTCAATATGGGCACTCCAAATTTGCAAAATTTGAGAGTTCCACCAATGGCTTCAACTGGAGATGTATTCCCCCTATGGGAATAGAAAGAATCCTAATTTGTGGAGAGTAGAATACTAAATTCGTCTAGTGCTCTCAAAGTGCTCCTTTATTCAACCTCTTTTTCAACTTCACTTGGTGACCCCAGGTCACCAAATGAAAAAAGGGAGTCAATTTTTACCTCTGTCAAACACCAATCTATTAAAGCAGTTGATCTCCCTCAACTCATGCTTGCCTTTGTCACAACACAACAACATGAGTGACTGCATCTCTACAAACACCAATATCAGGTTGCCTTTGAACAAGTGGAAACTTGCTCTCTGTTTGGCTTTGTTGTCACATGGCATTTAAATCACATATGCCATATCACCGCCATTCTCTTCATATTCTAATTTTATATCAAGTGGAAACATTTGAGGATAGTTATCAAGACCACATGGAGACAAGGTCTTATCACATTTTACTGTAGCCAATCTAAAAATAGCACTGCAATCTGCTTGATTAAACATATTGGCCTCTCCCAATAGCTCACCATATACAATATTATCAACATTATCATAATCACTACGCATCTGAAAGGCAGACACGCTCTCAAAATTTTGATTATATGCGTGGAAACAACTCATCATATTCATCATGTAAATCACTCTTAGGATGAAAACAACTTTCCTCAATGTTTTGCACATTGCCACATTTGGTGAAAACTCCTTCCAACTGACAAAAATAGCACTCACATTCTGCCACATGGTTGGTACAATTAAGCTCATTCTAATTACTAGTTTTCATATCAAAGATGAAACCATCACAAGAACTCACCAATAGATCTTGCACATGTCATGCAAACTATCTCCAAGTGTTTGCAAAGAGATACACTTTTGCATTGGCACACTTTGTAATTGTCTTCCATCATGTTGGTGTATAGAATCATCAAGGATTTCCAGCTTATCTTCATCTCCATTCACTTTGTTATCCTCTGAACATAACATATTAGCATCTCCATTATCATAAGTTTGCTAAAAAATGAGCAATTTTGGTTCAGAGACATAACCTAATTCTACCTTGAAATCAAAATTAATATCCACATGAAAAGACTCATAACTAGGCTCATCTAAATCAGCAAACAAATATTTTTCCAAATTTGCATTGAACCTCTTGAGACTTGGCTCATTGGATACAAAAAACTCAGTCATATGTTGTTCCTTATTCATCAAAAGATATTTCTGAACTTGCATCAGTATCCACACTTTCATACTCATCATACAATGCATCATTACAATCAAATTGTTGCTTGTCTTCATCCACATTATCATCATCCTGACCAGTTGGTTCATAACTAAGAGGCAAATCAAAAACACATGCATCATACCTTGCATCATGAAGACCATCATCACTATCAAAATCAATATGGGTAGCACAAAAAAACTGAGGATTATTCTCATGTTCAGTGGTCAATAGATTTGAAATTTGTTCGCTGCTCAATAGATCATTGTTTTGATCAATTCTTTCAATCACTTCCTCTCCTTGGCCTTCACTAGAATTGCATGCATTATCAAATTGCAAATTAGGATATATCAAGATGTCATCATCATTAAAATTTCAAAACTCAATGGCTTGATCATAAACTGGATTTCCCCAATCATAAGAAATAGGATCAGCAACAATCTTGTCAGAAGCATAGTCACAATTCATCAAAGAGAAAGAGTTGTCCACTTGTTCATTTTTACTTACTTTTGGGCTGTCATGATAGCAGTATACATCCTTATGTATTTCATCATTGGACTGAATGTCTTCATTGAATTTTTCATTTACATCCTCTTGAGGGTAGACACAAAAATCTTCACTATCAAACTGAAAACCATCAATGGTTTCTTCATTGTAGTTTCATGTGTTTGATCTTACCAACTAAAATTCATTGCATACTTTATCACTTGTAGCTAATACATTGACATTCTTAGAAGCATTCTTCAAATCTACGGGCTCCTTTGTCTCATCATGAAAGCTTTCATCACTATTGCATACACTTATAATATTGGTATGACCAAGTATCTCATAATACTTTTGATTACACATATCCTCTTCAAAAAAAAAATCTAATTTATATCCCTGATCATGTCTTTCATCATTATGGCTGCAATTTTCATCTGGGTGTATCTCTTTTGTAGGTCATTCAAAGACAACTTCCTCATCAGCTAATGATGCATCATTCATGTCTCCTACTTTCTCAAGTACACACTTGGTTGTGTTTAATACTGAAGGCATTTGATCATTTTCATTTACACAGCTATTGATTTCATCAACATGTTTACCCACAATTGAGGATAGCAAACTTTGCACATATTCATTCCTTACTTTCTCCATATTACCTAAAACTGTGTAAATCATCTGCATATTTTATATTCTAAAATATTTTAACAATGCACTAGATCCTTCTTCAAATTCTTCAAATTATATATGAATACAATCTGGAGTACTAGGCCTGAAATTTTTAGGGACTAATGAAAGAGCAACAGCAAATCTATAACTGAAATCAATGCTTGACTCTTCATTTTTTCTTTTAATCTCCTTCAACCTTGTGACAAGGCCAGAAGGTTCTTTTGAAAATTCTTCTCTATAAGCATCCACTAATCTATCCTAGAAAGAAAAATAATTTTTCAGGAAATCTTAAGTACTAATCCCTAGCCCTTGCTTCAAGAGATCTGACAAAAAATATCATCCACATATCCTGATCTCCAAATGAATGTTTCTCCATTAATCTAAAAAAAATTTGGTCATGTGCATCTCCTCCACATACATTGTATCCATCAAATCTAGGCATTTGTTTATAGACTTGACTTTACAAACTTTAAACTTTGTAATCAACTCATGACAAGTTTAATTAGCTATACAATTAATCAAAGGAATTAACAAAAGGTACAATGATTTGCCAAGTAGATACAGTATGATTATCTCTTAACTATGCTTGTGAAAACATCAAGTGCCTTTCATCCATCTCTTTAATTTTTCTCTCAAACACATTTCCATTTCGGCCTTATTCTAGGCTTGTGCACTCTTGGTTTCATGTACTTTGTAGTATCAAATTTTTTAGGATTATCAAACTTTTGAAGCTTCTTGACAAGTTGTATCAAGGTATCTAATGGTATGGTTATTTCAACTTGGTGATCCATGGATGTATGCAAATATGGGTTTAACTAATTGTGCATAATTATAACCATGACCAAATGAAGGATCATGAGGATAACTGCTAGCATGATGATAACTTGGGCTTGAAACATATAATAATGCAAATGGATGGAAATCCCTAAGATATACAAATTCATTCTAACCATCCAAACTAGCAAATATTTGAACACAAGACAAAATCTTTCAAGGAAATGTTGTAGTGACCCTCCTAATGAAATTTTTATTTCAGTTGTTTTGAGTTGTTGTTAGTAGTTAGTTGCTTGAGACTATGTTACTACTTTATGTCATGGTTTACATGACTAGTTGTGAAACTCAGTTGATGATACACTTTAATTTATGATGCTTTGTTTATTTATGTGAGATGATATTATTATGATGACCTATGATTCATTGTTATGTTTATGATGATACTATGATGTGGTTGATATTAGATGCTATATTTTACATTAGTTTGGTGAAGGAGATAGTTTAGCAGTACTCATCCGTGAGTGCCCTGCTATACCATGATTCTTCTTCATGGTGTGTTTTCGTATATATATACATGTTGTTCATTTGATCATACAGTGTGATGCAGCTTTCAGGTATAGGCATCGACTCCACCTGCTTCGCCAAGTCTGAGCGTGCCAAGGCCCAATGGAATTTGTTGATGGGAGATAGTGTATGGTCCTCTGTCATGAGCCATAGTTCTGGAAAGAACGAGTATCATTTGTTACCCACTTGTCTTGTTTACGTCTGTCTTGTCATGTATTTGTTGTTCTATTATGTCATTCTATGTCTGTCATGATTGGTATTGATTTAATTAGTATGCATTAAATTAAGTAGTGATTATTTCTCTATTATATTTAAGGTTATGTTTGATTACATTTCATTTGAAAGGTTATTTTGAATGTGCAACATAGATTTTTTCGAAATTGATAAGTTTTATCAATTTGTGTATGAAATTTGCTAAATATCTATGAATTGAACTTGATGTTAGGAAAGTTGAAAATTGTTGATTAATAGCATGCAATCTATCAGTTAAAGGATAAGAATTTCATTTTAATTATAAATCAATGATTTAAGGAAGATTATGCAATTCTTTTGCATGGCAATGGGTTTTGGTTGAAGTTGGTTTTCACGGCGATACTTTTGGGAAGAAGCTTTCTTTGTTTCTCTCGGTGTTTTGATTGAAAAATTCTAAAGATTGTGAATTTGAGGGCGTGTGTGTGATAGAAGTTATCTAGATTTAGATCATTCACGCCTTGCTTTGTTCTTTTCTGGAGATCAAGATCAGTATCCAAGTTTTCCTCCTTGTTTGTATTTTCTGAATTGAATCTTCTAATCGTCATTTACAGTATTAAATGTTTCGGGTGGTAGACTCGCTTGCTAAAATTTTGAACAAACATTGGAAACCAAGTGTGTTACTAAATTGTAGAGAATAATCTTAGGGGAATTCATCTATATCATAGATTTTTCATATTCTTAACGGTGGCTACATAAGATGAAGAATGCATGCCATAAGTGTTATCCGTTATGTTGTAATAGTATTCTTTCTTATGCATCAATTGAATAATCTCCATCTTTGAATATGACTATACTCATGTGCATGATTTGCAAGTAGGTTGTTGATTAGATTTGATTATGGGAGTCTTATTCTCTGAAAATCCATCGCCTCCTAAACTCTGTGTGTGGTTCATGATATATTATTTCTCATTCCCTTTGCATGCATGAAAATCCCAGTAATATCAGTGTTGCTATTCCTTTATTCCCTTGCCTTTGAAGCTTTGTTGAAGATTTCCACACAGGTCTTCTTTAGTCATTTATGTTCTTTGTCATCAAATCGAGTGTTGCCTGTAGATGCCAGAATCCTCTTAATTACCCTTGCTTTGGGCTTTATTTCACTCTTTATGACATGATATATTGACGGTTCTAGATTGATAAGATGTTTAGGCCAGTTGTAAATTTAACCTGCTCCCTTGCTCAGTGTTGAGCAATTTTCTTTTGTCTATGCCACTCCTTCTCGGAGTCCTTTGACATACACTTGTTTGTGCTTGACATTCAATATTTTTCCTTGTAACAACCTTGGAAATGAATACAGATGTACCGTGGCAAAAAGAGTATAATTAGAGGTTCTTAACAGCTTTAATTGTTGTGTTGAGGCCATGTTTGGTAGGCCTAACGATATTGCAAACTCCTCACAAGGGCGACAAGGTAGAAATATCATTCTCTCTTTTATCGTGTATAATAATGTCTTGAATCTGGCTTTTACCCTGCTACCTTCCTTGCCAAGCTCGCTCTGCAAACTTGTGCATCTCCTTGCTATGAAAGTATTCAGTATCTTTTACCGCCACCTCTTTTCCTTTTACATTTAATATTGGTCATGCATAACCTTCACGGATTCTTCATAGTCATCCATGTTTCTCTGATCTTTGCAAATGGCGGTTAACTATGAACAGTGACTTTAGTTTATATGTTACCTTTAGTTACCTTCAAATTTGACACCATGCATAGCCAGTAACCTTTAGGGGCATCACTTATTTCAAATCCATTGAAGGTAAGTGCAAGAAGTTGGGTCCACGAAGAGGGGAAGTTTCGGCCAAAAAAAAAATCTCGCAGAAAACGCATATGCGTTATTAAAAAATGCATACGCGTTATTAAAAAACGCGTATGCGTTATGCATTGGGTACCCGAACCTAAAAAAATGCGTATGCGTTATAAAACGTGTACGCGTTTTTGAGTGCATACAAATCATTTATTTTTAATAAAAATGTTTTTAGAAACGCGTATGCGTTTTGCTTTTTAGAAACGCGTACGCATTTTAAAACACGTATGTGTTTGTCTTTTCAAAACGCGTACGCGTTTTAAAACGCGTATGCGTTTGTAAAAAGCATTTTTTTTTTTAAATAATCAAACAAAGAAAGAGCACATATGCGTTTTGTAACGCGTACGCGTTATTAAAAGCTTGAATCTCCAACCCACTTCCAGCCTTGGTTTTAGGCTCGGGAAAGGCTTGGCAATCTGAGCCTTAGCTTTTGACCTACAACTAAAAAACTAAAGCAGATTAAAGAAGAATGTCCATCTTTGACAATATGGTTGATGGACTTTTTTCCTGAATCAATCTATAAAATTAAAACCCATTACAGAACATGATTTCTAGTTTCCAAATATATAATTTTTATTAATATTGGATTATATTTGATATTTTTTAAATTAATTTCAAAGCAAACTAGTCCTTAAACATGAAATATTAGACTTTTTTTGTTTTTTAATAACTTTTTATTGGTGAATTTTCTTGTAAAAAAAATTATATGACATCAATCTTTAGACAATTCTTTACAGAATGAAAAAAAAAAAGTTTCAAAAAATGTTTAGTTTAGGTCAAATTATGTTGTCCGTACACGTTGATTTTTAAAAACAACAATTAAGGCCAATAAAAATTTAATAAAAAAAAAAATATTCAACAAAAAATTACAAAAAAAATTCCTCATCAATCTTCATGTTGTTAGCTCTCTTTCCTCAAAAGGAATTAGCAAAATACTTTTTTTGGGTCAAAAAGTGGTGTCCGTACACGTGCATGGTATGGTAAAAAAAACAGGGACTTTTAAAAAGTGGTTTTTATAGATCCCTATCAAAATTTAATTTCTACAATTTGGGTATTTGAATAATTTACATATTTAGAAACTAAATTCAAAATTTCATATTACTGATTTTTTTAAAAATTCATTGTGTAAGTGCTTCAAATTTTCAGTCCAAGTGTGACAAATTATGAAAAACAACAAAAACACTTCCACTTTTTGAACTTTTTGTGGACCCAACTTCTTGCATCAGCCCTTGAATGTATTATTGTTGTGGGGTGGTTGTCCTTACACCTCTTGTTCGATGTATACTAATTTTCTCGCTATCTTTTCTAATGGGTATTTTTTCCTCTTCCTTTCAACCGATTTAAGAGCTTAAGTTTTATATGAATTATACTTTGGTTGTCTTCTTGTTGGTTGCGTATGATTTTACCCATGTCGTCCCTTTCTCTTTGGTATGTAGGTTTTTGGAATGCCCAAGCCATCGTTACTTTTGGCATTAATCGGCTGCTATCATCTGGCAATCTCCACTTGTATTACTTGCGAGCTTGGTTTAGAGATGTCATTCTCTTCTGTACCATTCCATTAATATTGAGTGAGTAAGGTTGTGCGAAATGAAGATTTGATTTTCTTTATCCGTTCTGTAGTTTATTCTCCACACTTTTGGTGATGCTTTAACTGCTTGTTCTTTGATTTTGATTCATGTATCTTTGTTTTAGCTTTCTTAAACCGTGGAAATTTTAGCTTAAGCAATCCTGTTTACTTGCTTGCATTTTCGTACAATATAAATTTAAATTAATAAGAAAATTCTGATGGAAACATGCACGTTGATTTCGTGTATGGTGGGTTAAGGACGTGCATGCCTTATTTGTGAAACTGTTGTATGCCTGATAGGGTGAACTTGGATCGGCAGTTCAAGGTAAGGATGTTGTGTCTTGAAAGAACTTCTGCACTTTTCTTGGAGTCTACCTTAAGTCTTAAATATCATATTTATTTCTCCCTCATATTCTAAGTCGCTATTAATGCATACCACCTATGTATATTGTTGCTGGTGAATTTTTAAGCTTTGTGCTTGCGTATACTTTATTCGACTGCATTCTTGTTGTAAGTTATTAATTGTTGTTATCTGTTGGTATAGCATGCATGTCTGGTATAATCTATTAGTTTTGACACTAGCGAATATGGCTAAGGAATTTACTATTTTTCTTTATGGCAATGGTGATAGGAATTGATACCTCACCCTTGGGTACGTTCGATAAGATCTAGCTTTAAGAATTTAATTCAGCCCATACCATATGTGTAGCTGATCTTATTTTTGAACTTCATGATTATCTACCTTCTCATCGACTGACTACCTTGTCATCGACGTCTTCTCTCCTCCCATGCATCTGTGTTAGTGAAAATATTTGTTATGAACTTGCGCATCTGTGTTAGTTGAAATTTCGCTAGACTTTGGTAAGGCAACTTGTTAAGGTCTTTGTTTTCTTTTGATCTGCATACTTGAGCACCGGTATCATACCACCTTACTGTCGAAGTCTGGTATTAATGCATGCTCAGTCGGTTGTGTAATAAACGCTATGCTCTTTGTAGTGTTTATTCTCCATAAGCTCATAGTATGTAGACCAACACTTACTTTGCATTCCTTTCCTGAGTGCGGTTGTATTATGTTAGCTCTTTGTTAAATGCGTGATTGCATATTGAACCTTAGCTAGGTCCTTTTCGACTATATGCATGGCAATCCATTCCATTTTAAGTTGTTCTCAATCTCATGTTACGGGTCGACTTGGGAACTCTTAGTTTTATTCGTTTATGAAGTTTGGATCAGTGTGTGTTTACAACTATCCTTTTTAAGTCCTAGCGTTAATTCTTAACTCGGTCAATTCTTGTTGATCATCATGAGTACGGATTTACATAGGTTATCGATAATGGTGGTAAGTTGAAAATTATTTAGGAATATTATCGTTATAAAGTTTGTTGTCAATTTTTACTATATAAGAGTATCTAAGACTCTTTATCTTTTTATTTTATATGAATATTATGAGTTGAATATAAAGGAGTATGAGTCATTTTAAATAAAGTCGAGATTAATATATATATGTATGGAAAAATAATTGGTCTTACTTATTATTTAGTTTTTTTTAAGAGAAGGAAATTATTTGTTGCTTAATCTAGAATATTATTGATTTATATGTCAAATTTAGGTAAAATTAGTATGACCTTTAGTTAAGGAAACATATTTACTATTTAGGGACTTTTTATTTCTTGATGTGGAAAAGAAATGTTTATTTTGATTAAAAATATGTTGGCTAACAAATAAAGAATTTTTTGTGTAAATTAAACAAAATATATAGCCATATAAGTTATGCTAATGAAATATCTATTTATGAACTTTTGATCATAAGGGTTTTGATGAATGATTTGCGGAATGGTATGTTATTTAAAATATAAATACATTAAATATGAAGTGGTCTACTAATCAAAATACAAAAGCAATAATATTTGAAAGTTGAGTTGTTTTTTGTGTACAATGAAAGTATTTATTCTATGAACGTAAATGTTATGAGTTAGAAATGTTTGGTTAGAAATCTTGAATGGAACACTGTTGTAATATGTATTCAAATGGCATTTCTTTCTTGTGTCATGCATTGGGAAATGGTGTACAATTTACCGTCGTCGAGAGGCTTAGATGTTAATTTTGTTTTGAAATCTTGAATAGAGATTTGTGATTGCACTCGTATTGACTTAAATGTGATGTTTTGGGCCATGCAAGTTTAGAGTTATTTATTTATATAAATTTTACTCTCAAACATTTTGAATACTCTGGAATGGAAAATTGTTTGTTCGTGGAAATCTTGCCATGCATGTATAGTGGTTTATCACGTTGTTTATGTTTTGGTATGCACTCGTCTATCTTGAGTCTATGTGGGAAGAAGTTTTCTCTTGCATGCATGTTGGCTTTATTGTTTTGGTAATTTTGAGAAGTTGTACTTTAGGAGGAGTGGCTTTCGTTAGGGGCCGGACCCGGAAGTGGTTGTAGGGGTAACCTCTTGAAAGTGTGTTAACCAAGTGATAACTAAAATAAGCTTTTAGGGGTTTCAGGTAGCATCTCATATTAATTCAGATAAGTTAGCCTCACTCAAGACTCAAATGCTTGTTTGGGCTTGGGATGAGTGGGAAGGCTTGGAATGGCGAATATCAACTATCTTGTCCCTTCAAAAGGTATGTTGATCCTGCATGAGTGACAGAGGGGGCCAGGGATCGATTGAGGTTGTCAGGGTTTAACCAAGTGAGGAGGTCAGTAACCTATGAAGGTCCCATTGGGTCACCCATGTCAAGCTTATGTGATGAAAATCTTGTCCTTGTACACTTGTCAGTTCTCTTGTGTTGAGTCATTTGTAATTGTGAGTCGCCTCTAGGAGTATGTTAGTCATCTTGTCATTGTGATGTCATGTATGTCGACCATGTATTGTGTCATATTCTTTTTGTTGTCAGTTTTGACTTGAGGACCTGTTCTATCTCCTAGCACGGGAGGTGGGTTTTCGAGTTTCACACGATTGGGAGGAACATGCCACATCTTCCATTGGGTCCCCTGCAGGTGATATTGTTTGAGACTTGCTTGTTCTTGGTAGGATCCTGATTGCACATCGTTCACGGAGTTTGGTTCTTTGGACGAGCTCATGGACTTGATCGCCATCTATTCTGGATCTTATTCTTATTGTATACACTCGTGATGTTACATGAGGTTCCTTTTTATTATCACTATTGATGTATCGAGATTTGTCACAATCTCTCTTGTTGTATTTGAACTTGTAATATAACTCTTGATGTAAAGTAATCTGGATATGACTATTCACATGTTTTGATATATATAGTTCTTAATGTGTTATGATGTTTATTTACTTTAGTAGCGTAGTTGTGAAATTCGATAACGGTCATGTTAGGTTGTTAATCACATGTTTTTATTGTAGACATGGAAAATATACAATTCGATTTGACACACTGGATCCTGATTTACTAACACCATTTCATCCTGAATCATCTCCTTTGCTAGTCATTTAATCGAATAATCTATATTTGATTAAATTCATCACTCTTCGTCTCTTAATTAAATAAATCAATTTTATTTAATTAATTTGTAATCCCCCTTTTAATTAAATAAATCATTTTATTTAGTTAATCCCTAAATCCATCTCATTTAAATTAAATAAATCTTTTTTTGGTTTAAACCCAACATCATCCTCCTTTAATTAAATAAATCAATCTTTATTCAATTAAATCTAAAATCATTATTCTCTCAACTTTGATTTATTTAAATCCTAAAATCTAAGTCAAAATGGTCAAATCAGCTAATCCCCCTCCTAATTAATCAAATATTGATTAATGTTAATCCTAATCACTCCAATCCTCTAGATCTTGCAACTTGCACAATAAATCAATTTATTTGATTTATTAATTTATCAATTTCCATTCAAAAGGGCATCTTTTGTGGAATATTCTTCCAATTCAAAAATCCCTCCAAAAGGGAATGGGTACTTCCAACAAGGCATTTAAGGCCTCTTACATGTCCTTGGCCTTGAGCCAAGTGACATTAACTCCATTTCCTTCTCCCTCAAATATGTCACATTCAAATTTCAAATTTGAATCTCATAGCATTTATCATGCACATTGACCAAAATGTGCACAACCTTCAACCATTCACATCAAGACAAGTGGCACTTGGTCATTGGATGTTGAATGATCCTGCATTGCTCAATTTCACTCTCTCTTCCAATTTGGAAATCTATAAATGAGAGACTCTTCCTCTCATTCTACCATCCATAATTTGAGTAAGTTTATTATACTCAATTTCATCCTCAAGCAACATCTAGTTTCATCCATTTCATCAAGATCTTAGCTAGGTTATGCAGATTTTTCATCATGGACCTTGATTGAATATTCATCAAAGTGGATCACTCATCAACATTACAACAAAGGAGTTGGGAAAGGGGAAATATCTACACATAATTGGCACCAACTCCCCCATGGGATCAAGTTTTTGCATTGCATAATTAGGATTTCCTTTATCTTTTATGTTTTGTTCTTCATTTTCCTTTTATTGAGCATTGTAGATGGATTTCATGGGGAATCCTTGTTCTAACTTGCATATGAACCTACTAATGTGTTTGTTTCTTATGTTTGTACATGTGTAGGATTGGGGTTCACAGTTATTATATGTTTCAAAAAAAAATTGTCCACTTGTGTAGTGTCAATGACGTGACGTTCCCTGGGTTTCACGACAGGGCATTACAAATGCAATTACATTTAATATGATAGATCCAGAAAATGGGAGTGTGAAAACTCAATCTTACTGTCATTTCCCTTTCTTAGTGCTAATTCACTCAATAGGAAGCCAAATTTTTTTACTAAGACATTCAAATATTGTTTTCACACACAATTTTCTTGAAAACCAAGGTGAAGAATACCTGGAAATGTTGCAGCTGTTGCAAATTGTTCTTCCTGATTAGAAATATTGTAGATCTAGAACTGTATTCACATCTTCATCAGGTTATTTTGACAGATTCTCCACCTCTCTCCATAGAGGAATGAACTTAAGACAGTATGAAGCCCTTTTATAGATAAATTTATTTTTGAGTTCCTTTCACTAGCAGAGCACCACAGATCATGAAATATTCAGGTTCATTGTAAAAAATTATTTATCCAAGTTCGAAATCCTTCAATATTTGAACCAAATTCAGAATAGAAAATAATATGACTATGAAATATCAGTCTGCAACTAAGATTCGTAATTCTCTCCGGCAGAGTCGCCAATTTGTTGGTGTTCCAAATTGATCAGTCCAATGAATCTTATAGACTAGCTACTTTATAATGATCAAATTCAATGGTGTATTTGGCCATATGACAAGATTCAATCAAAGACTGCAATCTCCTACACTTTTGGCTCTGTAGGACCAAGGTGGGTCAACCTTTATAATGCCTGGAAACTCAATCCATTTATACACAGACATTGCTTTTTATAACAGATAATACCCAATTCAATTACACTAAAGAAAGCATTGACAACTTCAAATTTGGCTCAATTCTCAATATCTCAACACTCACTTAGCAATTGGGAAGCAGGATTCAACACTAAACCTCAACCAAACAACAAGGATTTAAAATGATTTTGATTTTAAATTGTTTTTGAGAATGCACTAAGCTGAATGACAAATCAGTGCCTAATTATGGGCGATGGAGTCAAATACAAAATTATGAAGGGAATTTCATCAGCAAACAAAATTCAAACTGTCGATGCATTAAACCAACAAATCCACTCTTGTTGTCAATCCAACTCTTCTTATAGATCCAACCTACACACCTAAAGTCACCATTATCTGCTCAAATTAATTTAACCATTTCTTTGTAATAGAACCATGAACAAATAAAACACTCTAGGGGAAACTAACATGACAAAATCAAATATACTTTGTATTATTGAATTCATATGATCAAATATGTACAATTTTGGAGACAGTTTGATGACATTTATGATTTACTTTCACAAACTGGCTAATATTTACTCATGAAATTAACAATTACAGCCTACAAATTCAATACATGACTCAAAATCAACACTATTTTACCTAGCCCCATACAAGAATTCAGAACCCTTACAATGAGAAAAGAATGAGAATAAAAAGAAGGAAGAAAATCCCTAAGATTAATCTGTTGAGGACACATGGCAATTTCATCTCAGTTAATCGGCAACAAGAAGCTGAAAATATCTTCTCCCTTCTCTCATCATTCACCCAACAGTGAAAAACCTTGCTCTTTGTGAAAAAAATATGCTTTTTCTTTGTTGCATATTTACCTCTTTTTCTTTTTTTTTGGATAACATATTTACCTCTTTGCTACAAGTATTTATTTTCACTTCCAACAAAGAAGGGTCTCCTTTCAAACAATGAATATGATATTCACTTTACAAATCATTCTGCATTTAAATCTTCAATGTGCAGCATGTAAAATATTTCCTCTCCTTTTTTAAAAAGGTTTTCCCATGCTTCACACTTTTACATATCTAATACTTTACCATTAAATGGGGGCATAATTTACCATTAAATGGGCATCCATTTAAATTTTCACTGAGTAGATTTTAAAATTTAAAATAATCACCTTTAAAATTAAAGGCATTTATTTCCCTTTGGGTTTGTAAAATATATACCCGTGAAAAAAATTTCTCCACTCCTCAAAGCATTTCACTTAAAACATTTAACTATAATACCATCGGGCATTTCTAAATTTTTGACGAGCCCACCCCTATTGGCTTTTACCTTCAACAAATGGCTTATAATTTAAAATTTCATTGGGCTTATTAAATTTCACTGCCTTTTATTTAAAATATGAAGGCACTATTGATACTTGTTTGTGCCTTTGATGATTTTTGTGCATACTGCGCGGCCTACGCGATCTTGCCACGTCGGCATCCTTGCTTCCTGTCGTTGATCTGATTTTTGTTGCCTTAATCCTCCTTTCTATGGCGGGGCATTACACATGGTATCAGAGCCCAGGTTCTAACACTAGGTACTTTGGGTATATATAGGAGTCCATTATGTTGTCTTAGTTGCATAGATTTTGAAGGTTATGTTTTCCCTTTGTCATACTCGCCTAACACCCTGAACATGCCCTTGGTGGTGTATGTGTAGGAAAATTCCTAGGGGTCGAGTTCGAGGTCGAAGACGTGGTAGAGGTCGTGATGGTTTCTGTGGGGTCAACCGCTAGAGTACCCCATCTCAAGGTTCCCATGAGAGTGATCATGACAAATAGCAGAGTTATCAGAATTCTCAGGGGAGCAGGGGGTTGAATCTAGGGTAGACGGAGTTGGAGGGCACTTAGTTTCATCATTTACTTGAGGAGGTCCTTGCTTGCCTTGGTCCTATACAGGAGGGTGATCAATTGGTGATTAGGGAGAGAGAGAGAGAGAGAGGTCTCCCAGGAGGAGAGAGGTTACAGTGGAGTAGAAGGTTGTCTTAGCTAGTCATATGAGGGATATTTTGAGGGCACATCCTCCTACTTTTGATGGGACTGGTAGTGGTTTGGAGGTTGATACATGGTTAATTGATTTGAACAGGTTTTTCACCATGCATCTGTATGGTAACAACACCAAGGATAGGTGCGCTATCATGCACCTTAGAGGTTTTGCTTCCATGTGGTGGCGTATGGAGGAGCAAAAACTACATTTGGATATAGAGTCAGTCTCATGGGAGATATTTCTTGAGAGATTCAGAGCTTGTTTCTTGTATGATCATTGGAGGCAGCGTCGAACGGATGAGTTTCATGTGTTGAGGCAGATGACCATGTCAGTTGAGTAGTATGAGCGGAGATTTTATGAGCTTAAGAAATATGTTGGCATAAGTGATGATGAGGGTATGTTGGTGCAACATTTTATCAGGGGCTTGAATGCTTGTATCAGTGGTGGTGTTCATGTGTTTGAGCCAAAAACCATGGAGGTGGCTATAAAGAAGGCTCGGATAGTTAAAGAGAATTTGGCCATGGCATTAGGAGGCCATATAGGTGTGTAGATTGGTAGTGCACCCCTAGCAGGCTTCGGGTCTCAAGGTGGTCAGTCTCAAGCTATGGGATCCTCTAAGGGACATCAAGCATTCGCTAAGGGTGATTAGAAATAGTAGAACTCCCATTTGAAACCTAAGAACTCTCAATCTCAGCATGGTGGTAGGTTTCATAAAAATAAAGATCAAAGTTGGCAGCGAAATAGGCGTGATCATTCTGATCAGCCAGCACAGAGCACACAATTTGTAGGTAATTTTCCGCAATCCAGTGCACCCTCAAGTGGTTGGGGGTATGGAAGAGGCGCAATATTTTTTTATTGCGGTCAGCAGTGCCACATATCTAGACTGTGTCCTCACAAGAACTCAACAAGATTTAGTCAGAAGTTGGTAGCCTCAAAGCCGAAAGTGGGTGACACGGGCAAGTCTCGCAGGGTGTTTGTTGTGGTTGAGAACCGTCAAGTTGTGCATCATGTTACGGTTGTAGATTTTACCGATAGAGGACGAGCAGCTCACCCTAGAGCTTGTGGGCATACCACAGCATAGGAGACTCGAGATGTTGAGTAGGTGAGGGTCCAGTGGGATCCTTACAATGAGTCTTTTGCGACTAGGGAGGATGCATCCAGGATGCAATAATTGTATCCATATCTATTTGCAGGCTTCCAGAAGTAAGCCTAGTTCTGGGGGGAGGATGTAGTGCCCCTTAGTTTTCTTTCTATTACTGACAGTTACTTATTTGTATTTGGACATTATGATACTTTGCTTGGTGTTGGATTCACAGTTATGATGATACTTTACCATTGACGTTTATGCTTATTCCATGCTTAGTGGATCGATTTAATTGATTGTGTGGATTATTCTTGCTATGGACACTATGTGATTATCTGATGTATGTTCTTATCATGTTGTTAGAATCTATTTTTTGTGCGTTGAGGTATTTTGGTGAAGGGGAACAGTGGTGCATCACTCACGTGTGAGTGCCCTATGATGCTATGACTTTCCTTTCACAGTGTTCTTGACTATATGACTATGTATATTCTTGACTATTTTGGTTTGCCACAAGTTGTAGGTACCAGGCATCAACTCTACCTAAATTTTCAGGTTTGAGCGTGCCTTAAACCCAATGTAAATCGTTAATGGAGATTGCATTAGGTCTTGTTTTCTATCTTCATTGTGTGTGTAGGTACTTCTTGGTATTTTGTTCATTTGGTTAATTTGGTGGATTGGTGCTTTGATTGATTATGAGGATTATTGGACATTGTGATAAAAAATAAAATATTAATTGAGGTATGGATAAAATAAAATATTACTCATGTTGTATTTGGTTTAAATAAATTCAAAAAAAATGATTTAATAAAGAGATATGAAAATAAATATATTAATTAAATTGTGGTACAAATAGGATTAAAAGGTAAGTTAAAATTAATAAGTTAAATATTTTAAAGGTAAATTTATTGTGTGTAAATAAATGAAGATATGTTCATTAATAAACATAGTTAAGAGTGGTAGCAATCAATAGTTGGAAAATAAAATAAACTGATGGAATTAAAGAAAAGTTGCATGCAACAATGGACATAGTAGAGTGGTTGATAAATTGGTTAATTTTGCTAAAAGAAAGGGGGGTTTTTGCAATTTTTGGAGAAATAATCTTGTTTCTCTTCAGATGAGTTTTTTCTTGTTCTTGGAGGCTTTCTTTTGGTTTTGGGGAGGTTTTGGAATTGGGTTTCTTCAGTGTTTGTTGAGTTTTTAAAGTGTGTTGAAGCTACAAGCTGGAGGGAGCTCAACATCAAGTCTTCACTCTGTCAAGGAAGAGAAATCAGGTTCCATTGCTTGCAGGATCGTATCTCTAGTTTCTTTGAAACAAAAGTTTGATTGTTATGTTGTCTTGAAATTAAACATTCCTTTGCTTGCTTATAATGAATTGTAACAATTAGAAATTGACCCTTCTGAAGATTTTTTTTAAGCAACCCAATATGTGCTTATCTCAATATATTAGTGGCTACGAACATCTCAATACTTGTGTTGGTTGTGTTTTAGTGAGCAATGCTATACTCTGTCAATTAGACCCTCTGCACTATATGTTGGTCTAGTTATTTATTCCCCGGTGCCATATGAGTTATGTGGACTCCTTTATACTCGTCGGTGCTTCTATTCTCAATGTTCTTTTTTATGTTAAGGAGGGCATTCAATAGCATAATTGTAATTGTGGTGGCAAAAACCCTTTAGTTGTGCCAAATCTCTTTTTTCATAATTAAATCGTGCAAGATTATATGGAGAATGTGATTGCATGAGAGGAGGGCTCGGATTCTCTTCTCCCTATATGCTAATCAGTTGATTATGTTGTAAACATTCAATAAATTGCGATGTTGGCCTTTCTTGCAAGCTCTATCGTTTCCTATTCTTATTGTTTTCACTCTTTCTTTATGCTCTTATCTTTGAGAATATTGGCTATTATTAATGCTATGGTTGTATTTGTTGTGTTTAATGTATGATTTATAAACATTACATGAGAGATTTGAAGCCTTGCATGGCGTAAGCTTAGCACAGGCTAAGTTGCATGGATAACATAAGCGATAACATGTCATTGTCCTAGCTTCTCTCAGGCATTCATTATCTTTAATGTCTTAAACCAAGATAAACAAGTATTCGGTGTCACCACTGCATTGTGGTAATCATCAGATAAGTTTCCCTTTGTTTGTTTCGATTTACATTTATACTTCTTTTGGCAATTTGTTATCTGTTGTGCAAACCTAGTGTTTTATGAAACATTTGATACATAATAGATAAGTTTACTATGGGCATTTAATATTCGTAGTTTTCTCCATTCAGTGGTAGTGATTACTTATTAATGTTTGTTTATCCCTTTGTATGATTCGAATTCATATAGTTATTCCCAATAAAATACAATCGATGTCTTGCATTATAATATCTTTCGTATGTGATTTTGTGTTGATATTTTCTACTGTATTTGATAAAGTTGTGTGCTCCGTATATGTGGATTCGATATGCATTGTTAATGGGCGTACGGTTTTGTGTGAGCCGATAGGTATGAACTATTGTTTGTTTCATTTGTACATTACATACATATATATGTATATGCATATATATATGTATGTATGTTTGTGTGAGTATATAAATTTTGTTTTATTGAATAGGAAACATTATATTTCAAACAACAGTTAGATATGTCATATACATATATATATGTATGTATATAAGTATATAATGAATTATGAGTATATGTTTTTATATATATATATATATATATATATATATATATATATATATATATTGATATATTTATACATTTATAGGTACATTTGTATACATATTTATATGATTAAAATCTTTATTTCTAATAGTTGTGTTTATTTATATGATTAATATTAGAAAAGTATATTTTTGCCTTTTAAAGAATGAAAGACCATATTAGAGAAGGAACTTGGAAATAGTAAATGATATGAAGGATGATTCATTAAATGAGCATTTTTTTAGACCACTGTGGAATTTGTTTATAGGAAAGAGTTTGATGATCTCATAGCGTAATGGTTCCCTTATTTTTGTTCTAGTAGGGTTGTAGACTCTTTACGTATATAGTTGTTGAGAGTATATGTCATTGTGATTTTTCTTGTGGGAAGGGATGATTATGGTGAATGTCTTTTATAGTAGTCCTCTTGTGTTAAGTGGATAAGGGTAATCTTCCAGAGGCTAAGGGGGAATTATCTACTTGATGGACTTTATGATTATTCTTTTGAGGTGGATGTTTGTCTTGAATGAGTTCATGAGGGTTGTTAACCTTGCACAGTTTATTCACCACTATGAATTGAGATTTGTGTACGAGATGGTTTATGCCTCACCTTTTTGTGTATGTTCATGAGGTTTCGTGATTTGTGCAATTTGGCTTTACCCTGTTGGATATATTTGGGTCTTTTAGTTGCTAGTAGGGGGAGTGTCTCTCAATGAGCGTCAACGCACAAAGTGGCGTCAAGGTAACTCATGTGGGAGTTTCTTAACTCAGTGATAACTTAAAATGAATTAGGGGAATGGGTAGTTTACACATTAATCAAAATAAGTGAATGCCTTGCATAGGCCTGTAGTGCTCGTTTAGGCTAAGGATGGGTTGAGAAGGCCTAGTTGGCAAGACCAACTTCCTTGTCCTCAAGAAAGTAAGATTAGTTCTGCATGTGTCACCCTATGGGGTCGGCACATAGTGAGAGGTTGTCAAGGTAACCATAGATGGGGGATGACGTCTAGTGGGAGACTGCTAGGGTAACCCATGTCAGGGCCATGTGATGAAACTCTTCCCTTTGCAGACTAGTATTCCCTTATTTTTTCTCTCCCTTTGGTATGTGATATCCTCTGGAAGCAATGTTTATCCTTATGTGATGTTAATGTTGTGTAGTATCATATTGGAGTCATTTTCAGCCTTATTATGTCAGTTTGTGGTCACCTTATGTGTGTTGTTGTGGGACTTTGTGTTATCTCTTAGAATGGGGGGTGGACTTTTGGGTTCCACATGGTTGGGTGGAATGTGCCTATTACTCCATTGGGTTCCCTTGCTATTGTTTGTGTTGAATGCTCATGGGGATGTGGACTTTTGCACTTTCCCCAGTCTTAGTGGAATATCTTTCATGTACTTGTATTGAATTCAAATCAGTTGTATCATGTATTGTAACTCTGATGTATAATCTCCCCAATTGATCTTGGGAAGCATTGATGTAATGTTGTAATTCATTGTAGAACTTTCTCTAGTGATTAGTAATTTTAATGATGTACCTTATTTATGTTAGTTAATGAAATTGATTTTGAATGGTATCTATTGATGACATGTTAAGGTTAATTCATATCGGTTGATCATTTAAATGTGATGGATTAAATTATTCATATTGTTAGATGAATCTTGTTTAATGAGATAATAGTGATGTTTTATTATTCTTGTTAGTTTTTTTAATGGGATTTTCATAGCGTAGTCATGGAACCTTAGAGGACTTAAGTTTAGTATTCAAGTTATTATAAAATCTGCAACCTTTAATATGTTGCACTTCAAAAAAAAATTGTTTCATTCTTTTAGTGTTTAGCGTATTGTCCTCTAGGGTTTTGTTGAGCAAGGGGGGATAGTCAAGCAAATGTTTTTGAACAATTGGCATAGAGTAGTGAAATGGTTTAGTTGGCATAGAGCATGAATTGGAACATCTATAATTGGTATTAGATCATTGTTGATTGGTAGAGCAGTTCGAGCATTTGGTTTTGCCATCAATGACGAAGGGGTAGATTGTTGGCATAATGTTGTCATTGATGTCAAAAGTGTATGCCTGAGTGATATCCTATGAGGGATATTGTTGGCATGACGTCATGGAGATCGGAGGATCAAATTCTAGAATATTTGGAGTAATATGATGGAAAGGTGAGCATGTTTTAAAAATATTGCAAAGTTGTGAAATATTGTCATGACACTGTCCAGGTTGCTTCCAAATGTTAGAAGAGAAAACTAAGGCCATATTCATTATGGGTTTTTTTAAGAGGATTCGATTGATGTGGCCCACATAATCAAAGAAGGTGGAATGAGCTCAGGAATGATTTATTTATGCTCTCTGGTCATATTAGGGTTTGGTAGATAAACCCTAGGTGTTACAGTCATGGCGTTGATCAATTTTTATGTTTTGACAGTGATTGGGCATAGGCAGTTACAAGTTGCTTAAATTATCACATAAGCCATTGATGCCATTGGGGTAACTGGCCCCATTACCTAGCGCCTTAGGTTGACGATTTGTGTGCATTGCATAAACCCTTCACATTGTTGTTAGTATTCACTGCAACCAAGCCTTAACCACGATGTGTGTTGGATGATCTAACGGTGCACATTTATGGTTGAATATCCAATAGCTCACATAAGCCCTTCACATCGCACTCAAAGTTCATCTCAAACTATGCTTTGTGTAATATGCAATGAAGGTTGATCAATGGCAGTGACCAGCCTTGTTATATGTAATGGTCCTCACTAGCCTATAGAGTGTTTGGTGGGGTCCTCGTCTAGTCCTACGAGATTGCAGGCTAATAGAAAGTACCATATGGGACCAACTAAACAAAAATCTCAAATGTGACATCATCAAAGACACGTGGTGAGATATCGCACTCTCACTTCACATCGTTGTTGTGAAGACAAAAGGAGTTAGGCATTGTGCGATATGTGATATAAGTGGAATATGACTTTAGCATTGAATATGTGGCAGCATCTCGTTGTCCTACTAAAGACTTTATGGTTCCCTGGCTCAGCCCTACGGTAGTGCGGGCTTGTGATGTGTGTGCATGAAGATAGATGGTAGAATAGGATTACATTGCAAGTGATGTTCACATTGCATTTAAAAAACCTTGAGCACAATACTATTTAGCGATGCGTGATGAAAGAAAACGATGGGTCCCTAGTCTATATCTGTGTTGGAGTGATAAGGAAAAAAAAAGTGTCCCAAATGACAGGTGGCAATAAACGATTGCATCGCACCGTTTATTCACATCATTTTTGTGAATAAAATTGTGTTAGGCTAAATCGGGATGCGATCAATGATGTCAGTTAAAAAGGATATCATCCAACGGTTGTGTTTAAAAGTTATGACAATAAATGGAGAACGGTTGATCATGGTGTGAAGAAATCAAATCAACGGCTCTAATTCAAATATGAAGATATCAAATGGCTATAGCAGTGTGAAGGAGGGTTTCGACTATGCATGAATTTGATTGGTCTAGTTGCACCAACAACCGATGTAAATGAAAATTTAATTTCCAAAATGGTGGCATAGATTGCGACAATGATTGAGATCAGTATAAGATCACATAATCAAAGGAGTGCATTTAATTTATATCAAGGTTTAGGGTTTTATAGAGAGCCACATTTAGTAAATTCATTGAATCGGAATTTGTTGAATGGGTGTGGCTTAATGGAGATGTTTCTTGTTGAAGAAGATAACTTGTAAGCCCTAACATAAGATCTGTACATGTCTGAGAACCTCGAGCCAATCACTATAGGTCGGTTAAAGAGATACAAAAATGAAAATCAAATTTTGAAAAAGGGTTGGAAAATTGAAGCTATTGAGATAGTGCAAGTTGCAGAGTATTGTGAGCTTCTTGAGATGGATAGAGAATGCACTAATAGAAAATGGAAGGTGCGGAATAGAACAGAGAGGTGTAGGGGAGAGTATTGGGTTGTAGAGGCAGCAACAGGGAATTGAATAGTTGCAAATTGTGTTGCAACATTGAATTTTGTTCAGTTGAACAAATTGTAACACATTGCATTATAAATCTGAATGGTGGGTGCCATCAAATATTTAGGTAGGTGCTCAGAATAGGGAGTTGGTGCTTCCTTGGAGTAAGTACTCCTAAAACCAGTGGATTGGTGTCTCCTTAGGGTTGGTGCCCTTAAACAAAATTGTGATCAAATATTTGATTGTAAGGCTAGATTAGGATAGTAGATCCTAGCAACTATTCTCAACGTGGTTTTCTCATCTTGGGTTTTCCACGTATATCTTGTGTTATGATTTGTATGTACATGTTTATTTCTCTGCGGGTTTAGTTCAATCTACTCTAAAGGGCTTAAAAGAAATTAACCAATTTAACGAGCTAAAGGGTCAAATTTTAATGATCTATTGATTCAACAACCCTAGATTAGTAGATTGTTGTGTTCCAACACTCCACATTGTGGTTTCTAGTCTTGTCGATTTGAGGGTGCGCTCACATTGCTTGTATCTATCTTTATTCTGAGTTGTTCGAAGTTTGATGCTCTACAAGGTTGTATTCATGTGTTATAGTAAGTGGAAGGTTAACTAGGTGTATAGGATGAATGTGTTTTTCAATTGAAAGCTATTGTGAAGGAATTTGTTGGATTTTAGGATGTTAATGGAATATTCCAGATTGTGTTTTAATTTTGTGTGGTTTGCAAGTCATCTTTGAATAAAAAGAAGCATGTACTTAAATGTTCAATGGTGTTTACATAGGTTCGGCCAACTTTGGGTGTTTACACTAATCATAGATATTCTTCAAGTTTGTGGAAGCATGGTGTGGCATGTATATGAGGATTTAGGTCTGAGTTAAGGTGTGATGCGGTCCTCCTTCATTCCTCATTGTGAGAATATTTTGGTGTCGACCTAATTTGAATTTGCACATTTAAGGTGTATAACCGACCTTGTAGATTATTTTCAAGGTTGAAGATGGCATATATATTGAGTTGATGGAGGATGTATGTGTGTAGTGGGTATGATGTGAATTGTAATGTGAAGCGTGAAAGTGCAAGGTGCAGTGCAAGCTTTAACGACTAAGACTATTGAAAGCAGTGAGCAGAAGGTGTCTACATTCTTAAGAGAGAGTGTGAATGTACTGGTGGTGCAGTGGTGGAATTTTTTTGTTGCTCTGAGATGGATTTCTCATTATAACAATCTTTTTTCTTCATTTATGTAATTTAATAGTGAGCCCTCTGACATTGAGCTTATTGTATTCGTTGTAATTACTTTATATTGTGAGCTAATCCTCACTGTGGGTTTTCCTTTCTTGGGCTTTCCATGTAAATCTAATTTTCTCGTGCATGGATGTGTTTGCATTACTATTTCTCATGTGTATATTATGCTATTGCATGATAAGGGTTTAATGATTGATAAAGGTTTAAGGACTTATGCATATATGAATGTTAATGAAGGTTTTGATGTTCTAATGTACAATTGATTCACCCCCCCTCTCAGTTGGCTTGTGCATTCAACAATTTTTAAATCCATCATTAGATATCAGAGCGTGAATCGCTCCTATGCATGAGACATGACAATTTTTTTTGGTTTGCCTCTTGCTCGCTAGTGAGATGAAAGAGTTTTCTGAGGCTCATGAGGATCTGGTTGCTTTGGAAAAGGACTACGAATAGTTTTGACCTACGTCGACTAAGGGCATTGAAGGCATTAAAGATGTTTGAAATCTATTGATGTTGTTGTGGCTCACAAGGCTTACATCCTCTAGCTGCTTGTGGTAGTCTTAGGTTGATTGGGGGAACCGAGTAATGGTTTTGTCCAATGCATGATGGATAGAGGCACGAATCTGATATAGACAAGACCATAAAAAGTTGTGCAATAGATAGAGATGCTTGCAGAAGAGGCAAGTTTGTGTGAGTGCTATATAGGCGTGTGGAAGAGGTGTTAAATTTGTAATAAAAGCATTTGGTTTGTTGTGCTAGGTGTGATTAGAGGTGAAATTTGTTTACTTGAAGGGCTTATTGTTGGAAAGGCTTGTTATGGCATAAATTTAAGAGCTTGAAAGGCTTAAATGAGAGAGGGGTATAAGGAAGTGAAGGTTCACATTATAATGAAATATTTTGTTTGCACATAAACTTGATGACTGCTTGATTGTCGTAACATTTGGCATGTGTTAGTTGTTTTGAGAGAGTGAAGAACACAACAACCGAAGATTAGATGGATCTTGGTGCATATGTTGTCTTATTGACTAAGATTGTTGACCTTGTGGATCTATGCCTTGTGGTTGAAGGTATTACATTTTCTAGTTTAATGTCGTGTTTTCTAAGGTAGTTATGTTTAATAAATTCAGAATAACATTATTCAAACTTTGATATATGTTTTGTTCTAGGAGTTCATGATTAAAGAGTGATAAGTAGTTTTGAAAGTGATGAGAGAAGATCTCACAAATTTACAAAGGCAGTGGTAAATTGTATTTAGTTTGTTTAAGTTTGGATGTATGCAAATATAAGAATGTTTATTTTTGGGATTCATTGAAGGGTTGGTTATAAAATATCTTAAAAACAAATTTCAAGTATGGAAGGTTATGGTTTATGGTGTTTTGTTTTGGAATAGGAGATATGGGGATTAAGAGTTTAGATTTTCTTGTATGTTAAATGTTAAAGTTTTGTTTTGTGTGTGGGATTTGAATTGAAATATTGTGTGCATTGGAGTAATAAGGAAAATAAAGGTGTTTTATTTTTGGTGGTATTAAAATTGAATAAATGGAAAAATTTGGTAAAAGAATAAAGAAGGAAAAAGATGTTTTAGAAGAAGAACTATTGGAAGTTAAACAATTTAATTCTCAATTGATAGTAGGTACTAAGGAAGTTCACAAGAAAAAATATGAATATTTGTGTGAAAACATTAATCTTAGAAATGAATTGAGGATGTCAAAATAAATTTTGAAAAATTTCAAAAGAAGAATGAAGATTTAGAAGAAAATTTGAAAAAAAGTGGAAGAGAAAAATAGATTACAAAATCTATAAGATATCTAGGTTGAAGGCACAAAACAATCAATTAGATTTGTTGCTTGCTTCATGTCAAAAAGAAAATGAATGTTTGAGATCAAAACCATTAGGTTGTGATGTTTCATGTAGCACAAAAGAGTCGTGTTTTTCTTTTGATCAATTAGTTGGTTTGTGTAATATCACTCAAGTTGTATTTGATTAAGAGTGTAAAGATGGAATATGATCATATGTTTGAATTTGAAAATCCTATTAGTTGTAATGAGAAGAATATTGGTTTCAAAACCATGAAAAGAATGGGATATACTGGTCAAAAATTAAGTAAACATACACAAGGAATCACATAACCAATTGAATCAAGTAAGAGGCCAAAGTATGAAGGTTTGAATTATCTCACAGGTAAAAGGAATGATGTTACTATTGAAAAGGGAGAGGAAAAATTGAGATTGCTTTTAAATCAAAATTCGATCATTCACATTCACATCCAAACTATTACATTGTATTGCCTTTAAAAGACCAAAATCCCGTATGAAACTATTTACAAAAAAATAACTATCAAAACCAAATTATTTATTAATTTATTTAACTATTAACTATGTCATGTACTAAATTCTAACACCCTCCCTTGACATAAAGAAAAACTAGAAATTAGTAAAAAATAGATTAATAGTGGATATCTTCAAGCGTCGTACATATACTCATGGTTGTGCGAGACAATATCAATCTCCACCAATGAAAGTCTCGAATAGCAGATTCAAAGAATACGTATACTGGAAAGTCTACTTCTTCCACCAATTAATCAATCAGCAGCCATAAGGAAAGCCCAATCTCGACCAGTTACAACTTCCCTTTAATAAATATTAACGATTGAACGTAAGAACTTTATCATCGTTTCTTTGAATATCTCCTCGATAAGTCTTCATTGGTGCTTAGCAAGAGTATTTGAAAGATGATCAAGATAATATGCAATTTTGAACAGTAATCACTACCATTGATTTGGTTTAGTTTCACATACCGTATGACCATTCAATGATAATCGGGCCTCCAAGACAATTAACGATTGTCGAACTTCTCTCAAATAGTATTTCTTTACCTAATATCTTCACTTTTTCCAGCGGGCCCTAATCGCCTTTTTCTTTTTTTAGCATAGATTACGCTAGATGAAATGTGTATCCAATATTTATTATGTTCTTGGCAATACTTCTCCTGTGAATGAAGATTCAAGAGACTCGGTAACTGCAGCCTCATCAAGGGCACCTGGAAGATCCTGCTTGTTTGTATAAATGATTACAGTTGCTCCTTTCAGTTCCTCTTCCTCCAAAATAGAATGAAATTATTCTTTCATTATGACCAATCTATTAGTATCACTCAAAGCAACCACACAGGTAATAGCTTGAGTGTTTGGAAAATAACACCGCCAATAGATATTCACGACTACGGAGCATCACTTCATACCAATCTTGAATCAAATATCCATGTGACTCTTCAAAGACCGTTATTGATGCGCCAACAGTAGTTATGCGCTCAGAGAGATAGAAAATGTCAATATCCGATGCCCATAGAAGATATGTCTGCGTCTAGAATAAACTCAAATAAAGATATCGGGTCTAATGAAGTTCATGGAATTTTTATAAAAAAAATTGGGATGATAACAATGAACATAATGGAATGTCAAACAATGGCAAGAATGAACATAGTGGAGAGAAAGAGAAAAAATGCTAATGAACGATGGAGTCAAAAGGGTTTTTGCACATAGTCTACATTGCTCACGTGTTGATGAATGCGAAAATGGAAGAAAACAATGGCAGTTGTACGTGGTCCTCACTACAATACAATTGTAAACATTGTTTTGGATTAAAACAAACAAATGGAAGGAGATCGAAGAGAGGTCCAAGAAGAAACCGGCTCTGATACCATATTGAAAAGGGAGAGAAAAAATCGAGATTGCTCTCCAATCAAAATTCGGTCATTCATATTCACATCCAAGCTACTACATTGTATTGTCTTTAAAAAGCCAAAATCTCGTATGAAACCATTTGCGGGAAAATAACTACCAAAACCAAATTATTTATTAAATTAACAATAGTTTGTTAATTTATTTAACTATTAACTATGTCATGTACTAAATTATGACAGTTACAAGTGTTATAAGTTCAAATAAATATGTTCAAGGAATGCAATATGTGCAATGTTTTCATTATAACAAGAAAATACATACGATGGATAGGTGTTGGGATATACATCCTTGTTGCATATGTGGTTTAACAAATCATTCTGAAAGGGTGTGTTGAAATAGAGAGCGAAAAAATGCATGTATGGAAAAATACATGCGAATAAATTGTGGGTGGAGTTATGGATCGAATTGGCAAAAGATTACAGATATGTTTACAAAATTGTGCAAGTATCAATATTCATTTATCAAAGTTGAGAATAATCAAGCAAGGTTTGGTAGTTTGCAAAGAGTGACAAATTTGTCTTGTTAGACATCAGAAATTTTGTAAGTGTATGGTTGGATTGTGTAATAGGTCCCAAGAATGAAGTTTCAGGACATTACTGATGGAAGAGAGCTTGAGCACCAAAAGAGTGACTCACAATGGTCAGTTGTAGTTTGATCATCCTTGATTGCAAAGTGAATGCATCGATGATTGGAAAATGCAGATTCATCGTTCTTTTGAGAAATGGCTAAAGTGTTGCAATGCGTCTTTTGGAGTTTTTATTCTTCAAAATTTTCATTATGGAGAAGAAAATATGGAATAATGACCATTTTTTTTTCTAAAGTTTATTATGGGGGAGAATGTAAGATAATAAACATTGTCATAATCAATTTTTTTTTGTTTGTTAACAAGACAATTATGTGAAGGTGGCAACAATTATGTGATTCATTTTTATGTTTTTGAAATGTTAAGCAACACTTTTAGGGTGTTGTACCCTTCACATCGAGCCACAAGGGCCAAAAAGAAGCAAGACTAAAAAGCAAACATTAAAGTAAATAGAAACAGAGATGGCCCACAGACAGCACAGAAACCACAGAGAGGCAATTGAAAGATAGGACACTGGCACAAGCAGCAGCTAACTAGCTTTATCCAGTTTTTAAGCAGGAGGTCCACGACCTCATCACCAACCCAGTCTTTGTTCTCCTGACTGTTATTTCCCTCCAACTCCTCCTTAATAGCATTTGACAGGGTGCTAGTGACAAAATGGCCTAACTTCATAGTGAAGCGGGTCAACCCACAAAACCTTTTGTTGAGCGTGTCCATTTTCTTCTTCAATTCACAGGGCTCCTCCCCAATGTCAATGGTCCTTGAGACCTCTCCAGGCTCTTCGACCAGGGGATGCGAAAAGTGAGAGGTAGAGCCATCTTTAGGAACCTTGTTGTCCTCAGGAGTAAACTGGGGCCCCTCTACAATCTCGTCCTCATCCTCAGTTTCCTCTTCCTTGTACTCTTTGTTGTCAGACCGCTCCTCCTTTGAATCCTCAATTATCTGCCTCTTCTTACTATTCTTTGCAAGCCTCCTGGATCTCCTTCTGGTATTTTCCCCACCAGTCATCACAATAGTCCCCACAATAGTGTCTCCTCTAGAGTTTTTCCCTATTATTTTATTTCCCTTCCCTTCCCTAACAATCAGGTCCGACGTACCTTTCTCCTTCCCTTTTTTTGCAGTGGTGGCCTTGTAGGCCGATTTCGTCGGAGTGGACTTCAATTCACAAAGACCCTCCGCCGCATTGGCATGAGCCTTACCCAAACCACCTTTCAGTTTTTTGGTGGCCATATTGGCTTTGGGATTCCCCGCAATGCTCATATTAGATTTATGGGGAGGGCTTTTAGACTCGACCGGGGAAATATTCACAACCGACAGGGGTTCGATATCCTCAATGCACACAGCAGTAATAGTTTTGGGAGGACAGAGGGTTAGGTGGAAATGGTAAAGTCTCAGAATGAGCCCTTGATGGAGCGAGAGCGACGAGAGATCACTAGGGTTAAAGCTGACTAAATCTTTGCATTTTTCGATCGAGTTTTCCAAATCCATTAGAAGAAAAAATGGAAAACTAAGCAACATCTTGTGTCTTAAATGATTTAACAGGGGAAAGTGATAAAAAAACAAGTTTTAAACCTACCTTCCAAGGTGACATATTTCATCAACGCAAGGCACACCTGATCTCAGGGCTTCGAGAGAGTTTCTCTCTCAAAACCCGATTGGTTTCGCACCGGTTCCTCATCTCCTCTGAAGAAAACTTTCAAACTTTCGTTGTCCGGTTTCTTAGTGTGTTTGGGGTATTTTTTCCCGGTACATTGTAATCCCGTGGCTTGCACTATGACTTCCTCACTAATTTCAAACAAAATACCTCCCATTGAAACCCTACGATCATTCCACAAGTTGGCAAACTGACCAGACAAGTTAGGGTCATGGCCGACCAATATCTCCATAAGAGGAGCAATGTCACCTTCCACACAGATATGCCAAACTAAAGGATTATTCTGGAATTCATCACAGTTATCTGGCTCAGTCCTCACCCGCTCGCCACCCATTTTTCCAACCTACACAAAAAGTCCAAGAGTTTGCAAAAGATACCAAATGCAGAAGCCAGCAGGATAACGGATAATTATCACATTGTATTCATTTAGGCAAGGGATACAGTGATGGGTAATTATGCCAGTGTACAGGTCGCATGCACGGAAAGGAAAATCACCACAGGGTGACTTGACAACGGAGTTAATGAGGATCTTGGGAAGATTGCGGCCAGCAAGACAAGAATTGGCAGGCATGTAAGGTTCCTTCTCCTTGGAGAAAATGCACAAAAAATAAGGCAACTTGGTTGTATGGCTAAATATAGAAACATTCCTAAGGGTGCAGTTTGAGACACACGCTAAACTAGCTAGCACGAAGACACTAGAAGGAGGCTTTCTTTCATAATAAAGAGTCAAATTATTATTAAAACTCTCAAACAAATTGTTGCTATGATGAGATAAAACAAGATATCTCACGATCCCCAAGAGAAAAGATCGCACAGTACGGCTCCTCAGATTCATTGAAGTTGCGTCCTTCCTTCTTTCCTTATCAAGCCATATTTTTTATTCATATTACTAGCCTTAAAATTTAAACCCCGCCACCTTTCAGCCACCTTAGTAATCAAACCCATCCACCAAGTCCAAAGGACAGACAAGTGGATCCTCCAGTCCGTGCCCCACACACAAAAATCTCTAAGCCTATAGTGAGCCAACAAGTTAGATTCCCTCCACCTGTAAGCCATCTCGAGGTGATCCCACAATAGTGGTTTATAATTTTTGGGCAAACTAGACACTGCAATTATTATTTTTAACTAAATCTTCACTTTCGGGCTCTTGTAGCGGTTAAACCGTGAGAAATTTGAAAATGATGCAAACTAGAGTCTCATCACATTTGTCTGTAGATTCTAAAAATATTTTTTCCAAAATTTTTGGAATAAGATTGCACTTTTTTTTTCATCTCCCACGAAAATTGGATTTTTTCAGAAAACAACATTTTTTAAAAATGACGCTCACCGTATACAACATAACTTTTTTTGTATGAAGGATAAAATTCTAATATTTTTGAATTTAGATTTGTAACTACGATATCTAGCACTTGCATTTGATCTCATAGTTTTTTATTGAATATTTTTTCCTTAATCAAATTTTAAAGTCAAACCAATTGCAATTCAAACATATGCGGACTATATATAGCATAATTTTTTCTGTATGAATCGAAATTCAATTTTATTTTTTTTAATGGATCAAGGACATCAATACGCAGCCTCAACATATTTTTAAAAAATTTGTTTTGATAATCTGCTATTTTTCCACATGTGCAAAGCAGATATTTTGATTTTCAGTGAAAAACCTATGTTTAATAAAACTAAAAAATAAAATACATTATAAAAGCAAATCATATAAAAATTATATTTGATGGATAGCTCATTCCGAGGACTATCATTATCTAGTTGGGTTTTTGAAGTTTTCTGCATTTTCGTTTTCAAATTGAACTTCGAACGACAATTTTTTACAAAAAGAATCAAATTTTTGAGGAGATAGGGGAAGAAGGATGTTCGGCCAAAAGAGGTTCGACCGAACCTTTTAAAGGGGTTCGGCCGAACCTAGTTCGCTCGAACCCCTTTCAGAGACCGGGGGTTCGACCGAACCCTAGTTCGCTCGAACCCCTTTATTTTAATATTTCCGCTCACATGTCAATGGGGTTCGAGTGAACATAGGGTTCAGTCGAACCCTGTGGTTCGACCGAACCATGTTAAAGGTTTGGTCGAACAATTTGGTTCGGCTGAACCCCTTCACTTTGTGTAGAGAGAAAAAATGATTTTTCCCTTCCTCCACAAAAGTGTTCACCACTTATGTGGGTTCACCCCTCAGCATTAACACTCATCCACCAGACTCCCAATAAAATCAGGTGGACCCCCCATTCAACACCCGTCATCGATAGTTTTAAAATCATTGCGATACTTGGTTGCTTTGTTCCCTCGAGATGATAGCTTGAATTCTTGGTGGTAACCTTTTCATTCTCCTCCAACATTTGGCGGAATCCCAACAAGAGCCAAGATTAGCCAAGGCATCCGCCACTTGGTTGCCTTCTCTAAAAATATGTCACCTTTTTATCCCTAAATTTGGATAAAAAGAATCTGACATCCAACAATATATCCTTAGTATTCCAACCAATTAGTTTGTCTTTATTCAGAGCATCTGTAATAGACTTTGAGTCTCCTTCGATGTGGAGATTAGCAATCCCCAAAGAGACAGCAACTTTGAAACCCATGAGCAGCGCACGAGCTTCCACCACTATAGAAGACTGGAACCCAATATCTCCAACAAATCCCGCTACCATAACCCCCCCAGGATCTCTAATCACTCCACCTATACTTGCCCTGCCTAGATTGCCCTTAGCAATCCCATCAAAATTGAGTTTAATCCAGCCTCTATTTGGAGGCTCCCATTTGGTATTTTTCCTGACTAAGAAATTTGAATTGTCAAAAGAGTTAGCCACTAATCTTTGATTCCAAGCCTTGGCCATTCTAATTTTGAAATCCAACGGCCCCGTCTCCGAGAGTTTCCCATTAAAGAGAGATATTATCCTCAATGAGTCGAGCACCAATGCCAAAAACATCCTTAGGGCTCTTCCTCTCAATATTCCTGAAAACCCTATTATTCCTCTCTTTCCACAGACACCAACCCAAGACAGGAGGGACCCGATTCCAAATTTCACCAAGCGAAGGGTGGGAATAGGGACCATACCAACCCAAAATGAACGATAAGAGATATCGTTTATAACCCAAGAGACATCAAATTTCTCAAATGTCAACCCCCAAACTTCAACAGCAAACAAACAGTGTAACAAAAGATGACTAATGTTTCCTCCCCACTCTTACAAAGTAAACATCTATTGGGAATAAAAAACCACATTTCCTCAAATTGTCCTGAGTAAAAATCCTGTTATGGCAAGTCGTCCACCAGAAGAAATTTATTTTAAGGATCATGTGGCGATTCCAAACCTTCTTCCAGAGTTCCTCGGCAATATTTTGATTTGTCAGCAGTTTGTATGCCGACCTCACAGAGAAATCCCCCTATTTGTCAAAAGTCCAAAAAAACTCATCCTCTCTGTCATAAGAGGGAAACCTAGTGCTAGAGAGAATCACCTGAAGGGACCGAGTCAGACAACAAAGATCTTGAAACTGGGGGTAGCAAAGGATAAAGTCTTTCTAAATCCTAGCTCTAGAGGGTCCTGAAACATAATCACTGATATGGATGCCAAAGAATCTCTAGGTCGATTCCATCATAGTCCTCAAGTCAAAACAAGTCAAAGAGGTGTCAATTAACCACGTATCTTCCCATAATTTGATTCTATTCGCATTGCCCATTTTCCATTTAATCTATTTCCTTAACAGACTTTGTGTGCTGCAAATGCTCCTCCAGACTAAGGAAGACTAAAGAACCCTGGGGGTGAGACTCCGAGAGACAATTGATCAAAAGCCTATCTTGAAGATATTTGGAAAACAAAATTTTACACCAATCCTTGGTGTTTTTTAATTAATCCCAACCAACCTTGGCCATCAGAGCCCTGTTAAAGTTGACAATCGTCCCGACTCTTAGTCCACCAGAATTTTTGGATTGACAAACCTTTTCCCATTTCACCAAAGCAAGCTTATTTTTTCCTCAGTCCCAGACCAGAAGAAATTCTTTTGAATTTTTTCAAACTTATCAACAATGTACTTCAGCATCTTAAAAATGGACATCTATATCAACGATTAAAAATAAACATCTATATCAACGATTAAAAAAAAAAAAGTGAGTTTTTTGGTGTAAATTTGTGTTGTCTGTGATCTATTTATTGTAATTTTTAGTTCCATCACATTCTTCACATAAATTTATGAGGCATCATTGCTATGTAAATATCAATAGAGTCACTATTTTCTGCAAACCCAAACCCTAATGCAAAAGGAAAAGCAAATTAAGCATTCAATTTTTCACAAAATTTGTATAAAAAATTTCCTCTTAAGAGATAACTAAAAAAGGTATTCTATTACCAGCAATTTTTAAAAAAAGCTAAGAATCATCAAGCATTCCATTCTTCGTCAAATAAGAAAAAAAGATGTGGCATAGAAGTGTCCATTCTTTTGATCAATGAAAATTGAACACTTACGAAATGTCAATATAGGTGTTGCCTAGGGTTCTAGGAAAATTCACCGCCGACAAAAAAATCACCACCAACAATTCACCGACGAAAAAATCACTACCAGCAATTCACCGCCATGGAAATTTCACCGCCAAAGAAAATTAATCGCATTAATATTTTTTAATATATATCTCGAAAACATTGATTTTATCAAAAATATTAATGCGGTTAATTTTTCGTGGAAGTGAACTTATTTGCGGTGAATTTTACTTGACGGTGAATTTTCCATGGCGACAAATTTTCCATCAGTAAATTGTTGGGTATGACATTGCCTAGACAATGACCATTCTGTTTGGTGTTAAAGATTAAACATATGCAATACTTGAAGAGATATCACAAAGTTGTATAGACAGCAGCCAGTCTTCTTAAGAAACTAAGAATCATCAAGCATTCAATTCTTCACCAGATTTCTGTTGAAAATTATCCTTGTCAAAAAGGTTGTAGCATAGATGATGGTCATTCTCAGCCTTTCTGTTTGGTGGTAAAGATCAAACATATGCAATGCTTGAAGAGATATCACAAAAGTGTTGTATAGACAGCAGCCATTCTTCTTAAGAAACTAAGAATCATCAAGCATTCAATTCTTCACCAAATTTCTGTTAAAAACAAATTCCTTGAAGAGCTGTCAAAAAGGTTGTAGTATAGATGTTGGTCATTCTTTTGATGAAGGTTAAACATATGCAATGCTTGAGGAAATGCCAACAGGTGTTGTCTAGACAGCGCCCACTCTTTTGAGTAGCAAAGATTAAACATGTGCAATCCAAGAGATATCAAAAAGGTGTTGTATAGACAGCAGTCATTCTTATTAAGAAACTAAGAATATCATCAAGCATTCAATTCTTCACCAAAATTCTATTAAAAAATCCTTGAAAGACAGTGATCATTCATTTGATTGATGAAGATTAAACATATGCAATGGTTGAGGAAATGTAGGTATTGTCTAGACAGCGGCCATTTCTTTTGAGCAGTTAAGATTAAACATATGCGATGCTTGAAGAGATATAAAAAAGGTGTTATAAACAATGGCAATGCTTGAAGAGATAGCAAAAAAGGTGTTATAAACAGCAGAAATGCTTGAAGAGATATCGAAAAAAGGTGTTATAAACAGCAGCCAATGCAACTAATCCAAAGCTGAGACCATTTTTGTATCAGTAAACAAGATAAGGTGTAAAAAAAGTCTATCACATAAATAACATGCCTATTACAGTTACCTAGTTTCGTCCAAGAAAACTTGCATTTAGTTTTTCATAAAACAAACATTTAGAGTTATCACAACAGACTGGATGCATCCAGCGGTCAGACCAAAATATTAGATATCAGCATGAAGCTAAAACCGAAATCAAGAAATCAAAATTGACTCTTCGTTTATCCTCTTCATCCTAAGATCCATTCTCGATATATGTTTGAAAGATAAAATATCGATATTTTTTGTTTTCTTAAGGATGTACAATTAAGATCAACTAGACGATAGTCCTAATACAGATGCCTACTGTTATTTTCCAAGCATGTGCCACTTAGAATTTTCACAGTAAATTTGCATTTAGTTCTTCTATACCATTTGCCAAAACTTTGCATCTTAAACTAGCAATGAAAAAATTCTCTTAATAAAACAGTGTCAGAGTTCAAACACTGCCTTTCCTTAACAAGTATTTCCTAAGTTCGCTAGGTGAGCACTGTGATATATCCAGTCACCCCTCTTCACTGCTGTTCTAAGTTTATATCCAGAAAGCAAGCCTAAGATATCAATCATTCCTGTATGCTTTTCAAAAAACTACAGACGCTGTCTCTTTCTCAGGAGGACAGAATCATAAGTAAAACAAGGAAACTCATTGCATCAAAGAGGCTTTCGGGGCATACGTATTATATGATATTGCGATCTTTGTTTTGTTGAGAGAATAGAAAGTACTCAAACGCGTTCAGGGAAAAAGATCCTAACCTGAATGCTCAATCATGAGACACAATAACTTGTTTGTTCTCCGAATCTTGAATAATAATCATCCATCCTATCAGATGATATAGTATGTGGAACAGTATTAAGGGAAAACCTATAAACATGAGAAGGAATCTAGGAAAATAAAATCCAAACACAATGAATAAGCAAGGTGTTGGCAGTCAGTGCTGTGGAAAACCTTTACAAATATGGCAAAGCCTAAAGGCATAAACTCAATGTTATTAGATTTACACAATTTATATTATCAAAAAATTTATGTTTCTGAATTTAATTGTGTGTCAATTTTTGAATCAATGTTTCAGATCACACTCTTTGATCCATCATCAGGATAGAGCTCAAGGAGTTGGCAGTCAGTGCTGTGGAAAACCTTTACAAATATGGCAAAGCCTAAAGGCATAAACTCAATGTTATTAGATTTCCACAATCTCTATTATCAAAAAAATTATGCTTTTGAATTTAATTGTGTGTCAATTTTTGAATCAATGTTTCAGATCACACTCTTTGATCCATCATCAGGATATAGAGCTCAAGGAGTTGGCAGTCAGTGCTGTGGAAAACCTTTACAAATATGGCAAAGCCTAAAGACATAAACTCAATGTCATTAGATTTCCACAATCTATATTATCTAAAAAATTATGTTTCTGAATTTAATTGTGTGTCAATTTTTGAATCAATGTTTCAGATCACACTCTTTGATCCATCATCAGGATATAGAGCTCAAGGATAATTTTACATCTCCTTGAGCTTTATATCATGATGATGGATCACAGAGTGTGATCCATAACGTTGATTCAAAAATTGACACAATCAAATCCAGAAACATAAAAAATTTGACAAAGATGAACTCCCTAATGGATGTAGAGTTCCTAATCATTATTATTTGAATCAGACACTCATCCATAGTTGCAGCATGCTTGAAGGCAACATTAAAGGGTTGTCTTCATTAAAAGAAACTTGAAATTTATCCTGAACCTCTCATTTGCCATCCTCTTGATACTAATTTGAACTTTGGACTTTTATCTTGAACAGTAGACCTTGATAATTGCTCATTCAATACATGCATCTCAATCATGTCAAGATGGGCAAAACAAAAAACTGAAAATATGTCACAACTTTGTCCTGCTCCTAGATGATATCATTCAGTGTGTATCATTATGAAGAGCATGACAACACTTACAGGATAACCAAAAAAAAATATTTTACCATAGAGCTTATCCCAATCATTGCCTACTAACCTGTATGAAAGTAGCAGCTTATATAGCATGCATTTCCTGCACATAACCAAATAAACAAACCACAAGAGATCACATATCCCATGTTTGTCACAACTTTCTCTTGGCACCATAAAGTTTTGCAATTGTAAGAGCATATCAACCATTCAGAATGAAGCATCCAACAAAGTCACTTCATTTTACATAAATACAGTAGTTTCTCTTATAACATTCACAAAAACATATCTATATATGTTCAAGGAAAACTTATTTCACATACAGAAAACATTAAACAGTCAGTATCTAACCTCTAGATCTAAATACTGAAATTTATTCCCTGTGTAGACCTCTCACACCCAGACTTTTGTTATACGACGCATGTATTTTTTTCTGATCCAGCTGTACCAGTTAACTTGTGCCATTACATTCTTACTTACCTAGCATATGATGACAAGCCACTTTCTCCAGAATCAGATGTAGGACCTTATTAGTATAAAACTTATGTTAAAACCCTAACCCTTAAGTCAAGTACTTCTAAAACACTCAGCAAATATACTCTGCAGTTTCAGACGAACCAAAAACAAAAAAATAAGATCAAGTTGCCTATTTCACTGAGGCTATTATTAAAAAGGGTCTCTTCGATTCCTACATTATATTTACAGACACAACAAACGAGGGCCCAATCAATAAACAGGGTCCGAAACATGCACAGCATCAAAACTCCAGAGCTGCAGAGAATTGTCATTATCCTCACCCATAACCATGCCCTGCAGCGACTGATCCATGTTCATGTTCATGCTTCCTTCAAAATATGGCGGCATCTGAAATAACCAGGTGTAGGGCTCCATTGACGGAAGATCCTCCACCAGTTCCAGCTCTGACTTTATCCCACCATTTTGGGGGTTTTTCTCCTCAACTGGAGGACGCTGTATGTCCTCAGAACAACCAGTTACTGCAAAATCAGACTCACGAGAGCCAGAGAATTTCTCCTGTGCTGACTCAATATCAGGGGATTTGGCATTAGGGATCCATGGCATGTGAGAACCATCAAAGGATACACTGCTGGTGTCCGAATCAAAATACATCCCTCCTTCATAGTTACTGTTCGCGGAACTCTTAAAGACAGCAGGTTTGTCTTCAAGAGCACCCGTTATATTCTTACCACAAGAAAACTTCATTGGCTGGCCGTCGGCAAAGCTTTGACAATAACCGCCCGGCTCAGGATCCATAACAGTCTCGTCTACATACCCTAAGTTTTCGCAATTATGGCTTAGAGAACCTTGATTGAAATCAAAATGAATACTCTTTGAAACGTTTTTCAAACTTGATTTTCCAAAACCCTGGAGATAATCAGTCTTGAGGGCACACAACTTTATTTTCTTGCGAGGAACCTTGTCTTTGTCTCTACCCTGGGGTTTTTTATTGCTTCGGGCTGAGTCCTCATCAAAATTAACCTTAGCTTTCTTACCTCTGATCTTCCTGGCGGCTGAATCATAAGCCCTGGCAGCCTCCTCCGCAGTGTTAAAAGTGCCTAGCCAAACCCTCACCCCCTTCTTCGGGTCCCTAATTTCTGCAGCCCATTTCCCCCATGGACGCTGTCGGATACCTCTGTACAAATTCTTTCTCTTGCGCCCTGCGCTCTTCGCTGCAGCCCCTTTGAATTCCAGCGGCTTCGATGAGGAATTCACTAGACTATTTCCTCCTGAAAAAATGAAAAAAAAGAATTAGGAATAAGATGAGATTAATTTACCCCTTTAAGGAAAATCTTTACAAGCAATTACGGACTGTGAAAACACCATTTTCATAAGGAATATCTCTCTTATCATTTAGCAGATTGAGAGTCCGGGGTTAAGAAAGGTTCTCTGCATTTCGTTCGGTTTTTATAAGCAAGGCCATAACTGTAAAACATTTGAATGCATGTGTCTCATAACATATAACCTTATATGTTGGTTGATAACTATAACCGTAAATGCTCGTTCTATATTTATAATCGTCGATTTGTCTAATTGTCATATACAAGGTTATTACTGCAAAATGCGCATTTCGCTGCGTCAACTATCATATAGCTGCAAGCTTCTGTTGTTAGATTAAGAAATTTCAGTTTTGTATCATCGTCCCGAACTATATTATCTGTGTAAAACATAAATTTAGTTAGAGAATTCAAGTTTGGGCGATCCATCTGCTTCAGAAACAGAGCTTCTACAAAAAATGGCTAGGAATTAAATTGGAATAATATTTCATGCCATTTTTTATCAGCTTGATAATCAGCGACGAAAATGGCTCCAAATGTCCAAAGTATTCTTATGAGCAATCTTCCTCATTTTTCTAGTCATCCTGAAGCTCTTAGACATTTAAGCATTGTGAGAGCGTACGACCGTATCACCACAAGGTAAAACCCTACAAAAACGCAGGTACGACACCTCGTTCTGATGTAGATTTGGTAAAGCGGTTACATGGAAGGCACTACTGGACTTATTTTCCTAGTGTAAAATTCTTGTAAAACCTTTAGGACACAAGATTTCAGCAAATTGTAGAGAGGCGGTTATAATTTTTGTGGAGTATTTTGGACAGCTGGGATTGGGAAAGAAGTTTCAGTACTTTAGACCACAAAATTTATCCGAATTTTGTTTTAAGGCAATTGATGTCTGCTGGTTATTATTTTTATTTTTTTCTGAAGCTCCGAAAATCATAAAAAAAAATTAGTGCCGCGGACATATATATATTTCTAAGGGAACATGGAAGAGTAAAAAGCTCAAAAACTTTGGCAGATCTCCTATATGTAACTATTGCCTCAAATTTGATGTCCGCGCAAAATAAGTCAATAATTTACCTTTCGACAATTCACTGTAATGATCTGTAACTGCAAATATCTATTAAAAAGTGTTTTAACCAGAAACATCCACGAAAATGTCATAGGAGTACACTGAAAAGATTTCGAAAAAAGCGAATCTCATACAAAACAGACGTGATATGTTACCTGAAGCACTTTGCGGCTCCTTGGCTCGCAGCTTAGGCTGAAACCAGGTATCATCATCGAATCCCACGGAGTCATCATCGTCAGAGAAGCTGTCGAAACTCTCAGAAGGTTTGCTACCGAAACTCTCCGAAGGCTTATTAACGCCATTGATGAAGTCGGAAAACTTATCAAAGTCGGGCCAGAGATCCTTCCCAGCAACGCACCGAGATCGGCTCGTCGGTATAAAATCCGATATGATTGCCCCACCACACATTGTTTCGTTCCCTTCGTACCAAATGCAGCTCTCGATAACCCAAAACACAGACACTAGGTAATACCTTCAACTCGGAAGCTCAATATTTGAACAAATACTGAGCCACCCGCGTTTTTGTAGACGACATTGGAAATAATATATTTTAATTTCCCCGTTCGACGGCCCTACTCGCCGGCAACTTGTAACAGCGATAACACGCGACTCGATTCCCGGCAGGCTTTCCGGAAAAATCCTCTTTCCCCGGCATGCCGATAGGTGGGAGCATTGTAGTACAAGGCGATTAGACAATGCAATGCATCTGGTATTACGGAAAGGTAGCGTCGCTGTCCAGGCACAGGATTTGACCTGAGGCGCAGCCGTCCAAATACGGTCCCAACTCTTCCATTAAAACGTGTAGGTCCTTTATTGCGTCATCAGATTCATGAATCCGTTTCACTGTCACCTTCGACTTTTGCGCGTCACAAAAATTAAGTATTCGGGCACCATTTTAGAATGAAGATGGCGATCGGGTTTTTTAGCTCTTCTCTCGAGCTTTCCAGAACTTATTATTATGTAAATAGGTAAGCAGCTTCGAGCCTTCGAGAAACTAAAATTACCTGTACATGGAGATTAAAGAGACAAATTTCGAGGTTACAAATTCCGAAGGTTCATTTTCCTCACCGCCTACCTGACTAAAAATTATCCAGATTAAATCGAAAATTATGTATTTATAAATATTTTAAATGAATTTATCAATGGATCTTTGGTTTATTGGTGAAGTTGAATGGTTTTAAATAAGTCCATCAAATATGGAAGAAACCAAGTGATTTGGATAGCTCATTTAATTGATCAACACACTAACAATGATGCTATCAAGTGTTGTGTGTGTATGCGTGATTGCGGGCTTGATGCCTAGCTGATGTCATTATTTGCATAGACACACTTTTGTATTGTAGCATGAGTCTTGTATGGCCATTATGGGTAGGTCATTTGTATTTTTTTGATATTGGGAATTGTGTAGTTCCTAGTTAGGCTTGATATAGGTGAAGTTGTAGATAGTTGGGCTTTTGGTCGGAATTTTTTGGGGGATCTTAAGCCTTTACGATCATGATCATTCTTTGTATGAAATTTACTTTTGGGGCCACAATCAGAGGTTTTCTCGCTGGCCCTTTCTTGTCGATATGCCCCTCTAAGCCAGAATTTTGTATTTTACACTTATTACTATTAATACTAATTATAGCAGACTCCCACTTTCGCTAAAAAAAAAAACAATGATGCTATGAAGTAGCGGATTGAAGGTCTTCTCACACAACTCAAGAATAAGGTTTTGCCTACAGGATTCCAACCTACTTCAAACACTAGTTTTCAAGCCTACTCAACTACTAGTATCACTTGATTTGAGTAGAGTGTTCAGCTGGCAATTGTTCTATGTTGCAAGATCTTCATACGCTACCTTTTTTGTTGCGGTGAGTGTGAATCAGCAAGATTGTTGTTTTTTTGTGTGTCCACAACAAAGATGTATGCTACTTGGAGGCAACGTTGTATGATGCAACTTTGTTTTTTTTTTAATTTTGCTAATGTTATTACAACTATATTTTGTAACTGTTAATTTTTTTCGGCTTCTTCCAATAAAAAAAAAGTCTTGTGGATGCAAGGCCCCAACACCATAAGGGATAAGGTCAAGATTATCCCTCGAATGATTTTGGCAAAATAGATGCCCATCACTCCATGGCTCTCAATCAAAGTATATCTCTCTAATTATTATGTAAATAGTTAAGCAACGTCGAGCCTTCAAGAAATTAAAATTATATATGAAAAACTTGAAAATTATGTGATGATTTATAGAGATTGAGTTGGAAATTATGTAGTGATTTATTGGAATTTAACTATATAATTAGTATGCCAACAGTGGTATAGTGTGATGGTTAAGTTGTGGTGTTGTTGTACTTGTCATCAAGATTCAAACCCCATTGGGATGTTATTATTGAATATTTATATTGATGATGAGCTATTTATTTGTGACCTCATCGATTCATAGCTCCAAGTCAAATGTGTTTACCCTTTGAAAAAAATTATATGATTAGTATAGATATTTTAAATGTATTTGTCAATGGGTCTTTGGTTTATTGGTTGAAGTTGAATGGTTCTAAATGAGTCCACTAGGAATCTAAGTATCATTGATGCAAGGCCCCAACACGATAAGGGATAAGGTTAGGATCATCCCTTGAATGATTTTGGTAAAATAGATACCTCGCATTCCTTGACTCTTAATCAAAATATATCTCTCTAGTTATTACATAAATAGGTAAGCAACTTTGAGAACTAAAATTATATGTGGAGATCAAATAAATGAATTTTGAAGTTACAAATTCTCAAGGTTCATTTTCTTCACCACCTACCTACTTGTGCACTTTTCTACATGAACTTTTACAAGGAAAATTAAAAATTATGTGATGATTTATTGAGATTAAATTGAAAATTATATAGTGATTTATTGAAATTTAACTATATAATTAGTATAAATATTTTAAATGTACTTGTCAATGGATCCTTGATTTGTTCGTGAAGTTGAATAGCTCTAAATGAGCCCACCAAGGATAGAATTTTTGTTGATGCAAGACCCCAACACCACAAGGGATAAATTCAAGATCATTCCTTGAGCAATATTGACAAAATGGATACCCCTTAATCCTTTACTCTTAATCCTTGACTCACGAGTTCTCTTCATTTAGAGAGTCTCACAGGGCGAACTTCCCTAAACTACCTCAAGGAACACCACAAGAGTTCTAGAATCAAAAATACTAGGTCAAGAAGATTCTCTAGACAAACTAACAAGCTCTCAGCCAAAGGATGGCAACACAGAATACAGATGACAACGCAGCGCGCTGGCATCCCCGAGGTGCGCTGGCATCTTGTACGGACCAAAAAGAAATTTTATCACAGAAAATAGCTTAGTGACTACTTCTACTCTAATTGCTAAGAAATCTTGGAACGTGAGAATGTAACAAAACTTAAATGAAGTAAAGTACAAATGATAAATTTAAAGAGGAGAAAGAAAGTGCTTACAACCAGCCAAGTAATGAAGCCTCCAGCATGTGAATGTCTTCAATACATGCATGCATAATACCTGGAGAAAGTGTTGGGGTTGTATAGGGGTTTGCCTTAGTCAAACCCTCGGTTTGGTGTTCTCACCTCCACGGACAGCCAAATAGATAGAGAGAAGTAAAGTGTGCAATGAGTGATAAAAGCAAACCCCACTTGAAAAGGAGAACCTGTATCACAAAAGAGGTGATAAAAGCAATCCTCGCTCGAGGAGGAGAACCCGCATCACAATATGTAGATGCAATGGATAGGGGATATGGAATCCCAAGATTCTCACATGCATGGGATAAGGGAGATGGAGCTACAAGAGCCAAGAGACTTGAGAGTGCTTGAAGCTACTGTAGCAAGTTATGTGAAGTTGTGCAAACAAAATAACAAGAGAGAAAATGCTAGAGCTAAGGCTGAAAATGAGCTAGAGGCAGAAGAGACTAGAAGACCAAATGGATGGAAAAGATAACATTTAAGGAAGGAAAAGAAGCTTCTTGAGTCGTTTCAAGGTGTCTTGGGCCATTACCACCAACAAAACAAGATGAAAAGTGGAAAACATGCACAAAAATGGTCGTTTGAACGTTGAAACATCGCAGGATGCTAGTGTGACACACATACATCTGTATGATGTGCTAGTGTCCGGACACATCATGCTACGAAATGATGAGAACAGGAGAAGCATCGAGTTCAACGCAAAGCTGACACACAAGGGTACCTACTGAAAAGGGGTGTTGGAGCATCCTGAGAAGGAAAAAGGCTTATGCAGGGGCTTAAATGAGCCTACACAAGATGTTAAGGGAGTGAACACTAAAGTGGACACAAGAATGTATGTGAAATTGCAAGGGGTGCAATTTTATGACATTACATTTTGCCCCCACTTTAGCAGGCATATGAATCTACACTAATATGCATGCTAAAGGAAATCTACTAAACATAAATAACATCATATGCCAAAAGGATACTATAGAGGAAGCAGATAACTCTTTAAAGCAAGGAAGCATGCCCCCAAGCTAAAGACCTACAAAACAAATGTGTTGGACAAGAAAGACAACAATGTTAGAACACAAAAAAAATAAAGGATTTGATTCAATAAAGTGAAAGAGACCTCGATGCAAAAGGTTGTCTCAGTACTATGCGTCATCCCCAAATTAAGAAATAACACACTTAGAAGAATTATAAAATGAAGAAAGGAAGGGCATATACTCAGGATGAAGAAGATGCAGATCTTGAATCCAATATATATAAAAGAGAAGAGAATTTAAGAGAAATGTGGAGAAGTTAGAAAGGAATGAAGATTCCAAGAGAGATGGCTCCATAAGTACTCTATCTTGAGGAGGTTCGAATGAAAGGACTCCATAGTCCTATAGAACTATGAAGTTGTACAAAGTACACTGAAGGCCCTCGGACCAACAATGGACAAATCTCGCAAGATGAAAGTGTCTCACAAGCCCGTAGACCTGCAAGGAGGCAACTCCCAAGATCTCTCACATGAAGGAGGCCCCGTGAAGTATGCCTTGCAGGCCCGCAAACTTGCAAGAAGGTATCCCCCAAGATATCTCACATGAAGGAAACCCAGATGAAAAAAAGTGCCTTATAGGTCTGCAAATCTACAAGGAGGCATCCCCCAAGATATCTCACATGAAGGAAACCCAAAGAAGGGGACTTTGTAAAGTCGAATTGGAAAGAAGCTTTATAGGTGCACTTGCAAAGTGACATGTTTACCCTCAAATAAAGTATGTCTGAAAATAAAGAAGCCATGCAGGCAGTCAAGTGGACAGTCACGCAGACCATCAACAAATTGGAAATCTTTTAAAGGGATCCCTTGGGAACCCTTCAAAAGAACAGGGGTCCACTCAAAGGATGCGTTGTTTGAAAAGAAAGGTCTAGTCAAGCTACCCCCAAGCTAGACACAAAGATATGATTCATTCGAGAGAGAAGCTTTCAAAGGGGGTCCCTCAGGAACCCTTTAAAAGAGAAAGGGTTCCACTCAAGGGACGATTCATTTTAAATAAATAGAGAAGAGAGAGGGTCCTTAAGAAGGACATGCATCTCTAGAGCAGGTTATCACTGCCCCCAACATACAAGGGAGGAGAACCATGCAAGATACTTAGAACATGCAGGATAGAGGTAGACCTCGATATCACTTGTCATTTGAAGAAGAGGCAGGTGCATCAGAAAATGAATGAGTGATGGTACCTGAATCAAGAAGTTGTTGTATTTTATCCTTCAAGGCCTTACATTCACTAGTGGAATGGCCAAGCACTCAACGGTATGCACAAAAAGAATGTTTTTCTTTGTCATTTTTATGAGATTTCTTGCATGTAGGAGAAGGAAGAATAATTAAGTGGGCTTTAAGAAGCCTCAAAAAAATATGCTCTTTCTCAGATAAAGGATGAGGAGCAAGAAGCAATCCTTTCTCTTGTGGAGAAAAGTTTGACTGTTCACAAGAAGAAGATACGAAGATAGAATACAAAGGTGAATGGACCAATCCGTGAGAATGAGGTTGAGTGGAAATCATGTCAACACTCAACTGTGGTTTCTACTCAGATTATTCATTCAAGCAACCAAGCCCCAAATTACGCTTGTGAAGCACACATTCTATAGGGACCCGAATGCCTTGTTCATTATGCCCATAACCATATTTAGAGAAAATCTTAAAGTCGAGGCCATAACGTGTTTGCAAATATTGAAAAGAAGGAGGATCTTCATAGAGAGCATTATCCCAACAATGGGGATCACACTCCTCTATGGGATCTCCATCATCCTTTTTAATAGGATTGTTGACATTATCCTCTTTAGCAAAAGTGTAATCATCTTTCTCAAAAGGAGGATCAACACTAAGAACATTAGAATTTGCATTCACATTATCCCAAGATACAAAAGAATAACCATCTTTGATAGCGGGTACGAATGATGTTGTCAGAAGGTCTAAGTGGATTGGGTTGGCTTTATGTTCTCCATTGAAGAATTCTATAAATTTTAAAGAACCCCAATCATCACCAAGACATTAATTTTCTTGAGAAGAGGTACAAGGAGTAGACTTAAGATTTATTACTTCAGAAGGATCTTCTCCAGGGACATCTATCTCAAGAGTATCCTTTGTAGTAGGTACTGCTGGAGTAAACATCAACACATTGGAAGAAACTGAAGGGATAAGAGAAGGCACAACCGAAATTTGACTGGTAGCTACCATTTCACATAAGTGCATAGCCTCAAGGTCAGCCTTGACTATGACTACTTTATTGTTACAAATGAACTTAATAGATTTATGCAAGGTAGACGGGACTACACCCATAGTGTGAATCCATTGTCTATCGAGAAGAAGGTTATAAGGTAACTTTCCTAACATAACATATACAAGGGTAGGTACACTAATGGGTCCCAACCTCAAAGGTAAGACTGTTGTTCCTAGGGCTTGTCGACTGACATTATCTAACCCACGAATGTCAACAAAAGAAGCATAAAGAGAAGATGAATCAATATTAATCTTGGGAAATAGATCAATACTACATATGTTGAGTGTTGAACTGGCATCAATGAGAGTATGTCTAATGCCAATGTTATTAATGTTAACTATAATCATTAAAGGGTCTGCTTTCTTTTGCACTTCCGGAGGCGAGAGTTCCTGTGGATAGAATGTGATATTCGACGAATCTGCACGAATATGAGTTATCAATGCATCATCATCTTCTGGCCTAGCGAGAGAAGGAAAGAGGATATTTTGAAAGGCTTCTTGAGACATACCTTGATAAACCAGAGTAGACTGAAGAAAATCCCACAATGAGATCTTAGCTAGAGTACCTTGAAGTTGCTCGACAAGATCGCAATCGCTAGGTGCTTTAGTTGTAGGTTTAGGAGCTTCAAGAAGGTTTGGTTGTTTATTCATTCTAGTATTATAAGTATGGGATATTTCTTTATAAGAGGGATCCTTACAAAGATTAGGAGAATTATCATCAAATGGAACACCATTAATAAAACAAACCCTCCTAGGAGAGGGACTAGTTGAAGTCAAGCAAATGACCGGTCTCTTAGGCTTTTGAGGGGCAACAAAGGCATAGATTATATTTATATAATCATCACAACTAGTAGAATAATTACTTGAAGACATATTCTCAACATCAATCCAAACAGGATCAAATGTGAAAGGAGATTCATCATGGGCTAATATATCATCTCTGGAAGAGAGTGCATAAAAAAAAAGATGAGACTCATCATTCACCAATGCATCATCTCTAGAAGAGAGTGTGTTGGAATAGAGAGTAGATTCATCATTCACAAATGCATCATCTCCAAAAGAGAATGCATTGGAATGAAAGGGAGGTTCATCATCCATGAACGCATCATCTCCAAAAGAGAGTGCGTTGGAATGAATAGAAGGTAGAGTAACATTAAGAAAGGTATCAATGATTTCATCTTCTTGCAACAAAATATCCTCTAAAGCAAGAGGAATTTCGTGAGAAGGATCAAAGACACCGAGTGACATAGGTAAAGCCAAGTCACCATCACATGCATGAAATGGAACATCATTAACACTTTGAATAAAACTAGATATTGAACTCATAAAAGAGGATATTAAATTCATTTTGGTGACAAAACTAAGAAAAATTGAGAATCCATATTTTCTAATTTCTTCGATATTTTCTAGGTTCTAGTAATTTATATTTTCAAAGGCTTTTGGAGCATAATTTGGGTTTGAAACTTTTGTTGGTCCCTAAAATTTGATAGCCAAAGGCATAGTATTTTAGGGATTGAACTAGTTCTCTAGGAAACCTTTCCAATGGTGCAAAAGGTTCTGAATTTCGAGCACCGAGTCAAAAGTTATGACCCCACCAAGTAGGGGTAAATAAATTCCTAGTTTTCCCTTTCATGTCAAGTTCACCAAAATGTAGAGAAGGGGGATTCACTACTCATGAGTTCTCTTCATTTAGAGAGTCTCACGGGGTGAAGTACCCTAAACTACCTCAAGGAACAACACAAGAGTTCTAGAATCAAAAAGAGTAGGTCGAGAAGATTCCCAAGACAAACTGACAAGCTCTTCACTAAAGGATGACATCGTATAATACAAATGATAGTGTGGCACGCTGGCATCCTCAAGGTGCGATGGTGTCTCATACGGACCAGAAAGCAAGTTTATCACAAAAAATAGCTTAGTGACTACTTCTACTCTAATTGCTAAGAAATCTTGGAATGTGAGAATGTAACAAAACTTAAATGAAGTAAAGTACAAATGATAAAGTTAAAGAGGAGAAAGAAAGTGCTTACAACTAGCCAAGTAATGAAGCCTCCAACACATGAATTTCTTCAATACCTACATGTGTAATAGTTGGAGAAAGTGTTGGGGTTGTATAGGGCTTTGCCTCATTCAAACCCCTGTTTTGTTGTTCTCACCTCCATGAACAGTCAAATAGATAGAGAGAAGTAAAGTGTGCAATGAGTGATAAAAGAAAACTTTGCTCAAGGAGGAGAACCTGTATCACAAAAGAGGTGATAAAATCAATCCCCACTCGAGGAGGAGAACTTGTATTACAATATGTAGATGCAATGGATAGGGGATACGGAATCCCAAGATGCTCACAAGCATGAGATAAGGGAGTTGGAGCTACAAGAGCCAAGAGTGTTGCAAGGAGGGAATCCAAGAGATCTTAAGAGTGCTTGAAGATGTTGTAGCAAGTTATGTGAAGCTATGCAAAGAAAATAACAAGAGAGAAAATGCTAGAGCTAAGGTTGAAAAGGAGCTAGAGGTAGAAGAGACTAGAAGACCAAATGGATTGAAAAAATAGCATTTAAGGAAAAGAAGCTTCTCGAGTCGTTTTAGGGCATCTCGAGCCATTACCACCGACAAAACGAGATGACAAGTGGAAAACATGCGCAAAAATGGTTGTTTAAACGTTGAAACATCATAGGATGCTAACACAATGCGCACATGTCCACATGATGTGCTAGTGTTCAAACACATCACACTACGAAACGACGAGAATGAGAGAAGCATCGGGTTTAACACAAAGCTGACACACAAGGGTAGCTATTGAAAAGGGGTGATGAAGCATCCTGAGAGGGAAAAAGGCTTATGCAGGGGCTTAAATGAGCCTACACAAGATGCTAAGGGAGTGGACACTAAAGTGGACACAAGAATGTATGTGAAATTGAAAGGGGTGCAATTTTACAACATTACACATATATATATGCACATATACATATATACATATGTATGTATATACATTACAATATATGTATATTAATACATATATATGTTGTAATGTATATGCATTTATATACATATATACATATATGTGTGGTAATTTATATACATATGATATGTATATGAACACATATACACATATATGTTGTAATGTATATACATGTTGTACATATATGTGTATATGTATGTATGTAAAAGAGATATTGATTTTGAGTGTTATTTTATTTATTTAAAATTATTTATTATTTGAAGAGTTATTTTATTTACATTGTTTATTTTAGTTTTATTTAAAGAGTTATTTTATAATTTTAGTTTTTTAAAATGTATGTGTATTGTGTTTTGGTTTTTATATTGAGAGTAATTATTTGAGAATGTCTATTGACCTTAATTAAGAGTTAATATTTTATCTTATTTATAATTTAGTGAACTATTTTAAGAAAATTATTTTTCGATATTTTAGTTACTTATATATTGTAATTTGAGTACTATTTTTTTTAGACTACAAGAATCGGGTAGAACGACCCCCTATAAATTGCAGTGCACCTTGTAAAAATATTAACGTGACCGGTGACACTGACGCGACACACCCTCCGGTACCACGGGGGTGGGCGAGACTAGACCTCATGACCAACCCCCTGCAATAGGAAAGGTTTTAAACAACTTAGCTAGGGGCCTTGCCCTTAATTTGAGTACTATTTGATATAGACTAAAAGAATATATTAATATTTTGCAAGAGTGTCTTTTTTATATTTGTAAAGGAATAAATATATTTTTCTATATAAATTATTTTTTAAGATAATTAAGTTTATTATACTAATGAGTTGAAATTGATAAATGTTAACTTTAATGAAGAAAATGAGATAAAAATAAATAAATCAAAATCTAATCATATAGAAGTATAATGAGTCAGAAGTTTATTCACCAGATGTTCTAGAATTTTAGGGTTGAGTTTAACATTAATCTCAAACTTTGTATTATTTTTTCTTATAGATCACTTATGTGAGCATGAAATTGATCTTTGTAAGTGCAGATTAAAACCTACACATGAACCTAATCTAAAACTCATAGATATGATCTAGTAAAATGTACACTGTTAGAATTATCTCACCTTGATATCACTATCTAAAAATGCATAAGGATAAGTCATGTTTCATAACACCTTCAGGAATCTATTAGATTACAAAGATCAAGTTCTTGGTCCCTCTATTAGACCAACTTTACAACTTTGAGTGAAATGATCCACATCCACAAGCAAGCATGTAGTGGTCACAGATGATGTGTTATGATATAAATTTTCTATTAAATTATTTTTATTCTCTAAAATATCAGTTCAAATGTGCTCAATAAGAATTTCCTAAGATGTCCTTAATCATCTCCAACACCATAGTCCTTGAAAAATTTCAAATGAGTGGAGGAATGTTGCAAATAAAACCAAGGAACAAATCAACACAATATGTGCTAAGCCACTTCATAATGGCTAGTGAAATGGTTGGCAAGGCAAAAAATTTAATTTATAATTTTTTAAAAAGGGATCATATTCACAACTACAAAATTGACCCAAGTAATTCTACACCTACAAATCTAAGCTAGGGTGATGATATCAAAGGGGGGCCAAAACATAAACGAAAAGGGTATGGATATATAATTTTGATTATTACAGTTTACCCTACTTTGATGTTTATGTGAACTACTAGATGGATGCATGCCAAATTAAAGAAAGAAATCAACATGTAAAATATAGTTTTTAAACACTCAAAGGACACTAGATATGTATAAAGTAATATATCATTCTCCAATTATTCTCCCAACCAATATCTCATAAACCTATAAAATAAAAATATCACATAATTTAAAATAAGCATAAACTACAATTTTTTTGAAAGTAAATATCCTTGAAAGTAGTAAAAGTAGAAAAGAGAAGTGTAAGGGATTTTTCCTACTACAAAAAATGATAAAAAGCTCTGGAATTATATGGAAAAGAATTTAACTAAGTGATAACATGCAATAAGACTCTAATCACATGGAAGAAATATTTGAGTGTATGGATAATTTGATGAATGCTTCCCTCAAGGTGGGAATGATTAATATACAACACAAAACACAAAGAAGTATTAGTGATATATTGTCTCCATCCCCACCCTCCTCCCAATTGGTTACATACAAAGTATGTAATAAATGTAAGAGAGGAGAAAAATACATAAGCATGATAAAAAAATGTAAGCACATAAGCGAGAGATAATCATGAAGGCACATGTAATAAGTTGCCCCTAATATAGATAAATGATAAAACACGGGTGAAACATGGAAAAGGTTTCATCATATGATAATAATGTAAGTACATAGGTATGAGATAAACATCAAGGAATGTGTAATCACATGTAATCTTTACAATTCTACCCTTGTGAACATATTTAACACATTGATGTATAACAAAGGAACAACCCATAATTGCTCAATATATGGTCTACCAAGCAAGATGGGAAGTTTATCTAAAGTAAGAATAACATGGCATACTAATTTTACTTCCTTAGGACCCACCTTAAGAGGTAAAATGACACAATTCAAGGGTAAATAAAGATTTTATTATTCATATTCAATGATACTCGTGAATGAGCATTATAATTTGGAATCAAGTGTTCACTTTAATCTATGAATTATTTAATACATATATTGAATTGAATTGTAGAATATGTGAGAATATCACAAATAAACCCATCATATATTACACCTACCATGTGTAGTGGACCATAATAGCTATTTTTTAGGATTTTATCATCCAAAATTATGATCAAAGTAGCATAGAAGGAAGAATATGTATCTATAGACTATACTCTAGCCACAAAAACATTCATATATGACTATGCATGAGAATCAATATGAAAATAAATCATAACTTAGTTCTTTGAGCATGTATATGATCCATATTAATAGAATCATGTTCATGAGATGCATTGATATTATTAGAATGATTAGGAAATGGATTATTATAAATCTTCATATTTTAGGGGAGCAACAAAATGGTTTCCCCAATCATTAACAAGCCTTCAATATGAATCATTTTATTATCATTCAAATATTTCAATACCTAACGACCCTATGCATGTGATGTCCATTAACTTTATTGAAATTATAAAATACACTTATATTTTAATTATTGGGTATCCTTCTAGCTAAATCTAATGGATGTATAGGTGGAAGAGTAATCAAATTATATTTTACTAAATTTCGGCAAGATAGTCATGCAACTCCCATTAGGTTGAAAAACCAAAAGGGTAGCCTAATAAAGGTCAATGGTAAGAACCTAAACTTGGGCACTAGAGGCTTGCAATATAAAGGAACACAACCTACATAATATTACCAATCATAAATCCACTGCAAGATAAATGTACCACCTATAGCTAACATGTGATAGAACCTTAAAGCCATAACAAGGATGAGGGACACATCCCTATATTTAACAATATGCATACATAGGATAGAGTAGAGAAGATAAAGAATATGAGTATGAATATGGATACAAATATATGAATTGATAAGGGATACTAGAGTAGGTGAGATATATTATGTATAAGAAGGATATGAGTCTCAGATGAACTTGAACTAAGATATTGGCATTAATGCATTGCAAGTATATATAATGAATACATAATGGTTTATACTAGTCGGTATATGAATATGATGAATGGTTCTTTGTTTATAGTTTGATGTATGTACTTTTATTTTATCACAATGATCTATAATATCACACAAGTTCTAATATGCTTCTTATCGCTTTATAATCGAGTATAACTATAATATTAAAGAGCATAAGAACATATCCTCAATCTAAACTCCCTCTCTTGCTAACATTTTGGTACCATTTTGGGGACCCTAGTAAGAGGTAAGGAAAGGTTAGAATGCATAAGAAAATAATTGCAACAAGAAAAGATATATCAATAAGAAATCACAAACATAAAAGAGGCATCTTTAATTATTACACTAGAATAGACTAGGTCATATCCTATGAGAAGGGTTAGGAACCTAGGGGATGATGAGTGGAAATGGGGATCCTAAAATGGATCCCAAAAATATGCAACCATGGAAGGTGGGTCTTGATTGAGCCATTCAGGATAAACAAAAATGATTAATGAAACACAAAATCAAAAACACATGTGGCTAAAGGAGATAGTAAGAAGTTGAGGAAGATTGTTAACGATATTATGATGGCTATGGAAATGAACATGGAGGAGAAGAAACTAAAACAATTTAAAAAATATAAGAGATATACCAAAAAAGGATTAAAAAATGCAAGATAAACTAATTTGAAACATAATAGGAGGGTTGTTGCTAAATATATTAATAATTTTGAGAATATAGAGGATATAGAGAATAAGTTAGAAGGGTTATTGTTGAGAGCTTTGGTGATAATGATAGTTTTAAGAATCCACCACTAAAACAATAGTTAGTTATAGTTGAGTGTGCCAAGAGGGAAGCTATTGAAGATGAGAATATTGAAATTCCATAAGTAGAGGGATAAATGATAATTATGCCACTCAATAACAAAGATATATTTGAGAAACTAAATGACCATCTTGAAAAATCAACTAAATGTCTAACTAGATTAGGAAAATGGATTGAGGAACTTATTCTGTTTAAATAATTATGGAAGGAAAGCTTGGGAGTTTTAGTGCTTTTCTAGGACATGGAAGCAATAATGCTCCACCATTTGAAATTTTGACTCATACACTACGTTTTTAACCTAATTTTCCAAACATAAAAGTTACCATTGCAATGGTTTTGAGGGTTTATTAACCCCATTTATAAAATAGAAACCTCTACAACTATATGAAGTGTTTGGATAATCTAGTAAGTTGAAGTGTGGGACTTCAAAAAGAAATGATTATAAATTAGGAATTGAAAGAAGGAGAAAATAATATGGGAAAGGAAGATATGAAAGACATGTTGAGTAACCTATCTAGTGATTTCTATTTGTTTGACTATCTTCTTTAAAAGTGTATACATGTTTGAGTGTTGATAGGTATGCCACAACAATAACTAATTTGGGAAGTGCACTATGCTAAGATGGAAAGAAATTCTAGTGTTACCAAAATCCTACCCATCTTGCAATAGAAATTTAACTAGCCTTACATGTACATAGCCATTGAGTGCCACATTAAGTCCTAGGGTAAAAGTAAAAATTGATGTCAAACTTTATAAAAGAAATGGTCGACACAAATATAAATTTTCAACTTCGACTATGCATAAAAGTGGCCTTTATGTTTTGAATTTCAAAATGATGTAAACTAATGAAATGCAGAACTCTTGATGAATTTTATACTTGTACTTTTTAATTTTTTTGAAAAATGGTTTGATTCCTTTTTATAAATTTTGAGAGTATGAAATACTAAAAATTTCAAAAAAAAAATTGAGGTCGATGAGACATCACAAAAAAAAGAATAATTTTTTTCCTTGATTTTTTCCCCACAAGTAAGTTCAATATCTTTTTGATATTTTTTTTTGTAATACCATTTTCAAGTCAAACTTCACTATAACATCATAATTTTCATGGGATGTCAACTTTTATCTAATTTTTTAATATTAAAAAAAATTATACCCTTTTGGAGAGGATTCTCTCCTCTAGTGCACCATATATTTTTCATAATTTTTAATATTTTTAAAAAATTTCTAACCAACTTCATGTTTGATTATAAAAACCTACTTACAATAAATTTTTAAAAATCATAATAAAAATAATAAATATATATATATTTTTGGATTCTAGAGTTTGAGCTCTACAAAAGGGTATTTTCATATTTTCATGAAATTACCCCTAGTTGGAGAAATTTAGAGTTGAATTTGAAATTTTCTTGAATCTGTCCCAAAAGAGGGGTTAAGTTGTCACACAAGTAGCCACATAGACAATTTTGATTGAAAGGGTGTCAACCAAAACTTTACACATAAATTCAACTACGATTCATATTTTTAAAGGGAAAAAAGTTATTTTATATTTTTGAGCGAAAAGGATTCGCTCGAAACTATATGTCACCTATATGCCACATGGTTTTGGGAAAAATAATTTCACTTGAAACTGTTTATGGAGAAATTATTTTGTTAGAAACTATTTTGTTGGATGAAAGTGTGACACAACTCTACGCTTTTACCCCTTACATACCTTGTCACAATACCGAGAGTGTAAGGAAGATGTTGAGACTTTAAACTCCTTTGGTGGGCTTTAAATTTCTTTATAGCTCTATAAGTCACAATATTTTTTAAACATGTCTTGGGTTCCAACTGATGGAACCCCTTAGCATATAATGCACCATGAACCTTGGAGACACATACATAACAATAGGAAGTTGATAAAGAACAACACAATCTAGACATCTAATAGAAAGTGCAAGAGATTATTTTGTGCTAGCAATAGAAATACAAAGTGTGTCATGTCACCCATCATGCACCACATACCTTTTATTTAGGCATTTTTTTGGCTACATATTTAAGAATAATGTATCAAGGGTTCTACCTATAAGATCAAGCCACTACACTATGGTCCTTGCACCATTTTTCATGCAACTAGAAAACAAAATTTCATCCTTGATCTTTCATAATACTTGGTCTTACACCTAGTATTCAACATGTAATCATTAAAACCATACTTCCTCCACTTCTAAACTTTCTCACTCTTAACATCCTACAAACTTGGATCTTGGTCATGTTCATCCAACTATAAAGAATGATATAATTGACACCATGATGACTCATACTCACATGAGTGGACTTCAACTATTCTACATAGTTAATATTAAGCAATATGTAAATCAAGCTAAATAATACACCTTTCATGAACTAAGTGTGTAGTTTCCTCAACTCACTGTTGATGTAATGAAACCATCACTCCTCAAATGGGTATGAATGATCTAAGCATAATCTCATGTATCTTATAAAATAACATCATTTATGAAATAATTTACTTGTATATCCACATGCAATATTGTCCTTATGTAGTTACATATAGTTCTTATGCACCACCATAAAATATTGTTCACATGCATCTTGTGGCCTTGCACATGGATGCACACATTTTAGTATCTAGTTAGACTGGATACATGTGTGGAACATGTAACATCCACATCCACATGATATACTTTTATATGTATATGTGTAGTAATGGAAAAAGTATCCCTTTTCCTTACTTAATTTGGAATAACTGTCATTGAGTTAACCTATTTTTTTGCCTAGGTTTAATGTTGTAATGTGTTGTACACATTCACATTAATCTTGGGCCCCTTTTCTAATAAAATATACCTTATTTAAGGTGTTGCAAAGTGTTGTAACACACTTTCACACTTATCTAGGGTCTTCTTAATTAATTATGGTTAATAAGAGTTAATTAACCCCTTTAATTCAAATTTAAGCCTTATTTATGACACCTTCCGGAGGATCCATCTCGACACCCAGTACTCAAATTGTAAAACATTTAATTTGGAAAATTTGAGGTCCTAGAAAATGGTGCTAGGACCCATTCGCCCTATATGGTGAATGGTTCCTCCCTCTATAGGACCCCCTTTCTTTGCATATTTGACATGGGTTTTTGATGTTATTTCACCCCCCCAAAAGCAAGGTCTTGGAAAAATGTGCCAAGACCCATTCTCCCTAGGTGGAAAAAGGGTCCTCCCTTAATAAGGACCCCCTTTTTGAATTTAATTCTGAAGGGATTTTAATAATATTCATTTCTAGATCTAGTGTTGGCTTGAATTGTTTGAATTTCAAGGTTGATCTCTAGATTAGTATAAATAAGGGGTTAATTCACATAGTTTCATCCTAGACTTCCAATCATTCATGCATTATAGCAAATTTGAGTTCACAAGAGTTTACAAGATCAATTCAAAGGCATCTCAAGGCAGATTATCAAGGTTTCATTGCAACAATTCAAGATCATTTCATCATGTCTAAGGCATAAAGCATTCATGCATGTTGTTAAGCTAAGATAGTTGATGTAGCATTAAAGATCTACTTGCAAGCATTGTTATACATCTCATTCAAGATCAAGATCTACATTCTTCATGGCCACTACATGTTAGATTGCAAATTCACTTTCCAAGACATCCTCCAAGGTATCAACATCATTTCAAGTTTCAAGTTTCATGTCCTTATTTCATTATTTCATCATTTGGTTTAATTACCTAAACATGGTTTGACTTACGAAAAACCCTATTCACTAACAATCAACAAATTTTTCTTCTCTTGATTGTATGTTTGCAGATTTATAGGTTGAAGATCAAGTGGAGAAGAAGTTTAGAGCAAAATTGTCAAAGTTGTCACATTGCAAAGTTGACCTTCATAGTGCAAGAAGAAGGAATTGAAGCTACAAAATGTATTGTAGGTTTTCAAGAGCTGACAACCAGGGTTATGAGAGTGCAGACATCAAGGAAAATAACCTAGATCTCGGTTTCAAAAACCCTAACAAGGACCCATTCGCCACTATAGGCGAATGAGTCCTTTGTGACCTAAAAATAGGCATCTTGCAGTAAGGTACACATCAATTTGAGCTCTAAAAACTCCCCTCATAGTTGCCATAACAGTTAGTGTGAGTTTTTGATTGTTGTTTTGGAATTTTGTCTCTCATAATTGTATGTTTTATAGTGAAATTTAGTGGTTCATCATCTTGATCAATTCATCTTGGTGACGCAAACCCTACTTTTTCTATGAAATAATATGTCACCATGTAGCCCTTGTGTTGTAGTACATAAGCAACCAACTGGTGCCATGTACACATTTGACACATCACAACATCCACACATGTCCCCATTATAAAACTTGATCTATATGGGTTTAATATATATTATCACCCTATTTTAAACATGGTTACTACACTATACATTCATGACACTTGTGAACATATTTGTGAAACCTAGTTGTTGATGTACTTTTATAAATAATTGTACTGTATAGAGTACAAGTAGAGAAGAGCCAACTGACATTTATGTTACATGTTTTTAGTGTACATGTGTATTCTCTTACTTCAATGTAATAATCACATTTCCTTTTGAGCCTTCAAATGTGGATTTGGAATTTATCCTAGGGGTACAATTTACATATTTGGTGAACTTGTGAATCACCAAAGCTAACTTGTTGGTTCACCCTTTGATCCACCTAAGAATCAACTCATAACATGTGTGGGATAAATACTTTTATTCTAATAAATAACAAATAGTGTGACTTACATAAAAAATGCACCCAATCCAATACTAACTAATACCTAATACATATATCAAAAAGTTATTTTTGAACACCTAGGATGATGTGCTTTAATATAAATGTTGTTAGATTCCTTTGGCTCTCCAAAATACTAAACTCCAAACATACTGAATAAGAATTCCTTAGGACATCCTTGATGATCTCCAAAATCATAGTTCTTGATTATTTTCAAATGAGTGTCTTGAATTACAACCACCAAGCACACAAATCAACATAAAATGCACTAAGCTGGCCCACAATAGCTAATGAAGTGGTTGATAATGCAATTTTTTTGAATTTCAAATTTTAGAGTTGAAGGATTAGATCTACAATAGCAGAATGACCTAGGTCAAGCTTTCACCCATAGATCTAATCTAGGGTGATGGAAGATAAGTCTTGAGATAACATCAATTTTTAGAGAGTGGTGATAAAAAGGATCAAGATGTGTTATACATGAGTTGAAAATTTACACAAGAATATTCCACTTGTAAGTTAATTTTTGCATTAAGGACACTCTAATCAAAGAAATTCCAAAACTTAAGGGAAAATGGCAGGGTATACAATTTTCACCATTACAATATTTTGTGAGTAATGGCTCATAGGAAACTATCTTTCATGAAATTCTATTAGTATTAGTTCACATCAACCCATCTCTCATGTACTTCTATTAGTAGTAGTTCATATCAACCCATCTCCCATGATCACAAATAATCCACTTAATACTCATGATCATTAATGGTCCACTCAACACTCATTGCATTTAGGTGATGCTCATACAAGTAAAACACCAAGAACTCTAGAAGGTCATCCATCTTGGCATTACTATGGCTCAAGCATACCTAACTATTAATTTTCATCCATAATCAAGTATAGTTAACCATTTTCCCTAACAATCAAGTCCATTTCCACTTTCACTCAAACCCATTTAGTTGGTTATCCTAATAATCAAGGTGAAATTAAGCAACTAGCATGTTGTTTATTATTGGGGCATCCAAAGCCCCAAATTTAATAAATGTGTTTGTTATTTACTTTGGAGCCATAAATAAGCTCACTTAACAAGTTTTCCTCACTATTAAATCTACTTAGTTGATTAAGTGTGTTTGAGTTGTAGTAGCATTGGGATGAGCAATCTCATCAAAATCTTCCTTATAAGAATCACTTTTTTGCAATAAGTGTTAAAATTGAACCATTTATGGTCATGAATCTAGGTTCTTCTAAACCACTACTCATAGAATATAGATAAAAAGTTAACTTGAAACTATACACTTGAATCACTATAAATCATCACATAAATGTATACTCTTAAAATTTTAAACTTGATTATAATTATACAAACCAATACAATATAATAAGGATGAAAATTATATAATGTGTGTACTTTCCCCTTGGTTTTGGACTCAATTTGATTGGTCTGCCCCTAATGTAATGAATAAAGTACAAGTAACATGTTTTTGTGTAAAAATTGACAGTTAACATGAACCTACCTTCACACATCCCCAAGGATTGGTCCTAAGACATTTTTTAATCTATTCCTTTACCTAGATCAAATTTTTGCTCACATAAATGATTTTGGTTTATATTTGTGTTGCATATTTGACCCTTGAAACTTTAAATTCAAAATGGGCCCAATTTGACTCTCTTCTTATTTTTTGACTTGAGCATGAAATTTATAAACTTGTATGTTGAGGTGTTGTATAAAAGGACAAACCCTAATGCATTATGATCATATATATTTTTAGATCATGAATATTTAATAAATATTCTCATGACAATGGAATTTGCATGTGCTCACATAAATAATTTTGGTTTAGATTTGTTTTTCATATTCGACCCTTGAACCTTTAAATTCAAAATAGGCCCAAGTTGACTCTCTTCTTATTTGTTGACTTGAGCATGAAATTTATAAACTTGCATGTTGAGGTGTTGTATAAAAGGACAAACCCTAATTCATTATGATCATCTATATTTTTAGATCATGAATATTTAATGAATTATCTCATGACAATGGAATTTGCACATTTACATTGAAATCATAACATTCTCATATTGCATGATTTCTTGGTGTATCTTCAAATTTGTCAAAATTGTTAAATAACATGTGAGGCTTGAAATAAGGAGAATATCCTACCATAACAAGCTCCCGATGTGTTAATTAACACTATCATTTTTTCACTTAGGCGTAGACACCCAAGATGAGCAAATTCCAAGCAACTAGAAGTACACAAATAATTTCCACACTCAAAAATCATTTTTGTAAATAAAAAAAGGTTGAATCTATGGCTTATAATTGACTTAACACAAATCCTAAATGACCCTTTTTAGACTTTATCATTTTACAGCTAATGAATCTAACTTTAAGTGGTTCTAAGCTACAATTCATATTTATAATAAAAAATATATCATATTATAAAATACAACTTTACATTTGAATTAATTGAATTGTATCACTTATTATAATAATCAAACTTTATTAATAAAAAGTGTTTTTAATTTTTGATTAAATAAAATTTAATTCAATTTATATTAAATTAACTGAATTAATTGTTATTCATTAGACCTAATTCTAATGGAAGAAGATAAACTTCAAAAAATAATTATTTGCAAAAAAAATAAAAATTACTTACTTTAAATTATATTGTATTAATTGTTATATTCATTAAACCTAATTTTAGTAGAAGTTTTTTTTATTTCTTTAAAAATATTTTTCTTTTAAAAGTATTTATGAGAAGTCGTAAACTCAAAATTAATATAAATAAACTATAATCTACAACATCAATACAAAAATGATTAGGGAGTTATCAATCAACAACCATCCAAATCATGAGGGAGACACGTGTCTAAAGTATTGATGAAAAATCTAACTATAAACTAAATAGTAATACAAGCAAACTATAATCTACAACATTAATACAAAAATGATTAAGGAGTTATCAATCAACAACCCTCTAAATCATGAGGGAGACACGTGTCTAAAGTATTGTTGAAAAACCTAACTATAAACTAAATATTAATACAAGCAAACTATAATCTACAACATTAATATAGAAATGATTAGGGAGTTATCAATCAACAACCGCCCAAATCATGAAGAAGGTACATGTCAAAAGTGTTGATTTCCTAAAAGATTTTTAGAATCTACACCCCTATAAGCAACTATCACATTATGATCAATCAATGTTTCGTATAGAATTTACTAACACATTATGATCAATCAATGTTTCGTATAGAATTTACTAACACCTTGTTTCTTTGTTTAGAATTTACACCCTCTAAACACCTGCTACATCATGACCCACATTCCAACATAGAATGTACCACATTGTAATCCACATGCTAGTATAGAATTTACTAATAACCTTTTCTCTATTTAAAATTTAAGTCACGTAAACAATTATTACATTGTGATCCACATATCGACATAGAATTTACTAATATTTTTTTCTCCATTTAGAATTTCCTGCCCATTATGATCCACATGCGAACATATAATGTACCACATTGTTCGCATGCTAGTATAGAATTTACTCGTAACTTTTCTCTATTTAGAATTGCAATCCCGTAAACAATTATTAGTTATGCTTTACATACCGACATAGAATTTACAAATACTTTTTTCTCTATTTAGAATTTATGCCCTCTTAAAACAACCGCCACATTGTAGTCCACGTGGCAGCACAGAATTTACTAAGACCTTTTTCCCTTTTCAAGTGTAAAAATTAGACATAAGCATATCCCTGACGTGGCAATGGAAGATTCGTCCATAGAAATAAAATGATGGGTTTGGTATCAGGGCAAAGACCATGTTACCCCTGCCGGAGATTCCCTGCCGCCAAACCAGGCGGCAAAGAGGCAAAGCCCGTCACAGATGTACTTTATAACTGCACCTGTCATCGTTCACTATACAAGTCTGTCAGGTGACGGCGATTGGCGAGGGAAAGCAAGTGTTGAGGTAAATTTGTCGTTTGGCAAGCAAGTTGCAGGGATTCATTGAATGGGCGCCCTGCGGGCCCCGCCACTCCACCCGAGGTCGCTTGTCTCTTCTCGCTTCTCCGTGAACAGACAGATTTCGAATATTTACTTTTCTTTTCTGTAAAGCTGCGGAAACCTCAAAATTGATGTTATTTATGCATTATCGAAACCTCCGCGACTCCGCACTAATTGTTTCTGTCCACATTCGTATGATTGCTGGGCCAAATCTTTTCATTTATTTACTTACTCGCTTTCTCAATAATGAACAGAGTTTGACAGTTAGACGTGTATTCCACTTATAATATGTCATGAAACGGTGGTAGATAAGAGATGAACAGGCACGTGCAACGTGCAGTGGATGGGTTCGATTTTGTATATCCACCCAAAACCTACCTAATTTACTTTTTTCTTTTTTCAACGTCTAAATTTGGACAGAGGACTTACCTTATAAGCTTTCTTTTATGTCCGGCGGCCAGAATTTCATTATCACGCAGAGAACATGACTGCTTTACCAAATCCGGACGAACGCCTTTCTAACGCTATTCAACTGCTTTGAAATTTGCTCAGACCAAAGCGATTTCTTTTCGTGATGATTTGACGAGCTTTTTTGAAAAAAATGTTTAAGACGGTGGGTAACAGGCGTCGGATTTGACGAGCGGTCGGAGGACGGGCCGGTAAAATTCATTGTTTGTTCGCCTTCTGATAAAATTTTAGTTGCCGTCAAATATTTTGATGATCAGTTGCCGCAGACTCGGTTGCAGTCAACTAAAATTATAATTTGATATTAAAATTGAAGGAATTTAACTTCTTGTAAGCTGTACCATTTTATAATAATAATAATGTGGAAATTGGTGCATCTAGACTTTCAACAATGTATTAAATATTTAAAAATAGATCAGAAATTGAGAGGGAATGAGAAAACTTACAAGGAATGATTAAACAATTCATCGAAAGCTTAATGATAGCTTGACAATTTTTTATTTATTTTTCTAATAAGTATCGTAAATCATATTAAAAATATATATATTATATTCATATAAAGATGAATGGAATTCGTTAATTTCTTAAAGTTTAAGGTAAGGTAAGATTTTAAATAGGAATATCAAAATAGGAAAATTAATTAAGAGAAGGTAGTTAAATTGATAAGTATGAAGAGTTATAAATTTAATAAAAGGTGGACGTGGATCATGGTCATTACGTTTATTTTATCCATGAAGAAAATTTTAGATATCTGAAATTGACTCCTAATCTATAATAACTTCTTCATTTCTTGTTCTCTATCTAGTGATTGAGTTTCATTTGTAGTGGAAGAAATGGACAAATCCGAGTAAGGAACTTTGTTACTATAGATTGTTGGCGAACAAATTTGTCATTGCAATGTTTGTAATGTGATTCAATTTATGGGTAATAACGAATATTTGTGACAATTGATAAATTATTATTGAATTAATGATCTTTCTTTGCATACAAAAGGGCGACTCCTTTGTATGATTGAGATTTTTATAGGGTTTCAATTTGAAGAAATTGAAAAGTGTAAAGATAAAAAATATAGGGAAACCCTAGATGATCTCATACAAGATATTGTTATGGAATTCTTTAGAGATATGAAAAATAGTGGATTTGGATAAGCATAAATTCAAGTAACTGAAGTTGATTAGCCAAATAACCATTGACTTATGAATACAAAATATTTTATGAATTTTTAAAATTTATTATAATGAACGACAATTTGCATCATAACACGTAAAGAATATTGAATGAAATATGAATTAACACATACTCAACAAAGAACAATATTGACACAAAGTTTAGTGACATTCTTTATTTCTTTGAATATGAAGTTTTAAAATAAATCTCTATTTTTTATACAATATTTTCAATAAAGGGAAAAAGTCATTTTCGATTCAAATAATTTGTATTTATAACCTCCTTTTGTCAAACGAACTTATAATCACCTTTTAACAAATCTTAAACAAAGAGCTTTTAAAATAAAGTTATGTTTAAGTCATAATTATTGATTTAAAATATTATAGCCTCCAATAATTTAAAATAAAGTTGCATTAATGTAAATTAAAAATGCCATCCAAAAGAAGAAAACCCATTAGAACTTTGGCTCTTTGTAGTGTTTCTTGAAATTTGTCACTACTTCTTTGAGTTGTAAATCTTCAACTAGCATACAACTTGAGCCACTACTTTATTATTGGGAACAACAAAATTCACTAGACATTTTTTAGGCGTTTATTAGCTCATCCATCTCCACAATCATCTTAAAAAAATCAGGGAGATCCCAATGGCATTTGATGAGTGAAGAGGCAATGGTATTTTATTTTTCTATGCCCCTTAGATCAAAAGAATGTAGTAGTTATGCTCTACATTTTCCCACACATATTGCATAAACATGAATCTACATACATACATATATATTTATGCATGCAAACATATATACATATACAAGCATACATGTGTATGTTTGTAAATTAATTCATGTTTATGTAATATATGTGAGAAAATGTATATATAAATATAGAGAGAGAGGGGGGGTTCTTTTTAGACTTGTATGGAACCATGAATAAAATGGTTTTATTTATTATTATTTTTGTTCATTTAAATAAAGGTAGAGGACTAGGAATTTAATATTAAGAGAGATTTTTTCTTAGCTAAATATCTGAACTCAAATCATCACATATTTACATAGTTATCATGCCGACCTTCAACACCATTGGTATGGGAACAAAATAAACTTAAGTTGTAGTTAAATTAGAGTATGGTTTAAATTGGTTATCTATTGGACAAAGAAACTAAAAATTAACTATGGATACTTTTAATACGATTCATTTATAAATAAAAATGAGCAGATAAAGGAAACAAAAATAGAAGTAACATAACACATAGAAACACAAGACACAACACAAATTATGTGGTTCACCATAAATGGTTACATCCATGGGAAAGTAGGGAAAGATTGTATTATCAGTTATATGTGCATGGTCTGTACTCATGTATTTATACAAAGCTCTTCAAATACGAAGAGACGGGAGAATAGCAATAGTCATGTGACCGTTGGGCTTCACATCCCAACATCAATTTGGTATAATTTTTGTACTTGTATGGATTCAATCGGGTCAAAAAATTATAAGAGAAGTGATAAAGATTTTAACTGTTAGCAATTACTTTGTTGGATAAATTTCTATATTTTGAGTTGTAGTTGTGATTCTATGATATCATGATTGATACTTGTTTTAGTAAACTATTTATGCTAGTGTTGATTCTTGCTAACACCCACTTAATGAAATTTAATAGCAGGTTAGATAAATTTAAACCGTCTAGCCTAGTGGAGTCTTCCCTAAATTCTGCAATTTTGAGCTTACCTCTGATATCACTTCAAGCTTGAGGTTCTTGGGCATAGCTCAGGGTTGGGTCCAAAGTTTAAAAAACCCCATGCTAAACTTTTTTACTTCATTGGTGCCTTTGGTTTTCTATTTTCATGGTGACTTGTTGGGTTGGTTGCCACTTGCCTAAGTAAGAACTTGAGCCATCAAACTTCATCCAGTAACCGACCCCTTTTGGCCTAGTGTTTGGGTCTTATGAATTTTACCGCTCGTCAAATTATCCCTTGATGTTTTCCCGAAATGTTTGCTTTAATGTGATTTAAGTCACATTAGTTCAAGGGTTTTATCACCATCGACCTAACTATGGCCCCATTTTAATGCTAACCCTACTTCACTGCAAGCATCAGGATTTGATCATGCAGGTGTGATCTCTACTACATCTCGTCAGCCTCGCACTATATAAATGGTGACAGGATAAGCATTGCAAGGTCTGCGATATGTTGACACCTGGTTGTGCACAAATGTGGGGCCCGCTTCCTATTAACTAGTTCATCTCTCAGAGTCTTTGATTGACGGTGGAGGTTGAGCTGGGAGGGATAATCTCAATCGTTCCTCGCTCACCTCACATGACTTAAGTAATGCTCATAAATATGTTGCGAGGTGTGTGAGGTGCTGATGTGTGGTGTCCTTGGTTGTGGTACAAGGCAAAATTTGTCACGAGGTTGGGGTAATGTGGTGTCTATTTGGAACTCTTTCAAGGGTCCGCTTGTAGTGGGCGAGCCTTGTGTATTTTCAAATGCAATCAATCAGATTCGATTCGTTCGATGTGCCATCTCACTGGGAGATCTACAACAACTATTCAAAACTTAAGGCACACATATGGTATCCATTTTTCTTGCTACCGTGAAGACATTAATGGCATGCAATTCAAAGAATCAATCAATTGGCTCTTTGTACATGTGATGGGTTAACTCATAATTATTATACCCTGCAATTTGTGAATTTCTGAGTGCATGGGTCACTAATGGTGAAAGAATGGACATGTGTTGTCAATTAATGATAATTTGCAATAATGGTTGGCGACCTAAGATGAGTTGATCAATAAATAGGCATAAGGTGGATGCTGTTTTCATCTCATTTTTTTAGTGCCAGTGCGTGATAAATTTTAGTATTAGCAAAGCGTGTTTACTGGTAAGCTAGAGAAGGCAATAAGTATAAAATGAATAAGATGGTAAGGCGGTCTATTAGACTCAACAAACAGTCACCCCTGGGTGACACTGCTTCTGTAAAATTGAGCAAGCAGGGTCTTGAGGATAGGGAGGTCCCCGCTGGTGGAGTGATGGTTGCACTTGCAAGGTGTAGCAGGCATTTGCAATTTTCAAAAGGTGGTGCGATAACTACTACTGTTAGAGGGAAGGAGCTTGCATAATGTTTCACAAGCACTCGACAAAAGGTGAGGTATGGTCGAGGATCATATGGGTGATGAAACTCGGCGATTTCCATATTAGACGATGAGCCCGATAACAACACATAAACTGATTTAGATTATCACCATTACCTAGATTTGCTGAAGCAGAAGCCTTCACTAGAGTGCAAGGTGCTTGTAGTTCCACCTATTGCAGCAAAGACTACCAATGGGCGTACTCTTCCTGGGTAAAAGCACAAAGCTATGTCACACTTTATAAAAGAAACGACCAAAGCTGATCCAACTTTTAAACTTGAATCACTAAAAAGTAACATATATGTTTTGAATTTTTAAATGATGTAAACTACTAAAATATGTATTTTTTATTATATTTTATGTTTGTATTTTTTATAAGAAATTAAAAATATATTTTAAACTAGTTTTTCATAAATTAACACTATAATTTAGTTGCTGATAAAATGCTAAAAAATGAAGTTGCAAGGGACGTCAAACTTTTTATAGTAAATTTTATTTTTTTTGTTTCAAATTTTTTGTGTGTATTTACAACTTGAAACTTTAGTGCATGGATATTTTTTTTTCCCATTTTTATAAATATATATTTGTATATAAGTATTAAAATGTGCGTGAATAAAAAACAACTATTTTCATCAGACGTCAACATTCATATTAAATATTTATATAAAATATAAAAAAATTATACCATCTTGAAATAGATTCTTTTATCTAGTGCATCATATTTTTTTCAATTTTTATAAAATAAGTTTTAGTATTTTTCCTTGTCATGGCAATCAACCTAATATTTTTTGCTAATAACCTACTTTTAGTATAAATAAAATTATAAATAATAATAATAATTAAACTATTAAAATAAATATATTTTTGAAAACTACACTTGTGGATCTACAAAAGGGTATTTTTACATTTAAAAAAAAATGTTATTTACATGAGGAGGAGTTATTAAAACTTCAAGTTTTTCAAATAATTTTTTTGTTGTTGGTAAATTGGACACAAAGTGGAGCTCCATATATTTTTAGCCAAAAAAATTAGTTGAATAAGTTGTGGAAGTATCTAACTTAGCTAGAATGAATCTTACTAGGTCATATGTTTGACCAAAATTGATTTTTAGTTAGAAATACTTAAATTCAGTTGTGCTGATATGTTGGCTGAAAGTGTGACACAACTTTGTGCTTTTACCCTCCTGTGGCTAATGTCGAAAAGGATAATGATGGGTCGGTGGCTTCTCTCCCTTATGTGGCTTGTACGCGGAGTGGTCGTGTGTACTGTGGTTCTTGCGTTGGTTGCCATCCTATGCATCACTTTTTCTTTCATTAGGTGTTCGGTTCCTAGTTGCTAGTTTCCTTTTTGACCCTTTATGGTGTTGGTGTTTCGACGAAGAACTTCTTGTTGTAGTGAGAGTTGGCAGTTTTGGTTTACCGCATGTGGAATTTTTGGTTGCAGTATCTTGTTTTCCCTCCTTTTGACGGTTTCATTTTCCCTATGCTGCAATGATTGTAAATGTTACCTTATGGGTAATTTTATGAAATGATGGAAAATTGAATTTGAAGTGAATTTGTGATGAATTTACCTTTGAGCCTGAAGCTTGTTTTTGCTTCTTATAAAAGGAAATCAGTGCTCAATTGGTAGGGGTCAGAATTTTGGTCTAGTTTTGAGTTAGGTTGACAAGTCTAGTAAATACAATAGTGGGGCTACTATATGAAAGGATAGTACAGCTATGCCTATTTTTGGCTTTGAATACAGATGTAATTGGTCTTAAATGAATGTATAGAAATTACTGTTATCGAAACAAATTTGAAAATCTTATGCATGAGCTCTCCTCTTGTGTCACCATTGTAAATTATGGATAATGTATCAAGGGTGTATTATTCATTGTCAAACGTTAGTTTGAACACATGATTCCTATTCTTGCCCCGATTCAAAGAATCAGTTAAACAATTTGAATAGGTTCATGGATTTGCAATGGTATGTTGAGGATGTGCGAAGTAGTTGTGCACCAAGAGTAAGGAGCTCTGTAATGTAAGGCATTGTGTGGGTAGTCCCGAATTGTCAAACCCTTTGGATTTTTGTATGTCTATTTTTTATGTGTGCGACTCTGAAGCCCAATTGGACAAAAACTAGTCTATTATCTTTTAAGATACGTTGTATGTTTACTCGGTCATTGATGTGGGTTAGGATTTTGACATATTTTTTGAATTGCATAAATCATATGAGAAATGTGTGAAATATTTGCACAAACCTTCAATTCATGTCCAACATAGGTGGCATGGTACTTAAATGATAAGAAAACCTTTTAACAATTCATGTGCATTCACTTGCTCTATGAGTTTGTTTGCATATGGAAGTGTTCTACAAAGCAATGATCTAAATGAACACAAAAGGAACACCCTCCTTGGTTGTGCAGGACCTAAAGTGTAGGAGATCTCAACCTAAAGCTGAATCTCGTTAGTTGGCCATTCACTGTGAGGGGTCTTGGGTATGGGAGATGGCTACTTCTTAGAGATTCCTTAGGTGTACTGGAAAAAACACCAACATAGCCAAGTATGTGATAGTTAGACTCAATCATGTAGAGCTAAGTTGCTAAATGAATTAAGCATTGTTGTTTTTCTATTATTTAAATTGTGAATAGATTTGATTGGAAATATAGAGATAGAGGTGTGTGAACAGTGACCCACATCTCCACATTGGAATTCTATATTGTATTAAGAAAGATTTGGCCAAAGTAATATAAATGTTGCTTGCACTATTGGTTCACAATGTCTAATAGGTTGTATGTTAGTCAAAGTTATCATACTTAGCTAAATGATTTTCTAGGTTTTGTATGACATATTGAATATAGCAGAGCTGGTGAACTACACTAGTTCTTGGATGGTATGGTATGATTTTAGATTTCTTTATTTGCTACTCTCATGAAGGGTAGGGATACATGTGTATACATATGTATGTATATATGTAAGTATATATATGTATGCATATATATGTATGTATATGTATGTGTATGTATGTATATATATGTGTATAATGGGTGATCCCACAAAGCTGGTTTACAATTTCTGGGAGATTCTGGTTTTTGTTGAAATCACATATTTTTAGAAAATATAATGATTTAGGCCTTAAAAAGTTTCATTTTAATGATTTCAACTGAAGAGGGTTTGATCAAACCACCTTAGATCAAACCCCCTTGGATAGAACCCTGCTAGTTTTTAACCATACCTACAACGGAGTCTCCTTTACACCTATCAAAATGCTGATAAAAAATCACTTTTGATTTACCTTTTGGGGGATCAAATGAATTCATTTAAAACTTATTTCAAATGATCATGGTAGTCCTCAGAACGAGTTATCTAATGAATATAATTTTAATATGTTTTGTTTTTATTATGTATGTGTTTTTTTAGTTTTATTAAACATAGGATTTTCAACGAAAATCAAGCTCTTTGTTCTACACATGTGGAAAAATAGCAGATTATCAAACTAAAATTTTAAAAACTCTATTCAGGCTGCATATTTATGTCCTTGATCCATTAGTTTTTTTTTTTTTTTTGATACATATAGAAAAAGTTATGTTGTATACAGTTCGCCTATGTTTCAATTGTAATTGGTTTGACTTTGAAACTTGATTAAGGAAAAAATATTTAATAGAAAACTATGAAACCAAATGAAAGTGCTAGATATCATAGTTACAAATCTAAATTCGAAAAAATTATAATTTTATCAATCATACAAAAAAAGTTATGTTGTATATGGTGAGCGTCACTCAAAAATGTTGTTTTAAAAAAAAAGATTTTTTGAAGGAGATGGAAAAAGAAGAGCAATCTTATTCCAAAAATTTTGAAAAAAATATATTTAGAATTTATAGACAAAATTTCACAAATAACTAGTTTGCATCATCTTCAAATTCCTCACGGTTTAGCTGCTATAGGAGCTTGAGAGTGAAGATTTAGTTAAAAAAAATCAATTCAATGTCTAGTTTGCCCAAAAATTGTAAACCAGTATTGTGGGATCACCCGCAGGTATGTTTATATATGTATGTATATATATGTATATATAAATATATTGATAGATCTAACAAGCTTTCATAATTAGAGATCATTAGATAGTTTCATTAATTACATAAAATATTAATACCATTCAGTCTTACTATGGTCTCTGACCATTCAAAGGTATGGTAAGGGCTATCATTGTTCATTTTATGGGTCAAGAATATTCGCATTCCCTCTACAATTCAAAGTGAGATTAAAATAAATCAAAATAATCTCTACTTAAATAGAAAGCTATAATGATTTACAACTTCAATAATCCACTTTCTTTATATTTTTCTTACTCATAAAACTCATGACATGTATGTGGTCAACCTGAGTTAGTATGACCCAAAATTTGGGTAGGTGCAAAAAGATGGGGGACCAAAAAGGGGTCTTAAGTGGCCACGTTTTTTTGAAATCAAGAAAGACAGACCTTGGATGAAAAATTGAAGATAGTTACACTCAAAATTTTAAGATGCAAAAAAAACAAGAGTTGTAGTGCTCCAAATCTACTTTCTAAACTACTATTTTTTTAAAAAAAATGGTAGAGATTAAGGGGTTCAAAAAGGGGGCCACATAAATTGGTCCTATTTTTTTTTAAACATAACATAACGTTGGTGTAGTCCCCCTAAAATTTTATCTTTTTAGTATTTCAAAAATATCTTTGGTGAGAAATTATCTAACACCATGTAGTTTATGACTTTCTTTGTCAATTCCTTCTCTATCTTCTCTTCCAAACCAGTAAAATACTCCTTAAAAGAATCAAGCAATAACTTCAATAGTTGCACACTGGATAAGGAGTTGTCAATATATACTCTAGGAAGTTCTTCATGCAACACCTTCATAGCTTCATGAACCAACTTAGTACTCTTTCAGCGAGTTTGAAGAATCTCCTTCCTTGTAGAGGCATGGAACACTTCACCAAGCTATAACTTCTATAGAGGGGGAATCTCATCCAGGTGCACTTGACCTTGTTGCATAGGAATCTGCAACAACTATGTAGATGCCATTGATTGAAACTATAACTATATATCCAAAAGATCTTTTAATGAATCTCTAGAGGGTTCAGAGGATTCACCACTAGTTTTAGTGCTTTCTTCTTCATTATTATCAATCTTCTCCTTATCACCACTGGCATATCATTCTTTCGTAGGCTTTTCTACTTTTGAAGGGGAGAAATTATGTTCATTTTGAGATTCATTCTTCTCTGGAACATCCTACTTATTTTATTTATTTTTCTCAGTATTTATCTCCACATCCAGAGGAGTGTTATCTATCAACACATATTCTTGTTCATGCTCATGCTCATGTTGTTCATTAAAAAAAACATTACTTTTTGAGAGGGGTGTGCTCTGTTGCATCTAATATTCATCACCTAGATGAACTCCCAATTCTTTAGTAAGTGTTTCCCTTTTTTTAGTGTTTCACTTTTTTTAGTGTCTCATTCCTCAACCTCTCATCTACTCATAATAGAACTAACTCTTTTCTTTGTCCTAAATTTCTTGCTATACAACTTAGATAACTTGAGTCTATCCTCATGAGACAGTGTGGAACAAATCTCCTCCAAGGAAAATGTCTTCATCTTTTCATCCTTTGCAATAGCCTCTTGTCTTCTTGCATTCAACACACCTTTTAGATCATCTGGCAATTGATCCTCTATCTTATCTAGGTCATTATCGAATGTCACCATGTATTTGACCATAGCCTCATCAATTGTTTCCTTATCTTCATCATTTGCATCCAGATACATTTCAATATTTTCCTTCAGTATACCAAACTCTACAATACTACTGAACAATGCATCTAACTTCATAGGACTATTCTTTTTCACTGGAGGGGTCTTCTTAGATTTCTTACTCTTTTTATCTTCTTTGAAAAATGAAGGCTTTATTTTCCTTTTCTACTTCCTCTTCACTTTTTGTATCCACTATATTAATTTTCTTTCTTTTTGTACTAATCTCTTCCTAAGAGACACTAGATTTCCTTTTCCAGACCAATTGGGGTCCTTCTTCTTCATCTTCACAATTGATATTCTTTTGTTTGGTTGCTTTTTCTTTCCTTCTCTTTGGAGATTTTTTTTGCACAGTGGTGGTAGATGTATCTTCTTTGAACCACCTATTGGTTTTGTTCTAGGAGGACAAGTTCCAAAAGGCTTTGTAACAATAGGTGGTATGGAAACTGAGGTCTTGCCTAATCTTCTTGATTTTTGTGGTCTCCAGAGAGGCATATGTACCTATAGATTTCTCTATAGGGGCTTCAAGGGAACCACTCTCTCTCTCCAAATCAACCTTCATCTTCTCAACCTTTTCTGCAATATATTTCTTTTTCTTCTCTAGGTTTACTTGACTCTTTTTCTCTTCATAGGTACCAAACCTATCTACTGCTGGATCTCTAGGTTTACTTAACACAATTTCTACAAGACTAGTGCATACAAGCTCATCTACCTCATAAGGTAGATCATATGAGAAATAAGGAGTAGGCACTATCTAGTCACCATATGTGTGCACAAAGTGAGAGCTAAGCTTGATATCATTATTCCACCATTAATCTTAAGGACATGAATCTAAACCCTTGAAATGTTGTATATATAGGTAAGGGTTGGCTAATGACTTTATAGAGGTATGTTAAAGAAGAATTGGTTTTTCTTTATCTTGGGCTTTACAAACTATCAATCAATACAAAAACTTATCATAAAGTGATAAAAAATGATACTTTTTGGAAAATACTTGGTTGATAAAGAAAAAACTAGCCAAGGAAAAGATAATTTGAGTTAACATATCTTTGTTAATTTTTTTGAGAGCCCTTTTAATTTAGGGAAAAACTATATTTTTATTAGGAAGACTTATTGTGATTATGATTCGTATGCGAATAAAAAATACTGAATTTATTATGCATATACTATTAATATTTCCTTTGATCAACTATCTAGTTAATATGGATACTAGCACATATATTTGATGCCACATCTGTCATATTAAATTCTCCACACACAACCCAATTTGGGGTGGAAATCAAGACAATAATGAAATTATAATTTCTAGATCTTTTATCAGTATCATTGGAAGCATAGATATCAAAAACACTAAAGAAATGACTATTAATATTGAAGAGGAGTCATAAATCCTTATTAGCACGGTCACATCCTTGGTCTACTAAGTGTGGTTTTCATTTTTGAGAAATGAATGTAGTAACTCTTTCACATATTTTGCAATGGTTGTTGCATAGTAAGTGGCTAGATAGCCATATGACAATGAAATAACAAAAACAAAGTCTAAATTTTAAACCTCTTTTAAATAAAGAATACCCAAGTTAAAAAAATATTTTTTGAGTATCCAAAAAAATTAATTTTCTTGTGACATTTGTTAAATATTAAATATTCTAGGAGTGAAAATTCATGGAATTTTATTAGCTAGAGGCATATTATCATTGTAAAGATCTTGAATAGATGCACAAATATCCTATAAAAATTCATTTTATCTCATGAGATTTGAACTTCCCAATTAGAAATTTGGTATCAAATTATTCTACTTTTATAGTATGCACTACCCATCCCCCAATTCCTAATATAAGCTACAATAGCACCTTGAAATCACTTGAGGAGAGGAAATGAGAAGAAACATATTTCCATTTGTGAAGATAAAACACTAATAGTAAGTGATGTCTTTCATGAACCAAGGTTTTCTCACATATTTGCAAGATTGCCTAGGGTGTTTGGAGATTGTAACATCTTTTTCCTTGTTAAGTGGATTTAAAACCAAAGGAAAAATATTATTTTGTTGCAACCTAAAATTAGAAGATGATTTTGTATTTGATTGATTCAATTATTGTTTTGGTTTCCCATTGTAGTCCACCCTTCCTTGGAGGTGTGTCTATAGTAGGGTTAGGTCTAATCTTGAATCTTTACATTACTAAGGGAAAATTTAACTCTTGATGTTACTAAGTGACAACACATGATTATGTGTTTAAATGATTGTCACCTATAACATTTTTTTGACATATTAAGATAAGTAACTCTTTGGGTATGTCACAAATAGTGAATTTGAATGTTAGTAGAATTTTTGAGGTTGTTAGAAAGATGGAACTCAACACAAATTTTGTTTTGAGGATGTGTAGAATTTTTTATCTAGCTTAACATGGATAATATTTCCTAAAGAGGAAATAATATTTCTTAAGAAAGGGTAATAGGGTAAAGATAAACTAGGAAAATCTATTTAAAATCAAACTTGGTTACCTTGTTCCTTAGAGATAATTTTTTTTTAGATCTGAGGAGTGAAAAACAACAAAGAAATATGAACATACAAGGGACCATGCTTGAGAATGGCATCCATATCTTCCATAAAGTATAAAAGGAAAAACTTGTTTGTGAGATTTTGGATAATATTTGGTTAGATACCATGAGATACCTAGGATTTTTTGACCCACTCATTGAGCATGATTTTAGAGGGAATACACCCAAAAAAATCATAGTATAATTCTTAATCCATTTGTAAACATTACCAAATTTAGGAATAGGAAGAATCACATAAAGGTGGGGATTTTAAAGAATTACCTTGTGAAACACATTGAGCATGAAAATTTAGGGCCTCTTTAGAGAGAAACCATTATATTTTGTGTCTAAACTACTAAAAATATGATTTACTATTAGATTGCTAAGATTTGAAACCATACAAAGGGAAAAAATTGCTAGAAAGTGAAAAAAATCCACAATAAATACAAAGGACAATTATGAATTCTGCTTAAGCAAGAAGTGGTATGACAATTATGAATTCTTCTTAAGCAAGAAGTGGTATGACATATGATAAGTATTGAAAAATTTAGATATATTGAGCCAAGAGAAGATAAAAAACCCTATCAAATCTTTATTCCCTTTAATGTAGGATTTGAATTCATTAAATTTAAAATAAAAAAAATATTTTATTACAACTAAAATATTTTAAATTTTATACATTCTTCTAATGGTGAAATTTACACAACCATGTCATTCCCAATATATTTTTATGCCCATTTTGAGAGAATATCTTAACAAACGTGCATATTGACGAATGATAGAATCATGTGCAAAGTTAGGATCATTATGTTAGCCTTTACTCATCCATATACACACACATTACCATATATTTAACCCCTACCTAATCCCCAAATGCACATACTTTTAAAAATTTGTCCAAGCTTTGCATTTGTCCAATTGATCTATTTATCTACCTTGATATAGTTATTATCCACATATATTTGATTGTTTTCCCACTCTAGGTTATTTACATGATTATAGACTTGACCCGACTTGACCCTTTTATTTTTGAAATTTAAATTTAAATTTTGGCTGATTTCCCTCCTTTCCTTTTCCATATTGAGCTAAGTACACATTTTATGAAATTTGGTGCTATGTGCTAGAACTTAAAGGCATTCAACTATATTTATTTTAGATCCTACCCTCTTTGATCGTTTAAGGTAGGAAACACTTTAGTTTGGTACAATAAAAAGGAATATAAAATTATACAAATATTCTAGGAGCATATGCATGTCTAAAGAGTGTTTTTTTAATCACTTACACATGTATTTATTATTAAACACATCAAAATGAAGAGAGACGGGTGAATCAACATATACTAAAACTTAGACAATTCCATTTTCAAATTTAAACATCAAATCACATTAGTTGAAAGAAGAGAAAAAATGAGAAACATGCTCCACACAAGAACACGAAGACTTTTATGTGGAAAATCCAATGGGGGAAAAACCATGGTGAGAGTTAACTGACAATATATGAAGCTCACTGCGTACAAATATTACGATGTGTTAAGGCTAACTGTATTTGGACTTGCACGCTAAGGCACACAACCTTAGAGAAAGATACAAGTACCTATTGAAGAGGTTCATTGCTTGATAGTAGGATACATGAAAATTATAATGAGAACATGAGCATGAACTTCTATAAGAGAAGCATCTAACATATGCTAATTTTTTTTGCACAATTACTCCATCATTACTGATTTCCCATACTTCATATTCAACATACTACACACACTCTCATCTCTCTATTCACAATTGATTTTTCTCTATAAATACCCTTCACAACAACTCAAAACCACAATTAGGTCAGCTCCAAGATGACCTTTGGATGAAAGGTATGATGCTACATAGGTCGGCTTAAAACATATACATTATGAAGAGAAAATGAGTTGCAGATCAACACACAACATAATAGGGCCCAAATACATTACAAAACATCCTCTAAAGAAGAATTAATTAATCAAGATCAACTGCAGATGAAGGAAACAAGACTATCAACCCAATCAACATCAACACCACCAAAACTATCATTTGTTCATCTTTACACCATCAGGGAGAAACCAAAAACATCTTGTGGACCAAGATGTGAACAATAATATATATTCAATCTTCTTCTGAAGTATCTGATCATTATGAGTTGGCACAAGAAGAGAAACATATTAAACTGATGAAAACAAAGTATCTCAGACAAACTGTAACACTTCAAAATTTAGGATATAGCATTTTTGTACATGAAAACATCTGAGACTTTCAAGGATGAACCCATAAACTCTTATGAGAAAATTACCAAGTTTGCACAACCACACCTATCACTTTGAAGGAATGCAGAGCATTCCAATAAGCCTTCATCAACACTTTACTTTGCCAGAGCTCATACCGAAACTCTGTCACCTATAAATTTCACTATAAAAGGTGCAATGACTTGAATATAACACCTTCACATCTTGACGATCTTATATTTTGAATCGTAAGACAAAATATTTCTCTTCGGAAAGATGTAGACAAAAATACCATGACTCCATCTTGGAGTATACACTGTGAATTATTTAGAACAAAAATTCAACTTAACTCCATGTGTAGTACACCAAACATGAATGATGTCAATGTAAAAATATTTTAAAAACATTAGAACATCATACTTAGACACTAGGTTGATCACCATTCTTTCATATACTATATTGCTAACTAATACTAATAGATATCTCTACACATAAAATATCTCTAGAGTATATACAATCTTCAACACACACCTTTGACATCAATGACAACTCCTATTTCGAACAACCTCCCCCTTTGTCATTGATGTCAACACACGCATATCTACAAGAATTTTCACCCCCTTTGACATCAAGGGCAAAGGGCATGATGTCTTATACTTATAATATCCCGCCAAAAAAGTTGTATGAACTCCCCCTTACTATATGATTTATATAAAAAATACTCCACTTGAGATGGGGATGCCCCAAAAATGATACTACAAGCCTCCACAAGTTTATACAAAGCCAAAAAAAAATGTCTTATCTACAATACTCTCAAAACTCACTTAGAAGGTAGGATGCTTTTGTAGATTACTTTGAGTTGGGCAAGATAAGATACCCAAATTTCCTTTTTTGAGGTAAGAATATGATTACGATATTCAAATTGTATGCATAAGTCCCCAATCTCATCCACAATACTTGGAGCCTTGATTTTATGATCAATATTTTCTACTTCAACAAGCAACCCAAATAATAAAGCAAGCCTCAAGTTGGTTGCTTCTCTTAGCTGACTAAACTCTTTCTTTAACTACTCTCTCTAGTCTAAAAGTAATGATAACTACACATGAAGATTTTCTATTTGAGATATTGTTGATCCATATGTATCCTTTGATTGATCATATATCCTAGCCATTTGTGTGATCTATGACTCAATGGAGTCAATATGGTCTTTGATATTCTTGGTGGAATTTGGCCATTTCAAGAAAAAATGATATAGATTTGTAACTTCATCAATACATTCCTTAAAAAAAATCAGATTCTCTTGCAATTTGTTGTATGCATTGGTGCATTGGTCAAATGCATCATCCATTATTTTGTCATTTATCTTCCTCAAGGCCTCTTATTCTATTTTTTTCTCCATGTGAGAGGAATGATCTTTGAAAGAATCCATTATAAGTTTCAACTTTTTTTTTGGAGGCAAGGAAGAATCAATGTTTACCTCTAGTAAACCCTCTTGAATAATCTTTACTACAACATTATTTAATGCAATTTTCTTCATATGTTCCTGCAGAATCTCCTTCCTTGTAGAAGCATACAAAATATCACCAAGTTATAACTTATGAAGGGGAGAAATGTTTGACAAGTCAACTTATTCCTCATGAGTAGGAATTTTAAAAATTTGGGGTGTCACCATAGGTTGAAACTGCATCTGCAACCCAAGAAGGTCCTTAAAGGAATCTGAAGATGAAGAATCCTGACCTATATCCATAAAAGTGTCTTGCTTCTCAACTGTATTCTTCTTTGCATTCTGAACATTTTCATGATCATCCTCTTTCTTCTTCTCATCATTTATTGAATTCTCTGAAGGAGGAATATTATGTTCTTTACCTGAATTAGTGTTCCCCAGAGTAGGGACACTCACTTCACCTTGAACTCCTGCACCTTGTTCACCAATATTCTCTAGAGGAGCAATCTCCTCTTATTTGTCCTTTTATTTTTGTATCTCCATCCCATAGAATTTATGTTTATCTTGATGTCTGGGAGGTCCTTGTACTTCTTGCTAACTAGATGCATCTTTCTCATTTGTTTTCTCTAGAGGGGGCTCATTATCAGTTTCATATTTATTTGGAGGGTCTTGTGAATAAACATCTACATCACTTTGTATTTTATTAATGATTTTCTTAGTGATGTATTCATTTTCACTTTCAATATTTCTTTCAATATCCTTATCTAGGCTCATTAGGAGATTTATTCTTCTTTTGGTGTAGATCTCCTTGGCTTGTATTCAGACAACCTTTTATTTTTCTTCCTAGGAGACAGATTCCAGACTTGTCAATTTCTTGTTGTTTTAGTTCTTCATCGGCTTTGATTACTTCTCTTCTCTACCTCAGAGCCTCAACAAGGCTATCCATAGCTTTGTCAAAAAATGTTACTGAAGAGAATGTTTTGCATGCGCATATATTTAATGACAACCTTTTCAATTATCTTCTTGTCTTTTGAAGGGAAATCTAGATGTAGCTCCATTGTACTATCCAGTAGGCTATACTCAACAATTCCATTTAAGATGAAACCAAAATCAAGGGATTCATATATAACCAGAGGGGTTTACTCACCCCCCTCTTTTGCAATATTCTTTCCTTTCATCTTTTGCAAGGAGATATCTTCAGTTTCAGTTTCTTCTTCCTATTTTGGTTCTTCCTCATCAGGCTTCTTTCTCTTTAAATTTTTCTTGTGCCTTGGCTGCACAAAAATCATGGTTTTATTTTGCGATGGATTAATAGATGTATCTTTTATTCTTCCACTTGATGATTGAGTTGATCCAGAGGGCTACAGAGCAGGTGCAACAATAGAAGAGGATCTACTAGATCTTTTTTAACCTTGAATAGCTTTTAGAGGAATAGATTTGGCTTTGGAAACCTCTGTAGGAAAATTAGATGCAATCTTTAAAGAAGTACCCGATATCTTGTGAAGCTAATCTTTATTATTTATCTTTGAGTACCATGGAGCACCCATATCTTTAAGCACCCTTTCCAATTTCTTTTGACTAGCTTCATCTCTCTTCTTCTAGTAAATTTCATCCATGATTTCTCTATCTGTACCAAATCATTTTTCTTTGGGATCCTTAGGTTTTGACAACATAATATCTATATAACCTTGTACAAATTCATGTTCAACCTCATAAGGAAATTCAAGAATCCATGAGGTTCTAGGATCCACTACTTCCATGAAACAACATGATCCTTGTTTACCATAAAAGCTACCTCATTCTTATACTTTCAGACCAAGTTTGATGGTATCCTATATCTGCTTTACATTTCAGTTTATAAATTCTTGAAAAATCCCCAATAGAAAGTAGTATATGCTTGTTTTTTTCTGAAAATTGTTCATATGTTGTTTTATCTGTGTTGCTACTAGAGTGAACTTATCCCAAACCTTACCCTTAAAACTAGGTAAATAATTCAAAAGGAAGAATGCGAGACAAATGATCAATGAACAAAACCTAAAATTTTAACTAATTTCTGTTGTTCTCTTCAATTTTTCCATTAGCTACTCTCTCAATAGCTCACACAAGTCAAAGCTAGCCCCTTCCTTCACTATTTGATATGTTGTTTGAATTGCAATGGCGGTGCAAACCCTTCTTTGTTTGTGAAATAAATTTTGTATGCAATACCCATTGATGCATACCAGACACTAGGGTCTATGATATCCTTCACAGTTAGAGTTCTCTTATCAAATTTGACACTAATGAGCTCCATAACTATTTCATTATTTATAGACTTCAACACAAGGACTAGTTCAGAGGCATAAAGACCAGTAACTACCCTAATTTAAAGCTTCCTTTGTGATCATGTAGGGTTTTTCTAGCCAAATGAAATTTTCATGAATGTGACTTAAAATGATTCTTACCCATTCTTTGCATTTACAAAAGTTTAGAAAATCTTTCTAGATGTCCAAGCCCTTTTCTGCCACATTTGCATTCTCTGGCTTGTATACTCCATTCTCATTCGGTAGCTCATGCCAGACCACTTCAAAGGATGAAGTATGGTCAATATCATTCAAATGGGCATGGGTGAAAATCCTTATATCTTCACAGTACACAACATCTGCTGGAAATTTTGAGAACACACCATCTTTGTCTAATTCCATCACCTTGAAAGGAAACTTCTTGTATTTGGTCCTAAGTTTCTTAACAACACCAATTTCTTGATGTGTCACGATTGGAATTCTTTCAAAAACATTCAAACATCACAACTAGGGTTTCAAACTAAAAGCTTGAGAATCTAATAACTCTTCTTCTTCGTTATCACACTCAAATTTTCTTGATTGTAAATGAGATCACATGATCCAAAAACCACATAAAAGGCCTTTCAAAAGCCCTAACTTTTCACCATAAATGCATTCATACTTTTTTATATAAACCCTCTACATGACTTCACTATGTCATCATAGGGATAAAATTATGCTCAACACACCTCCACAAAACATTCTCTTGCTTTAGAACCATCATAAATAGATCCACTATTTTTTAAAAAATTTGCATGCCTGAGGAATTGATCCAATTCTTCTCCTATGTTGAAATTTTCAACATCTTATCCTTTTCAAGGGGCTAAAGGGTTTTCAAATCATATCTCCCCCTGATATAATGCTCTATCTCAGTTTGACTTAGGATCTTGTGCAAAATGCACAAGTGTTGAGTCATCCTTCTCATTTTCCTAAACTTGTTTTTCCTTCTAGACCTTTTCATTACCCTTAATTTGTTGAATAATGCTAGCCTTCTTTTGAGAAGTGAAAGGTCTTACATTCTTTCCCTTGCAGAACCTTGCAATATGTCTCGATTTATTACAATTGTAGCAGGTGATACTAGTTTGTGGAGCATAGTTACTTCTTCTCACATTAGATCTGCAATTAGCAACCCTATGACCAAACTTGTTAGTAGTAACCATATAAGGATTGAGAAGACATAGCATTATTATTCCTTATCACTTTACTTCTACATTCATTAGCCTTATGACCAAATTTATTGCAAGCATAACATTGACCATGAAATGATTGAGAGTTCATAACATTGTACCTTGGAGGCCTAAATTAATTTTGACTCATCTTGCTTCTACATTCAACAACCTTATGACCAATCTTATTAAAAGAATAGAAATTACCATTGAACATGATAGGAGTAGTTTGTTTAGAAGTAAGCTTTCTGAAGTTCTTCTTATTTCAAATAGGAATCAACCCACGTTCTTTCTTGTTATCTTGATACATCTTTGCATCTCTAGTGATATTCTTCTTAGAATATTCAGTGCAAGCTTTCTCCTCCTTTGTATAAAAATTTCCTTTAGCCTTGAAGTTATCATACAATTTTGTAGATGCACTGGTTATAGGAATTTTTACCTTTTCAAAACCAAGACCAAATTTCTCATTTGATGGTTTTTGAGAGTTGATTAATTCATCAAGGATTTCAGAACCTCCTTTCAATTTCAAGCCCTTATCAATTTTCTCTTTTTCTTTTTCCAACTCTTTTCTTAGAGCGACAATATCTTCCTCAAGCTTTGAACATTTATAAGTTTTATCATTAAGCTTGGTATTCAAGCATTCCTCAATCCTCTTGCTTTCTTCAACCTTAACTTTAAGATTAGAGATCACATCTTCTATCTCCTTGAGTTTAGTCATGTGCATTCTTTACCTCCTTCCATTTGAGCTTTTAGTTTTCCAAGTTCTTTTGATTCTTCAAATTGTGCCTTCATTTTGGAATTTTTTCTTTTACTTTTAAAAAAATGCACTCATATTTCATATTCAGTGTTCTTGCTTCATCCAAATCTTCAAGAGAAAACCAGATTCCTCCTTAAAAATCTACTTCACAATCTTCAGGATTGATTTTCTAACCTTCAGGTTCCATTGACTTTAGATCTGTTTCTAGAATAAATATATCATTGATCTTTGCTACATATCCCATGTGTTCAAGTGTATTATCGACCTCATTTATTAGGATTCTTAAAGGCACTTGGGTTTGATACCAATTTTTGAACATACCGAAATGTTGAGAGGGGGGTGATAAGAATATACTAAAACTTAAATAGTTATTTGTAGATTTAAAGATCAAATCACACTAACTAAAAGAAGAGAAGAAATGAGAAACATGCACCACATGAGAACATCAATATTTTTACATGGAAGACCCAATGAGGGAAAAACCATGGTGAGAGTTAACGCACAATATATGAATCTCACTGCTTACAAAATTACAATGTGTTAAGGCTCACTACCTTTGGACTTGCAGGCTAAGACACACAACCTTAGGGAAAGATACAAGGACCTATTGTAGAGGATCACTGCTTGATAGCAGGATACATGAAAATTACAATAACATGAGCACGAACTGCTATAAAAGAAGCATCTAACATATGTTGATGTTACAGTCCCTTTTTTGACAATTACTCCATCGTACTGAAATTGCACACTTCGTATTCAACATACTACATACTACACACTCTCTCATCTCTCTATTCACTACTAATTTTGTTCTTCTATAAATACCCTCCACAATAGCTCAAAACCCCAATTAGGTCAGCTCCAAGATGACCTTTGGATGAAACATATGATACTATATAGGTCAAGTCAAAACATATACATTATGAAGTGAAAATAAGTTACAGATAAACACATAGAATAACAAGGCCCAAAACATCCTCCAAATTAGAATTAATTAATGAGGATCAAACATAGATGAAGGAAAGAAGATTGTCAACCCAATCAACATCAACACCACTAAAATTTCCAGCTATTCATCTTTACACCATTGAGGATAAACCAAAAAAATCCTCTACACCAAAACAAGATGTGAATAATATAGTCTATGAAAAAATATTTATTCAAACTTATTCTAAAGTATCTAATCATTATGAGCTGGTGCAAGAAGAGAAACATATTGAACTGATGAAAATAGAGCATCCTGAACAAACTGTAATAGTTCAAAACTTAGGACATTCCATTGTTGTACACCAAAAAAATTGAAACTTTCAAGGATGAACTCATACTATTTTTTGAGCATATTCCCAAGTCCACACAACCACATATATCACTTCAAAGAAATACAAATCATTCTAACAAGCCTTCATCAACACTTCACTTTGCCAGAGCTCAGACCAAAACTTTGTCACCTATAACTTTCACTACAAAAGGTGTAATGACATGAATTATTGAATATAGCACCTTCACATATCAACCATCTTATCTTTTGAATTGCAAGAAAAAATCTTGATTTGTGGAAGGATGCAGACCAAAATTTCATGACTCTATCTTAGAGTATACATTATGAATGTTTTAGCAAAATTTTTACAACTTATCTCCATGTACGATACACCAAATAGGCATGATGTCAATGTAAACATATTGTAAACACATAAAAACATGTGTACCTACCTCTGCATCACACTTAGACACTAGGTTGATCACCATTCTTTCATATATTGTATTGTTGACTTGTACCAACATATATCTGTGTGTGCATGAACTATCTCTGGAGCATATACAATCTTCAACACACACCTTTGACATCAATGACAACACATATTGATTTGGCATCAATGAAAACACCTATTGCCAACATTTATGAGTTGAACTAAGAGAACATGTCCCATAGAAACATAACAACATCCCTACCAAGATATTTCTAAGTATTTCTCTTTAAATATAAAAAATGAGTACAGTAGGTGAATATCATTTAAGTGAGCAATACTATAGAGTTTCACATTCAATAGGGTAATGTATGGATTCATATAACAAATACATGGCCACATACTTGACCCCATATTTTTGGAGTTGATCTTACAAAAATTATATATCCATTGTTAGTTATAAGGCCTTTCACTAATAGATATGTGTCTTTTCCTAAGCATTGATAAGTTTGATTATAGAATATTTAGCAAGAGCACTAATTCTTTGGTCATATAGATAAGCACTTCTTTCTTCTTTGCATTTAATTTTCTAAAATGGTCGTTACAATTGTTTAATTTTTACAAGCCCAATTGAAATTTATTAATCTATGTTAGTTTTTTCTTAATTTATGCATTTACTTTATTATCATAGGTTAAAGGAAATATTTATTTTTCTTTAAATTTTTGGTGAACCCATTTGATATTTTATGACCTATTCTTCTTTATATGATTACATATTACATTAGGGTTTTCATATATAATTTTTTGAGATTAATGTTTTTTTAGATCTATGTTTCCCTTTACATCCTTATGTTTCACGTGCCTATATTTTATAGATTGATGGTTATTTACAATTCCTATTTATTAGCCTCACTACCTACCCTTGCATTTCTTTAGGTATTATATTTTACACCCATTTCATATATAACTTGTGATTTATATTATAATCTATTATATTTTGTACCACATTTTATTATTTATTTGATTACTCAAGTTTATAGGTTTATATATTTCTTGCATACTTTGTGAACCCTACATTATTGGATACATCCTTACTTTCAAATTGTAGATTCTCATTGTCATCTATCCTTGTTATTAATTGTAAGGTTTATAAGCATTGGGTCCTTTGCTACATTTGTTAGATTATGAATTATTTAGATCTATTTTGATGAAATGTTTTGTGTAACAATTAATTTTTTTTTATATGATAGTGTTCATTATAATTTTAGAGATTTAAAGTTCATTATTTCTATATGATTCTATGAGGATGTATGTAGAGATATATGATGTTATATATCGATTCACGATTTTTTGATATGTAATAATATCAATATTATTTTAGTGTAGAAAATTGTACTCCCTTCTTGGAGATGGTACAATTTCACACTTAGGACCTATTTTAGTACCCTTGCATTCATAACCCTTTAAATCATCATTAATAGGCCCCTAAGACCCTTTATTTTGGATCTCAAGGCTTATTTTGACTAAAATCCTAACAAAATCAGCAAAGACATTCAACTTTCTAACAATCTGACATTTACTCACCTTGAAAAGTTATGGTGGGACTCATACGCCACCTTGGGCATATGATTCACCCTAGGTGGGACTCATATGCCACACGTGGCATATGAATCTTGTGTGGCCCATTTTTAGGTTTTGACCAGGAAATTAAGGTTTTTAATTCAATTTTTTGGTTGATGTCAACATTTGAGATCTAATAAATGGTAAATTAGATGAAGTGCCTATATAAACAAGGTTTAAAATAATTATTTTCATCTAGGAAAGCAATTCAAGACCTAAGCATTCACAAGCACTCAAGAATACTTTCACAAGAGCATTCAAGAACAAATAGCAAATAAAGTTGAAGCCTTGGAGCAACATTATAGTGTTTTTGCAGGTCTTCAAGCTCACTTTCATTCAAGATATAGCATTTTCAAGGATTGATGATGGTTGTATATTGTGAATCATGATGGATTCTAGGTTGGGGAGATGCAACTAGCCATTAAGCTAAGCTTAATGACTTGTTTCCTAAGTGATTCCATCCTCCATTATCATTCTATTTTCAGCCTAAAGTAAGGTACATGCATTATTGTGGCTTATTAGGGTGATTAGAGATCTCCTAAAGGGAGTCATACTCTTTACATTTCATTCATGCATCTTATTATAGCACATTAGAATAGGGTTTTATGGTGCATTTTAGATCTCCTAATCTTATCTGCACTTAAGATTAGGGCTTGAATTTACATTTACTTTCAAGATCCATTGTTTCTATCAAGGTTTAACTAACAAAATAGGGGTTTTACTGAGGAAAACCCCCCATAAACAAATCAATACAACACTCTATTTTGTAGGTCTTTTTATAGGTTCAAATTTGGATATCAGGTTTAAAAGAAAGATAAAAGATAGGAGAACAGATTCAAATCTTGACTTTCTAAAGAAGCAGAATGAGAATGATACGCCACTTGTGGTGTATGAGTCATGGCATACCAATTTTTCCAAATTTTTGAGGATTCAAACTTGTCATTACCAGATTCTTGTTTCTGTCTAGAAACCCTAGTCTGGGAGTAATCACCCAACCTGGCATATGAGTCCCAATGAGCATTAAAGTCATTATTTCTAGGATTTCAGACCCTCATTCAAGCCTCTTCAATTTCTAGGTGCACCTCTATACTCTCTCAATATTTTATTCTGCATTTCAGTTTCATAATCTAGGTCATATAGATAGGTTTTGCATATCTATTACATTCTTAGTCTTTCCAAGCCCTAGCTTGGTGGTGAACCCCCTTTATACCTTTAATCACACCCTTGGACACCTTATTGTAGATCTATTTCCATAACTCCATCCTTGGATTGAGATCTCTAAGATATCCTTGAATGAAATAAGTGAAATAGGTCCTAAACCCTAGTTCCATATCCCAAAAGGTGGAACCCTATTTCCTAGGTTTCAATTATTAATATAAAATTATTTTGATGTGTATTCATTGTAGGAATTATTATTTTATGGATTTGAGAATCTATTTTTATGATGTGATTTATGAGATGTGTTGGCACTTTTTATATTTATCAAATTTTAGGATTATATCTCTCTTTTTTTGGGAACTAATTTTTTATTTTCCTCCTCAAAAGGAAAAAATCCTATGCCATATATTTGTGAACATTTGCATGCAAAAGTCAAAAAAGAATGAGTACATAACAATAAGAGACACTATGTTATCTACCTTCGGTCAAAATTTTATATCTTTTGGATATTATTTGATCACATGGTAGTGATTTTATCAAAGTATCATTTTAAATTTGTAACGAACCAACTCTATTTTTCAAATAAGGAAAATGAAATAATTTAATTTGAATTTTTTATGTTGATGTTGAGCCCTTTTTTATAAGTGTAAAGGGGAAACTTACTTCTTTTCTTGGTGAAGAAAGAAACATAATATTTTGTGCAAATGTTGGTTAGTTTGGATTGTCAATTGGTAATGTGATTAATGAAATAAATTTTAGTTTATAATCAAGAAATAGGTTTGGAGACATTGAACCATTTACCACCCCATACATTAGTGTTAAATTTTCTGTAAGAGTTAAAATTAAAGCACTAGAAAAAGATGACATGTATAAGGTAAATGAATTCCAATCAAATGTATTTGTATTGGGAAAGGTGTGTTGTTTTTTTTGTATAATGAATTTAATATTATTTGTGGTGTACCTGGGTAATCTAGGGATGTGAACATCACACAGGTCAAACATCCTTTGGACCACTTTGTATATTAGATGTAACATTAGATAAATATTTAATGTAGGCTGCACATTAGGAAAATATTTGATATTGGCTAAAATTAGTACTAAAAAGGGAAAACTTAGTATGAATACATAAATGGGGGGAAAATGGTTTTTCCAGCTCATAGTATTAGTCACATGGTTTATGTAATATCACTTTATAGTTTTGTACAAGTTTATTTATATAGAATAAAGCATCACCATTAGCTATAAAAACCTTTGGCTTGTTGGCTAGGGTTAATTGAACATCTATTGTATGTTTTATATGCGAGGATATGATCCATGGGTTGAGACATGTGGCTGCATGATTCTAATTTTCTAGTTCACATGCAGTGCAAGTAGGGATATTAATATTTTAGAAGTATTCATCAAGACTTTGCAAGCCTATGATAATACTTGTTCATGAAATAATAGATTGAGTGTGTAAAAGATTTTGGAGGGTAGGTTTTTCCCTTGTGTGAGTTTTACTAGGGCACACCTTGTGTCATCTTGATGGTATTTTTTCCTATTCATTTTTATTATGGATTATGAATACTTGTTTTCATATTTTTATCTTAAGGGATTATATGGAAGTAGCTCATTTTGGCTATAAATTTCCTTTCATTTTGTATCTTGGTTGTTAGGTTTTGGAAGGATATATCCTTAGTATTATTAACCATTGGAAGGAGTAGATTCTTGTAAATAGTTGAATTTATGATCTTGCAGGAAAATAATTAAGGCATTTTCATGGTTACAAGTGTGTTTTTAAACTTGTATTATTGTAAATTTGGGGTTTGATGAAGATTTCCCAAGTGGGTTTTCTATTTGGGCTCTTTTTGTGAGTGTTTTGGGGATGGAATTTTTATGGAGATCTCCAAAAATAAATTCAAACCCCACCATTTAGTCTAGAAGGATAAAAAATCTATGGATCATTATTAAACACATTATATTTAGTGACAAATATTTTAGGCCATTTTTGAAGGTTTGAAGGAATCTATGACATTGCCTTCTATACAATCATATAGAATGGATGGTTTTGGGTTTATTCCATTGGTTTTGGGAGTGAATTATTTGGTTTGATATTCCTTTGTTTTGAGTGGATTACATATTGATTGGTTGTATTTTGATAAGGATTTTTTATTTTTTTATTTTATGAAGGATATCTTGTAAAACTTGACTATATATTTAGAGGTTTTGGTAGGACATGCTACATGCTTTATTTGTATTTTGTCTCTTATGGTTTTTATTTATAGATGTTAGTGTTACATGAAATAAGAGTTGAGGTTTATGTAGAGATTTTGTTATCACTATGTGTGTGGTCATGTGTTGTTATTATACTTCATTATTTTTAGTAACAACATGGAGTCTCTTTAATGTCTTTCATTTTTTGAGTATGGAGAATATGGGAGATATATGAAGACTAGTGTGATGAGACTTGTGTTACATCCATTTTTTTTGTAAGTTTGGTATATCATTATGGATGTTCCTTGGTACTACATGATATTGATGATATTAGATACACCTTCTATGTGAGTGCTATTGGTGGATATTTTATTCCTTTATCATTCATATTTTATGTTACCCATGAAATGGGAGTTCTAGGTTGTATATGTGTATTTTTGGATGTTCTTATTATACTATGGGTTTGAGGGCCTTGATGTTATTTATCACATGTTTATGTTTTGTTATCTTGTGAGAGTTATTTATGTAGGATAAAGTATATATGTGGAATTATGATTGTGGATTGGGTTGGATACATTGATTGCATAAGTTTTACCTATTATGATGAGTATACCTTAGATTTGAGGTATATTTAGTCGGATGTGTTAGAAACTAGGAGTGATTTCTATTCCAATTATGATGATTAATTATTGGCAGCTACTCAGGTCTATATTTTACCAATGGATTTAGTGTATGTGCTCAAATATTGAGTTTAAAGTAGTATTTATTCTTCTATGTGATAGTTAGTCTGGCATCTCTTTGGATTAAAATATTATATTTTATGTATTGGCATAATGGATCATGAGAATTAATTTTTTGAGATGGTGGTCAACTTTCTTATTTTTAAGGTATTTGGATGAAGTAAATTTAGCACTTGGATGTTTGATGATATATATTGAATATAAGGATTGCTTCCTTGATTTTTGATTTTAATTTTGACCTTTTATGCAATATATACAAGTGGAGAAATTTTGGTAAAGGTGTGTTGTTCACCTTGAGTAATGAAAAAATAATATTATTTGTGGGACTTAGGTAGTATATGGATGCATGTATCAAATATTTTATACATTCTAGTCGCTAGTTTTTTATGTACATTGGATTAAATATTTAATGTTGGTCAACCATTGGCAAAATATTTAATATTCAAAAAACTTAGCACTAAAAATTAAATGAGGGGAATATGGTTTTGTAAGCTTTTGGTTATTCATATGATTTATGAAATATCACTTGGAGGTTTTGTGCAAACCTATTTCTAAAAAAATTATCACATGAGTAGTTTTTGAAGTTGGCTAGGTTGGCTATCATAACCTTTGACTTGTTGACTAAGATTGATTGATCATCTCTTTTAAGTTTCATGTGTAAGGATAGTAATCATGGTTTGATATGTGTGATTACATGATTCTCTTTTTATTTCTCACATGGAGTGTAAGTAGGGATCTTGATGTTTTAAAATTATTCATGGATAGTCTGTAAGTGTATTGCAATGTGTGTTCATCAGATAATACATTAAGTGTGTGAGTTCTTTTACAGGCTAGATTTTTTTCTCATGAGGTTTTTTTCAAGGTACACCTCATGTCATATTTATTATATATTTTTTAATTCTGGATTTTGAATACTTTTTTATATATTTTTCTCACATGAAGTCACATGGAAATAGTTCATTATGGCTGAAAATTTCATATTTAAATTTTCATGATTATAAATTGGTTGATTCATGAGTTATGATTTAAGATTATTTTTTTGGTAAGTATGATCATTACATGAGGTAGATATACTTAAGAATTGATGGATTGAAAATATTATTATCAAACAAAGAATATTACTTACCAAACCAACCTTGCGGAACACATTAGCTCCTAACTACCATCCTCAAATTGAAATATAGTTGAGTGGCTTTTTAAGTTTCAAGTTGCATCTTCCACTTTTCCTTCAATCGTATTTATTTCTTTAGATGGGATTTTATGTTCTTAAGTAAGTTCGTGTGCATCTTTTCAAAGATAATTGACACAAATATCAAACAAATTACTATCTACCATCCTCAAATGTATGGGCTAATTGATCTTGTAGAATAGAACAATGATACAACAACTAAGGGGCTATAATACAAGGTATCATAAAGGGTGTGATAACAATTTGATGTATATACAAGACTGATATAATAGGGATATTAATTCTTAACAAATATTTTATCTTTTGATGCCATTTAAGTTTTATGCCACCTACCTTGCTTGATATTTTATTGGATAGTCAAATAAGTGGTCATAAAATATAGTTTTTAATGTTCAAAGGGCCCATAAATTCACGGAGAAATTAGTTTAGATATAGTTCCAAGTCTTAGAGAGTTTGAAAGAGTCCCTAAAAATTATAAAAGAATGCATGATCATCATAGAAAATAACACAAGCTCCATATTGGTGACATGGTTTGTGTCTATTGTTAGATGCATAGGACAACTGAGGTGGGGGTGAATCAATTGTATAATGAAAAACATTTAATCCCTCAATATCATTCAAACCCCTGTTAGCCCTTAAACCCTTATCATGCATTAACAAAATGTAAACTCATGAAATCATAATGCAAACACATCCAAACACATAAGAAAACCAAATTTATATGGAAAACCCAAGAAGGGAAAAACCATGATGAGGATTAGCTCACATATATATAAATTGCAACACCAAATATAATTAGGCTCACTACTAAGTGCTCACTACCTAGAAAAAGAAGAAAGGCCCACTATCAAGTGGCTCACTACCAAGAAGAAAGAAGATAGAGGAAGACTGTTACAAAGAGATTCACTATCTCAAGGAAATAGGAGAAATGTACCACTAAAACTTTATCCCATCTACAACCTTTGGCTCATTGCTTCTAGTAACTTTAAGCATATTGAAAATGTAGAGCCTTCTTCTCACTAGATCAGAGTCATAGGCATTAAGTTTGTACTCTAAATCACCACACTTAATCAAATTCACATCCATATATATACCTTCTACAAATCCACACCCATCACCAATAATTTACCTTTCTTATATACCATCCACGAGCTAAACAACCTTAATTAGGCCAACACCAATAGAATGTATGCACCTAAAACATGCTATACCAAAATAGGTTGGCACCAAACACCTGCACAATGGAAAAAAGTGAAGGAAGACCATACCAAGGGTTATCTAGGACCCAAATACACATCACCATACTACACAATACATGCGGTACCTCCACAAATAATGCTAGCATGCCAGTTCAACCAAACCTGAACTAACACTACAAGCGACCACATGCACACTTCTCTAGGTCATGTGAACCACAACAAAACTTCAAAACATCTACAAAAAATCTGAAAATATTCTAGCATCATCAGAATATTTTGCAAGTCTACCACAACCACCTAAAACTAAGAACACCATTGTTATATGCAACTAGAAATACTGTCACATAGCACAACTCACTAACCAACCTTGTGGAACACATCAGATCCTAAAACCTCAAAGGGAGGAATTTATAGACAATGTAATATCATTCCCAAATCCATAAGACAAGAAACCTTACTGCGGGGAAATAAGAAGCAATCTGATTTCTCCTAGATAACCTTCTACACAGATAGACAAATTATCAAATACAACTTTCACTGCAAAATGATCTAGAGCCTAAAACTCTAGATATAGAAACTCTGAACAACTTTGATCATCATATCCAAACCACACAAGCATATCTTCAACCATGAATAAATACAAAGCACAAAACTGAACACACCACTGTCACACTGCACACTCTTTTATTCAATTTTTTTCCAAAGCACTTGGAAACCAAGTGAACTAATCGTAACTACAACTCTCATCTATCAAGGCATCAATTACAACATTGATGAAAACACAAAACCTTCTTATCAAATCACAACACATCCATACTAGCACAAGAAATTGACAACACCAACCATCTCCATACTGTTGACATCAATGACCAACACTAACAACTGTTGACATCAATGACAACAACAACAACATACTTGCAATAATCTCCCCCTTTGTTATTGATTGCAACACCAGCTCTCTGAAAAATCATCAACAACCAACATCAACTCTACAATAAGAATAACTCCCCCTACCTGGGGCATCTCTTCAGTCTTCACATTCTCATTCTCTTGCTCCTGAAAATTCTCTCCCCCTGTGGTCTTCAGACCATATTCAACCAATTCTCTCCCAAGAAACTCTAGCTCTTTCTCTTGCAATACTCTTCTGAACTATGTTTTTTTAACCAAATCCCCCCCCCTTTGACATCAATGGAAAAGGGTCATAAAATCATTCAACTCTCTTTCCTGCATTGAATTCTCTTTCTCTACCTCTTTGAAAACATTCAAAGGGAAACACTTGCACCTTTCACACATCTTTTGCATAGAATTTCTCTTTCTTGTTCTCCCACTTTAACATATGCATACACCACTTTATACAATACTTGCAACACAAACGAATAATTGTACTTCACGCACTTTTCTACACTCTCCCCCTTAGGGACAAAAAATATGCTTCACATGACTATATCAACCAACAATACCACTACCTACTCTCCCTAAGAGGTAGCCTTCAACATCAGTCCAGGATCAAGAATGTATCTTGAAATGCTTGTTGGACAAATGCACACACTTATGCATCTAATTCAAAGAAAGAGAGGCAATATCCCCTAACTTATGTTAGAGACACTCAAAAGTATCTTTTGGAAGAGCCTTTGTAAAGATATCTACAACTTGATCTTTTGTAGGTATATACTCTAGCTTCACCTCATTATTTGCAACTTTCTCTCTTAGAAACTGATACTAGATAGAGATACATTTTGTTCTTGAATACATTATTGGGTTCTTTGAAATAGTGATAACACTTTTATTATCACATGATAGAAATAGATTCATCATATGATACTATGATTTCCTTCAATGTTTGCTTCATCCACGAAACCTATGTGCAACATGATAGTGTTGAAATATATTATGCTTTTGTAGCAGATAATGATATTGAATCCTGATTTTTACTTAACCATGAAAACAATATGCTTCCAAGAAAGAAAGCACCACCACTTGTACTTCTTTTGTCATTTATACAACCTCCAACACTTGTACTTCTTTTTTTATAAGTACAACCTACCCAATTTGCATCTGTATATGCACTCAAGGAGAATTCAGTATCCCTAAGATACCACAAACCAAAGTCAAGAGTGCCCTTCAAGTATCTAAATATCCTCTTCACTACTGCAACATGAGATTCTCTAGGACCTTATTTAAATATTGCCTCAAGACAAAATGCATGCATGATATCTAGTCTAGTAGCAGTTCAATATAGCAATCCACCAATCATTGATCTATATTTGCTTTGATCAACCTTAAGTGACTCATCATTCTTGCTCAACTTACAACCAGTATCCATAGGGGTACATAATAATTTAGAATCCCCCATCCTAAACTTCTCCAACATTTCCTTGACATATTTTGACTGTGAAATAAAAATACTTTTTTTTTTTATTAACTAATTTTTAATCCAAGGAAGAAATTCCTCTCCTTACACATTAAAATCTCAAACTCTTTCTGCATTTCAACTGAAAACTTCTCACATATGTTCATTTCCTCCAAACATTATATCATCAACATACACTATCATAATCAAAATTTGTTCTCCTTCAACTTTTAAATACAAATTTCTATTTGTGGTACCTTTTTTGAATCCTTTATGCAACAAATATTTATCTAACCTCGCATACAAATCTCTAAGAGCTTGTTTGATTCTATACAATTCCTTCTTCAATTTGCAGATGATATCAACATTATCTGCTAGCTCAAATCCTTATGGTTGTTCAATGTATACCTCTTCTTCCAACTCACCATTCAAGAATGTAGATTTAACAACCATTTAATATAATTTGAAGTCTATATGTGTTGCAAAATCCAAAAAACTTATAATGGCTTCCATCCTTGCCACCAGAGTAAATGTCTCCTCAAAATCTATTCCTTCTACTTGTGAGTAGCCATTACACACAAGTCTAGCCTTTTTATTGAAATTTTTCCATCCTCATTTATTTTTTTCCTGAAAACCCACTTAGTTCTAATCACATTCTTATTTGCAGGTCTTGGGACCAATTCCCAAGTCAAATTCTTCTCAGTCTATTCCAATTCTTATTTCATAGCCTTGATCCAATTCTCAGCTTTGCATGCCTCCATCACTATTTTAGGTTCCACCTCTAAAAGTAAACATAAATTTACTTGTTCCTTTGTCATAGCTGATTTCTTCCTTGTCAACACACATTTTCTCTTATCTCCAATGATTTTATCTTTAGAATGATTCTTCTGCACATACTTAGGAATCTTAGGGATTTTTTTGAAGTTTCTTCCTCTTCAATTGTCATCTCTATTGCAAGTATGAATGTGTTGTCATTGATGTCAACAAGTCTGTTATTCATTGATGACAGTAGTGTAGTGGTTTGATGATAGTAGTGTAGTGGTTGAGAAGAGATTGGTTCTTTGATGAGTTGCATCATGTTGTCATCAGTTAAGTTTTCGATGTTAACCTTTGATGTTGCTTTGATAGGTTTCTATTTATGGTTCAAATTTTGAGGATATTGAAAAAATTGATAAAATAAGGAAATATGGTGTTGTAGAGGTATTTTGGCTTGCATATATGTTCTATTTTTACTTATCATTTCTTTTGGGTTGAAGATATTTTTGTGTGGTTTGGATATGTTGGTTAGAGGTTTTCAAAGTTTCTTTATCTAGAATTTTGGCTTTTGGATCGAAGGTCAAAGGAAGTTGTGCTCACTAGTGTGTGAACTGGTTTTGTAGTGTTGTTTATATATGGGTCTAGGAGAAATGTATTTTATTCATGTTTCTCTGTAGTTTTTCTTTAGGTCTTATGATTTTGAAGGTATGTTAATGATGTTGATCTCTTGCTTGTGTTAAGAGGATTCATGGTTTGGTACTCTGAAAGTTGGATTGTAGAGTTACAATGTTTGACAGTGTAGTTTGAATGTACTAGGCATGTACATTCAGATGGTGTGAGTTGTACAAAGGATTTTGATGGATTTCAGGAGGATAGAGGAATATTCTAGATCATGATGAAGTACGGTATGTGGTTTGTAAGTCATCTTTGGATTTGAGGAAGCGTGTATTTCAAAGTTCAATGGTGTTTTCAGGGGTAACGAATGACCTGGTGTTTACACTACATTTGAAGATGTTTAAGTGTTAATGAAGGTGTAGAGTGGTGTGTGAGAGTTTATTTGGGTCCCAATTAAGTTTTTTTTTGGTCTACTTTTTGTTGGTATCCATCGCGGGAATGTTTAGTGCCAACCTTTTTTGAATTTGTAGAGTAAAGTGAGTGTAGCCAACTTGGAGATGTTTTTCAAGTTGCGGATGGTATAAATGCAAGGTGAATTGATGCGAGATGAGGTGTGAAATAGAGTTGAGTGTGGTGATGTGAAACTAAGTGAAAAAGTGTGAATTTTAGTATGAGCTATAATGCAAGATTGTTGAATGTAGTGAGCTAAGGTATCTTGATCTTTTGAAGACTACTAGTGTTTATTGGAGTTGTTGTGGTAGAATCTTTGTTGCTGAGATAATTTTCTCTATGTAAACATTCTAGCTTCTTTATTCTTTCTATTCTGATAGTAAGCTTGGGCAGTGAGCCTTTTTGGATAGTGTGTCCTATTTTGGTAGTGAGCCTCCTTTTACCAATTTTTTAATTACTTATATTGTGAGATAATCCTCATCGTGGTTTTTCCCTCATTGGGCTTTCCACGTAAGTCTAGTGTTCTCTTGTGTATGGTGTTGGTTGTTTCACTTTTTCTTATCTGATTTTCATGTTTTACATTATAACAGATTAAGGGTTTAATGAATGCATGTGGATTTGATTACTATTGAGGGTTTTGATGTTTTAATCTGGTATAACTGTTTCACCCCACTTCTTAGTTGTCTTGTTAATTTAATAATTGGTATGAAAGAAAGGTTCCTTAGAGAAAGCTTGACTGCTTGAGGTAGATCCAAATGGTGAACAAGAAGGATATCCCTATGTTTGATGGTATAGACTATGCATTCTAGAAGGTGAAGATGGAAGGCTATCTGATTTATCTTGGGTATGACTTTGCAAAGGAAATAAAGATTGTATACACCACACCTAAAAATAGAACACACACAAGTGATAAAATCAAGTCATATGAAATAAATGGTAAGGAAATGTTTGTTCTTTTAACCAGTATTACACATACTGAGTTAGTGAAAGTTATGGATTTGAAAACTACTAAAGAAGTTTGGGATAATCTAAAAATCATTTATGAAGGAGATGATAAGGTTCAACAAGCTAAGTTATAGAATATTAAGGCACAATTTGAGACTTTGCGAGTGTCTGATGATGAAACAATCACAAGTTACATGTAGAGGTGTTATGCCCTGCGTAACCACCTCATCTTTTTACCTTGGTCAAAATGGGTCCCCCTCTTTTGTTTCCAGTCATTAGGTCTTTTTCAAAAAAGTTTGGAGTTGTTCTTTTTTTCTAGGACTTTGTTTTTTTTCTTTTTGTTTTGGTGGAACCAGAACTGGAACTGGATCTAGACTTGGAACTCATTTGAGTTTCACTTCCTAACTCCTTCCTGATCCCAATCCCACTAGTTTCTTTTTTGGTCCGTCTTGTTTTTTTTCGCAGGGCCAAAACCGGAACGAATATTAAACTCAAAACTTTGAAAAAGTTCCAAGTTTGATTCCCATCCTGCCTCCACCTCTACCATGGTCATTTGTTCATTTTGTCTTAGGATCAGTGCTTCGATCTTGTTGTATTCTTTTTGTTTATTTGTTGTCAGAACTAGAACTAGAACCGAGACCAAACCTGGAACTTTGCATAAGTTCATTGACCGGTTTTCATCCCGCTTCCACTTCCGCTACCGCCTTTCTTGTTTTGCTTCAATTGTACGTTAGTTTTGTGCCGGTTCCCACTGTGATCGCATGCCTGACCTACTACATTAATGGCATTAATTAAGGAGCCTCCACACACGTAAAGTCAACTTTTTAACCTTAATTAAGGTTAATTTGCTGTTTATTATTATTGTTTCAAACAATGATAGAAAACTAGAGTTGAGATTGAGTAGAGGAGCATGATTTCATCAAGGATCAAGCATTCACATGCAGATTTGGATTGAGGGCCAACCTATTAGGTAGCGTTTCGAGGTAGGCATTCTTCTTTGTTTTGTTTCCTTCGTCGCTCTCATTTCTTGTACTTCATTTTTTGTTCTTCATGTGGTTCACGCATTTTTCTCTTGAATCTCTATTTTTTTACCTTGCTCTTTTCTTTTCCTTGTTGTCTTGTTTTGCTTTTTTTTTTGTCTTTTGTCTTTTGTTAAGTTTTTTGGGGTCATTTTCGTGTTTGTTCGTGCCCGTACTATTGTGCCCTAGGGTTTAGGGTGTCGCTTTCAATAGTTTCTGGGTTCCTTTGTGGTTTTCGATTGGTTGCATAGCTTTCTATCCTTGTCAAATGGTGGTTCGATCATTTCAATCTAGGGTTTTCAATGCCCAGTTTCTTAATTTTTCAGGTTTAAATGAGTTAGGGTTCTACGTTTTGCATCATTTTAAGGTTTTTCCCTAGTCGCTATTTCCTCTTGGTCATATTGGGCATAGTTTTGTGCTATTGATTTTAGCCCCTTCGGCTTATTAAGGTGACCTATGCTTTAAAGTATTTTTTGGTACTTAGGTTTTTTTCTCATGATGATGTCATATATTGTCATGGTTGGAGTCGGATCCAGAAATGGTGCTACCTATAAATATTTATTAGATACATGTCATATCCATTTTAGAGCCCGCTTCTGATGTACTTTAGACTATTCAACACTCTTTCCCTTTACCAAAAGCGGAAGCGAAATGAGATTGGTATTTGAAATTTCCTCTGGTATTAAGCCCAATTTCCATTCCGATCCTGGTTCCGATTGTGATCTCAGTCTAGGAAACTATGTTGATTCCATTCTCAGTCCCGGTATATATATTCTTTGACCCCCATTCCAATCTCCATCTCAGTCCCGACCCTGACAATACTTGAAGGGTTGCTACTAATTTTTGTATCTTGATCCCTCCTCCGGTAAGGGTGTAATTGTTGCTAAGTATGGAGAGGCTATGTGAAGAAGCACAAAGTAATAGGGAAGGTGAGTCTTTAATTCTGGTTTATGATTTCTATGGATCTAATCCTGAATTGTCAATGCAAGAAGTAAATGATGTTAGGAGCCTTTGCAGAGACTTCACAAATGGAGGGTCAAACAATGGAAAGTTCAAAATAGGTGAAGCCTAAAAAGATAAAGGTAGAACAACTACCTTATACAATGAGGTATAAACACTGGATGATCACTCCCATAACCAACAAGCTAGACTCTAGATTGGAAGACATCAAAAACACCAATTTAGGAACATTTGATTGTGAATAACTGCTTGAAGAGAATTTTTTAGAAAAAAATATTGGAAGAACGAAGAGAATAGTCCAATTAGGAATTGTCCATGTTACCTTCTTTCCTCTTTCAGTCCAATGTCCAGAGCTGATCTTAGCTGCAATAGGAGCTTATAATGTAGTGTCAAGATAATGTATGGATCAACAAGGGAATGCAATAATTCACTTATCCCCATAGATGATGAGGCTGATGTTCAATGCACCTGCTCCCATGAATCCAAAGATATTGACAGAGGCTAATGAATTGAAAAGATTCAATGCGAATAAAGATGTCAATAGAAACCGCATGAATAAGAGGTGGTTAATAACTGAGAAGAACTCCCTGAATAAGCTACTTGACTAGACCAAAAGGGGAGATTTTGTGAAGGAAGCCAGTGACCTAATCTTAATGCTCGCTAGAGTAGTTGGGAAAAAAATATTCTGCATGCTTCAAAGAGTGGATGTTCCCATTCATTGAAGCTATTTTTGATGGAAGGAATAAAATTGATTGGTGTATGATCTTGTTTGATACTTTGCACAATCAAATTATAAATGTAAGGAGAAAAAATACCTTCTACATGACATCTTATGTCATTTATGTAGGTGTAAGGATGGGTATCTTCCCAGGATTAAATGCAGCAAGAGTGATGGGAGAAGCTCTTGGACAACATAAGGTGTGGGATCACTATGATCAATTAACTTTATAGACATCAAAGGAGCATTATATAAGAGTCAATGATGCATTTTTATATGTCATCATTAATAAGTTAACTGGCAATGCAAGTTTCAGACTAAGTAGGGAAACCATGGCATTCATTGCTCAATGGGGACACTGGTATATTTAGACCCTAAATTTACCTACTTCAAATTATTAGGTTTTGATGGACATCCTCACCTACTCCCTAGGTGTTGCACTAATAGAATGTTCCTGATGGAATTTGTATACCAAGCATTGGGAGTCAATGCAAAGTTTAGTATCAAGCATAAACCAGGGTACCATAAGTTCCCAATAAAGTTGGGAGAGTACTGTTGTCTTCACAATATAGCTCCAAAAGTAATATGCGAAGAGTTGAGACACTTCAAGTTGGGAATCTATACTTCTAGAAAGAAATTTGATCGAGAGAAGGAGATGAATAAGTTGCTTCTTGCTATGTTTGAGAAACATTATAATTTGCTAGAGGATTTTTGGTGTGATTTGCAGGATGAATTTGATGCGAGAAAGAGAAACTATGAAAGGCTAACCATCCCACAGATGATTGAGTACGGGGTGAAAGAAGATATTCCTAACACACTATTAGATGATGGTGTGATTTTAGATCTAGGATAGGAAGCAACAAAAGTAGGCATCAAGGGTTTGGATCCCATTAACTGGGAAGAAGAGGAGTTTATTGACATCAAATAGATTTCTAGAACAATAATGGATATAAGCATTCAATGGGTAGTGTTGAGAATAAAGGAACCACCTTCTCAAAATTCAAAGAAAAAGAAAGCTAGGGCAACCAAGGGCTACCAAAGAACCAAAAGAAGAGCAACCCCCAAGGAGCAATTGGAGTGTCTTCCTCCCAACACTAGAGGGGATACTATTCCTAAAGTACCTACAGAATGAGCTCCTGGAGCAAAGGGTGTGGAGGTTGTAACATTTGGAGAAGGTTCTTCTTTTCATCAACTTCCTCTCCCTCAAGAACCTAGTGAGGAAGTACCAGCGGGTAGTCTTCATGAAGAAGAAAACATACTAAAAGGAAAAGGGCTTGAGGTGGAGATCCATGAAATTGACATAGATTCAAAAAAGACACATTCTGATGATGATATGGAGAAAGATGCATCTACCCAAAATATTGAGGAAGAGCATGTTCTTACTCCTGAAGAGCAGTGGAATTTATTTGAAGATGCTAAGGCACAGGCTAAGGCATTGGCTAAGCAATAAGAATCAGAGGCTAAGGCATAGGTTGAGGCATTGGATAAATAGAAGGAGATGGATGCAAAGGCTCAAGCTGATGCACTGTTCAAATAACAAGAGTTGGAAGCTAAATTCAAAGTTGATGAATTGGCTAAGCAACAAGAACAAAAGGAGTAGGAAATCAAAACTAAGGAAGAAAATGAAAAATTGGAAATGCTAGAGAAAGTCGATGATCTTGAGGAGGAAAAAGCTAGGCAAAGGAGAGAAAGAGAAGCCCTCGAGGCTAAATTAAAATTTATTGAAGAATATTATAAGAGAAAGGAAGAGGAAGAACACCTAAGAAGGAAAATGGAGGCTGAAGAGCTTGCCTAGCATGAGCAATATGATAAAGAGGTGTGGGACAAGGTCAAGGAGTTAGAAAAGAAAAGGGACCAACTGTTTGAAGAAAGAAGGTTAGAGGATGAACATTTGAAAAAGGAGTTGGAAAATAAATGGTTACATGAACAAAAAGATAAAGAAGAAGTTGAGATAATTGCACAAGAGGATGCACAAAGGGAACAATAAAATGTGCAAGAGGTTGATTCTCAACATAAAACTACCATATTGAAACCATTATATTATGTCTTTGCTACCTCTTCCTCAACACAAGTGGTCACTACTCCTAATGCTCCTATATTTTCTAAACTTGATTTAGAAAAGAAGCAAATAGTTCCACCTCAGCCTCTCAATTGGGAGGAAATGATGAAAGAAATAGAAAAGGAGAGACCCAAGAAAAAGGATAGAATTCTGCATTCTACTAAGCTCATAGATGCAAGAGAAATTATTGCTGAATGTGAAATCCCAGTAGTGAATAAGGATAGAGAAGACATGCAATAGATGATTATCAATTGGGCACAGTCAATTTGGGGAGACCTACAAGAAACCAACAAATGAACCTTATTGATATTGTAGCTTCCTCCACCAAGTCTAGAATGATCATAGATAAGCAAAAGAAAGATGAACTTAAAGCCCAATTGGATCAACTACATAAATTCTTGAAGGATGTCTCCACTCTAGTGTCTCAACAAGTAGCTACTCTAGAAACCCCTGTCCTGTTGAGTAAAAAGGAAGTTGATGACTTAGTGCATATGATGAGTAAAATGGGGATGCTCGATAGATGGATTGATAAGCTCAATCATGAGGTTGGTGAAGTGATAGTAGATAGTTTTGGAATTCATGAAAGAGCACTTGAATTGGTAACATAAATGAATGAGCATGTTGAAGTCCTATAGAAATAGGAAGAGGAATATAGAGAATATGTTAAGAAGTTGAAGGACATCAGGAAGGTGCCAAAGTCAACTCTCCTAGAGCAGTCAATCCTTGAAGAGGATATTGTAGATTTTATTGAGAAGAATTTAAATATTGTCCAGTTCATAACTAGATTTATATATGAGCATAAGAATCAAGTTCAAGATGCTTGTAACGATTTAAATGAAAAAATTGATGAATTGGAAGTAGTAGTGCCTATTATAGTCAATGTGGATATCTTGGTTAAGGAAGGAATTCCTTTGGATGAAATGAAGGAGAAGTGGAGTAGTAGATTTGAAGAAGTTATGCAAAAAGAGGATGATGGAGAAGACTTGTTGTTAGATAGGCTTATGGATATCAAAGAGGAAGTAAAAGCTGCCAGAAGGGAATTAATCAAATTGAGAGATATGCAAGAATATGCCTCAATAGAATTGAAAAGAATCAAATTTGAGGATAGTTGGGTAAATGGACCTGATATGGACGTCGTTCAACAAATGTTCTCTAGTTATGATGAGTATCTCCTTGAGTAGGAAACACAGGAATAAGTTGGCAGCAAGATATTCTCTTTCGACATAATTCTTCTTCTCTCCTATTTTACAGGGTTTTGACATAGGTTGAACTTAGGTTCCCATCTGCCAATTCTATCTTCTTCCTTGGGTATCAGATTCTAGATAGTAGGGCAATCACTTTTTATTGAAGATAAACTAGCCTAGTTCCTTCATATAGTTTTGGTTCCTTGATTTATGGATATGAGTTTTTAATTGAGAGAAATTTATGCATGGTGGACCTATATGTATTTTGGGCTCTATTTTGTAAAGGTCGGCTGATTGAAAAAGGATTAGCCACATGATATGATAGGAGATAGGAATCATAGTCTTAGGATTTCATAATTGTAGTAAGATACTTTGAAATTTAAGTTGAACTTGGATACCTTTAAGAGTTTTATACAATTTTCATGTTATTGTTGGAAATAATATTTTTGATAAGGTTGATGAATCATAATCAATCCATATGCTAGTGAGTTTTTGTGCCTAAATGTTTTATTTTTGATGCAAATTTATCGAGGAAACTGGATTTTAAGATTATTTCATTGAATTATCTATGAATGGAATTACTACATGTCTGTTGATCTATGTTTTTTAGCAATGAGTGGGTGATCTATTTCAAATCTCAAAAGTATTTTAGTGAATGGTTGTGGTTATTGAATTAAGCACTATGAATGTGTGTAATGGTGTAGATTATTCTATGGACTACATCATATTATGGTTTTTGGTCTGTTAAAAGAACTAGACATTGTGGGAATGCATGTCTGGATATTAAGAATTTTTTTTCATATTTTACTATTCTACTCCTTGATCTATCTTTTTCTGTTTATTTAAACCCCCCTTTTTAGATAACATAGGATAATTAATCTGATGCAATTTGTGCTCTTTATTATGAATAAAGGCCCCTTGATTATTACAGTTACATTGGTCATTGAGTAACATCAACATAGTTGAGAACCAACTACCAGGACCTTGGGAGTTAGATTACTATATATTATCCTTCTTTTTCAGGAGAAATAGGGTAGAGATATTATGTTTTATGTTTTTGTGCATTTTTGGCCATCAAAAGATTTGGCGCTAGAAGGAAGGCCTGAGGAACAAGTTGGCTTGGATTGGGTCATTCTCACCACAATGGTATGAAAGAACTCTTAGATCTTTTACAAATCCCAATCCATTAGTAGAGCTCCAAACCCCGGTTAGATACAAGCCCCAAGTTTGTAGAGTTTTGATCACACCATTGTCACCACCACTTACTCCACCTGGATTTCCACCAAATCCATCTTTACTGCCCCAGTAACCAAATTGACCCACTCCACAACCAATTCGTCCAGTACCACCACAAACCATGGATTTATTCATAAGTAACCCCTCTCCATTGGGGACTAATGGTATACATGATTTTCCCAAGAATCCAGAAAGATTTTATCCCAAGTATATGCATGGAGAATCAAGGAGTGTTGAGGAGCATATACAAGCATTTAAGGATGCCTATACTCATGCTCAGGTAGGTCACTAGGATGTTGTATGTAGGTTATTCCCCTATTGTTTAGGATACTTGGCATACAACTAGTATTTAAATATTCCCCAAGGGTCTATTATAGGTTGGACAGACTTAGAAAATGCCTTTATTAATTAGTTCAGGGTCTATGTAGACCTTTCCATTCTATATCACCAATTCACTACCATAAGAAAATAACCTCATGAACAATTTCCATTATTCAACACGAGATTCCAAAGAATGTTTCGCAGGCTACAAGATCCTTACTTAGTTGCTGAAATATTGCCATTTTGGCGTATTTAAGGGCTGTAGACCCCTTGATCAGCTTATTATTGCAGAGGAATTATGCTGCTGTAGACATTGATTCCTTGTCTAAGGTTTATCATCTCACCATCAAATTGAACCAACAGATAAGTCTGCAATCGAGAAGTTTAGGAGGATTTCTTCCCCCATGGGCTACCAAATGCCTAATCCTCCTTTGTTCAATATAGTCCTAGGGATGTCTTACTCCCAATATGGACCTATTTCTCAGTTACAAACCTCACCTCCCCTACCATTTTTCACTAATGGGGTTCATGATTCTTCCCAACAATCTCAAAACTACTATCATCAAGCGCAAGGGTCAATCCATGTGCATCAACCATATGTGGGGAAGACTGTAGAAAGTGAACAAATCGTGCAAATGACCAATGAGGTGGAAAATCTCAAGAAGAATCTATCTAATATGTCCAATGATATGGCACAAATTAAACATAACCCCCCTTAGAACCAAGACCAGAATTACCAGAATCATGGACGTTATAGCAATCAGGGTAGTTATTCTATTCAAAATTCAAACCAGAACACCAATAGGAACTTCCAAAACCAAAATTCCTGTAACCAAAATTATCAAAATCATAGCAGAGGATATAATCAGAGGTCCAACAATAATAGAAAATGGAATAATGGACCTAATAATGGGGGAGTTTCCCATAATTATCAGGCTAGTGATGACAAGACACACATTGCAAATGTGGTGGATTTGAATTTTATGACAAATTGGTGTAGGTTGCACAACGCTGCAACTCATTTTGAGTTTAACTGCTCAAAAATAGAGAAAATGGTTAAGATTGCACAAGATGATTCTCACTCCCATCAAGAAATTCTAATTTAGAGGGTGGATTGGTCAACACCACTATGACCTTTGAAACCATTGATGAACAATATAAGTTCCCTATGCAGGAAGAAAACCAATTAGAGGAGGATGTATACGATGCTCAGGATTTCCAACCCAAAGGTGGTCATTTAATGAGAAATTAGAATAAGGTCCCATTCACCACATATAATCCTTAGAAAACTATGGTTCCACCTAATCCGAATGCAAATAATAACCTACCTCCACCAAGAGGTCCACCAGATGTTCAAAACAAAGGTAACTCACCTTTTATTTCTAGATATTCAAAGAGTAATGAATCAGAATTTGATTTCATTTTAGATATGCAGAGACATAATTCTCCCCTTTCATTTTTTGATATCCTCCAATGGTGTCCAACACAGTGGGAAATTGTATTGAGCGCTTTAGAAGAAGAAGATTGTTCAAAAGGGAAAAATAAGGTGAATCCAACTACTAACATGAATGTTGTTGTGTATAAAGGTAAGACTGGAACCCCACCATTTCTTTTAAGTCTGAGGATCTTTGGGAAGAATTTTCATAATTGTCTTTTGGATTCTGGAGCATCGGGTAATGTTATTCCTTTTTCCATCTATAAAACGTTAGGATTAAGTCCTACCTAGACCCACAAGAAGGTGATTCAATTGGATAAAAATGAGGTCAATGTGGTAGGAGAACCGAAAAATATGCATGTGAAAGTTGGATCAGACCCAAGGATCCAGACTTACATAGATATCCAGGTAGCAGATATCCCTAAAATATATGGTATGCTTCTAAGTTGAGAATTGATGAAAAGTATTGGGGGATATCTATCCTTAGAATTTTCTCATATGTGGCTGCCATGGAAAGGGATAGCATCACAAATTAGGATTAAAAGTGAGCCTCACCTCAAGCATATGATAACTGAGTATGATTGTCCTAATGAGGTTGCATTCTTTGAGACTAAAATGGGATTATACAAGAGTGAGGAAATCATGACTTTGTCGGTGTTGGATCCTAACTGATCCCAATCCCAAGAGTCTAGTAACCCCATGAGAATAGTTAATGAAAATGTTCTGATTAGAAGATTACAACGTGATAGGTTGGTTCTTGGGGAAGAAGTTGATCAATGGAGTTTGTTACTCTCGAACCGGTGTCAGGTTCACTATGAGGGCCATTCTGAATGAACATGCCAACCATGTGTGGATATTATAAATTATTTCTATAGTCAGAAGAGGCTTGTGAACATCATCCAATGATGCCCCCCAACCAGTTCTCATTCCAGGTCTAGGATGCAACATTCAAGAAGAAGATTCTTCCCAGTTTGAGCAGACTTAGGTTCTATGCTTTGAAATGCCAGAAGAGTATGAGGTATCTCAATCTTTCTCTCATACAACCACCCTAAATACCCTTTCAATGCCTAAGGCATTGATGAAAAATGTACTTGATTGTGATCTGATCCAAGGAAATGCTCAGGAAGTGATTTTTGAATAGGTTTTGAATATAGGTGAATCTTCTAGTTAAACCCTGCACCCAGTCACCTTTAAATTTTGATAGCCAACAATAGTCCGAGCTGTCACACATTTCAAGCAAGTCATCACCTATCATCCCAAATAAGAAAGAAATCCTAGCTCTAGATCAATTATGGAGTCTTAAATTTGATGACTCTAAATCCAAATCAGGAAGTGGAGCAGGGATCGAATTAACCAACCCGAAAGAGAAGACTTACTTTGCATCTTACAGGCTGTAGTTTTTTTGCACAAACAACATGGATGAATACAAAACACTAGCTCAAGGACTCATGTTTCCTCATCAAAAGAAGTTCACAACTCTCATGGGTATGGAGGATTATGAAGTTATTGTCAAACAAGTCCACAACCAATATACTTGTCACAAAAAATTATTGGCTGCATACAAAAATAGAATTTGGAATTTGATTAAATATTTTGATGCCTTTGGGATCATTCTGATTCCTAGGGAAAATAATCAGATTGCAGATGCACTTGTCATTACTACTAGCACCTTGGAGCCTATGCATGACTTCAAGCTGAAAATATTTTTAGTTGAACTAGTCTCAATCCTAGCTGTCTTGGATAATGTCCAAATTTTTTAGGTATTCGATGATGACCAACATATACTCACCTTTTTGGCAAGTTCAGATGTCTTCAAAGGATAGATAATCGATGAGTCTAAAAGAGATCAGGGAGATTGGGATCCTGAGAATTGTGACACAGAAGGGATACTAGATTTGAAAAGCAACAACATTCCAAAGGGAATGGTAGCTTTAGAAAGAATATTCGACTCTGACCCATGGGCTCGTCAAAGAGTAGCAACAAAAAGTGATGGAGGAAAGTTTGAATCTGTCAATTTGGCTCATTCGGGTCCCAAAAGGAACGTCCTTATAGGCAAAACTTGCCTCGAGGAGATCAAAGATAATATAATTAAATTTTTGAAAGAGGACATTGCAGCCATTGCCTGGGGGTATGAATATTTAAAGATATTTGATACTTTGGTAATCACACATACTATACCTCAAAAGCTAGAAGCCAAGCCCTTTCGTCAAAAAATCACCGGTGAATGCTTTTATCAAGCCCTTGATCCTAAAGGAGGTGCAAAAATTGTTATCTGTAAGAATAATCTTCCTAGTATGACATTCTACATGACTTTCAAACTTAGTTCCTGCGCATAAGAAAAGTGGTAAAATCAGGTTATGCGTTGATTTCAGGAACTTAAATAAGGCCTTCGAGAAGGATAATTATCCACTTCCTTCTCTTGACAAGGTGTTGAAAATGGTTAATGGATCCCAGATGATGTCATTCTTGGATGGATATTCTGGGTATCATCAGGTGCTTGTCAGTCATGAGGATAGAATGAAAACTGCCTTCACTACCAAGTGGGGCACATTTGCCTATCGAAGGATGTCATTTGGCCTCATCAATGTTGGAGCTACTTTTCAATGCGCAATGGACGTAGAGTTCAAGGATTTAATAGGTAAGTGTATCATCATTTATGTAGATTACTTAACTATTTTCTCTAAAAATAGAAAGGACCATGCTGCTGATTTAGCAAAAGTCCTCAAAAGGTGTATAAGCTATGGTGTGACCCTTAATCCAAAGAAATGCGTGTTTGGAGTTTCTGAAGGGAAAATATTAGGCCATGTAATATCATAAAGGGGGATATCCATAGACCGTGATAGAGTTGAATCTATCTTAAAGCTGAAAATGTTGGGAAGTAAAAAAGAGATGAGATCCTTCTTTGGAAGGATTAATTTTGTGAGAAAATTTATAATAGGGTTTGCAGAAATTGTCAAACCTCTTAATGAAATGATGAAAAAAGATGCAAAAATAAAATGGATTAATGAGGCTAAATCTACCTTGTTGTAGATTAAATAATCAATATTTAAGGCATCGGTCTTGACCAGCCCAGATTATCTAATGCCCTTCTATGTCTATTCTTTCGCATTTGATCATTCATGTGAAGTTGTTTTAACACAAAAAAGAGGGGAGGGAGAGGAAAGTGCTATTGCCTTCATGAGATCCCCATTTAAAAATGCAGAAGTCAGGTACCCACCCCTTGATAAGCATACCTTTGCATTGGTTCGAGCAGTAAAAACAATTCTGACACTACATTCTCTAGAGTCAAGTTATTGCCATAGTTCCTGATGTGGCTGTGAAGTCCCTCCTTATGCAGAGTGAGTTAGGGGAGAGGAGAGGGAAATGGATGGATATTTTATAGGAGTTTGATTTAGAAATCCATCTAATGAAGCTTATCCGAGGAAAAGGCTTGTCAAAAGACTGGTAGATGTTGACAAGAGTATAAATTTCCAGCAGTACATAATGCAATCTTTCACTAAGGATCCTTGGTAGACAGAATTGATCTTCTTCCTCCTCAATAATAGATGTCCAGAGGGGATGAACGCTACTTAGAGGAGAGAATTGAGGATGAAGAGTGCTCATTATATTCTCAAAGGAGGATCCTATACAAAAGAAATTTTCAAGGAGTTTACCTGCACTGTTTGGATCAACAAGAGGCTGAACATGCTATTGGTGAGTTTCATGGTAGACATGGTACATGACATGGATCTGGAGATTCTTTGGCCCATGAAATTCTTAGATTAGGCTATTATTGGCCTCATGTGTTTCGGGATGCACACCAACATGTTAGGACATGTCACATATGCCAGACCTCTGCATCAAGGGAAAGAAATCTAGTGACGCCTTTACAACCGGTGTAAGAGGTAAGACCCTTTTTTCAATGAGCACTATATTTTGTAGGTGTTATTAATCCAAATTACTCTATAGGTCATAAGTTCATCATGACTACAACTGAATACTATATGCACGAGACCAAGGCTCAACCCTCCAAAAACAACACCATAGATGTGCTTATCAATTTTCTGACTGAAAGCATTACCATCAAGTTTGGTGTACCATTCACCTTGGTATGTGATAATGGCCTTGATTTCTCTTCAACTGAATTTATTCAATGGGCATATGAACATAAAATTATTCTGAAGTATTCATCTAATTACTACCCTCAAGGAAATGGAGTAGCTAAGTCCACCAACAAGAATATGTTGGAAGTAATTAGAAAATTGCTAGAAAACAATCCTAGAGACTGACACACCCAACTAATATTTTCCTTATGGGTAGATCAAAGTCAAATCAAAGCCTCCTTAGGAAATTCACCTTTTAAGTTAATCTACGGCCAAGACCCAATCTTCCCAATCCATTTTCAAATACTTGTCCTCAAATTTATACAGGAATTCTATACGAAAGATGATTGGATCGAGGTTAGACTAACCAATTTACTAAACATGGAAGAATGGAGAGACACTGCTTTGCAACAATTCTCCAAACACCAAGTCATCATCAAACATTGGTTTGACAAGAGGGCCAAGATAAAGGAATTTAGGATATCAGATCTCATTTTACTATAGGATAAAGCTAAAGAGAAAAAGGGAGACCGCCAGAAGTTTGATAGACTCTAGTTGGGTCCATATCAAGTGATTGAGATACTAGGTGAAAATGCTTTCTGATTGAGTGCCTTGAAAGGAGAATGTGTTCCATTACCTGTTAATGGTCAGTTTCTTAAACATTACGTTGGATCATAAAGGTATGATTTTCTCAAATGATTGTACTATGTGTACTATATGTAAATAGTTGTTCTTTTATTTTTGGGTTTTTTGTTTGTTTGTTTGTTTCTTTTTCCTTGTTTCTATTTTTTGTATTGTTCATTGGGGACCTCCATTTCTATCCATTCCAAGATAAGGGGTTGTTATTCAAAGTATGCTATAGGAAATAGGAGAGAAATTGATTTAGGTATTTTCAAGGAGTCTGTTGAAAGATTTCATTCTAAGCTTATGTCTTATGACCATTTTAACACTAGTTTGAGGAGTTATTAAGAATAAGGTACATTGTAAATATCTCATGAATTATGATTGAAGTCTATCACAAAATAGATAAACATCTGCCTAAGTAAAATGTCTATTTACCTCAAGAGGGTTGTATCTTTGATTAAAGTGAAAAATCTGACTCCCAAGACTATCATGAGGTCCATTCTAGTTCTCAACCCACATTCTAGATCAGTTATATTTGAGTATTGAGAAAAGTCAATAAATAATTTCCATAGGTAAAGCATATATAAAAAAGAGAGGAAGAAAGGTAAACTCAATACCAAAAGGGTGAATCAAGTATCTCTATCGTGGCTATGGATGCTTCTCTGGAAGTAGATAAATTATTTGAGAGAACTAGAGGTATCTCCATCGTGGCTATGGACACTTGTCTGGTAGCGGAGCAATGCCTAGGATTTCATTGCACGAAAGTCGAAGGACTCAACCTATGTAGCATGGATATTAGGAATGGTTGTCTAAGGGTGGAGAAAGAATTTATAAATAAGGATGGACCATATATGTGCACACCCAGGATTCAAAATAGTTCATGAGGACATACATATGAGATTCTAGCTCAACCTTACTCTACATAACTGATCTTATTCAAGTTAACTTGTTTCATAAACTAGAGGTTTTGGGTGACTGAATTCTTCAGTATCTTGAAAATGGGTAAACCATTTTCCTATTTGAGTCACCATTTGTTAAGCCCTACATAACCACCCCATCTTTTTTCCTTGGTCAAAATAGGTCCCCCTCTTTTTTTTTCCTATCCTTGGGTCTTTTTCAACAAAGTTTGGAGTTGTTCTTTTTTTCCAGGACTTTTTTTTGTTCTTTTTGTTTTGGCGGAACTAGAACTGGAACTGGATCTGGAATTGGAACTAATTTTAGTTTCACTTCCTAACTCCTTCCCAATCTCGCTCACACTGGTTTCTTTGTTTGTTTCTTTTTCGGTTTGTCTTGTTTTCTTTTTGCGGGGCCAAAATTGTAACAAATACTGAACTCAAAACTTCAACAAAGTTCCAAGTTTGGTTCCCATCTCGCTTCCACCTCCGCCGTGGTTGGTTTTTCATTTTGTCTAAGGATCGGTGCTTTCAATCTTATTTCGGTCTCATTTTCTTCATTTTCTTCTTTTTGTTTGTTTGTTTGATTCTTTCTTTGTTGTCAGAATCGAAACCGAAACTGGGACCAAACCTGGAACTTTGCATAAGTTCACTAACTAGTTTCCATCCTGCTTCCGCTTTTGCCCCCACCTTTCTTGTTTTTATTTCTTCACTCTACTTCAATTGCATGTTAGTTTTGTGCCGATTCTCGTCACGATCCCGTGCTCAACCTACTACATTAATGGCATCAATTACGGACCCTCCACACATGTAAACTCATTTTTTAACCTTAGTTAAGGTTAATTTGTTGTTTATTATTATTGTTTCAAACACTGATAGAAAACTAGAGTTGAGAATGAGCAGAGGAGCACGATTTCATCAAGGATAAAGCATTCACATGTGGATTTGGATCGGGGGCCAAATTTTTAGGTAGAATTTTGAGGTAGGTGTTCTTCTTCATTTTGTTTCCTTCGTCGCTCTCGTTTCTTGTGCTTTATTTTTTTTTCTTCACATGGTTCGCGGGTTTTTCTCTCGAATCTCTATTTGATTTCCTTGCTCTTTACTTTTCCTCTTTGTTTTCTTTTCCTTGTCTGATTGTTCTTTGTTTTTGTCTTTCGTCTTTTCTTCTATTTTTCACGGTCCTTTTCAAATTTGTTCACGCCCATACTATTATGCCTAGGGTTCATGGTATCGCTTTCAATAGTTTCTGGTTTCCTTTGTGGTCTTCGATTGGTTGCATAGCTTTTTGTCCTTATCGAATGGTGGTTTGATCATTTCTAGCTAAGGTTTTTGATGCCCTAGTTTCTTGGTTCATCAGGTTTAAATGAGCTAGGGTTTTTGCGTTTCACATCATTTTAAGGTTGTGCCCTAGTTGCTGTTTCCTCTTGGTCATATTGGGGATAGTTTTGTGCTCTTAATTTTAGCCCCTTCGGCTTATTAAGGTGACCTGTGCTTTAAAGTATTTTTTGGTACTTGGGTTCTTTTCTCATGATTATGTCATATATGGTCATGGATGGAGTCAGATCCAGGAATGGTGCTTCCCATAAATATTTATTAGATACATGTTGGATCCATTTTTGAACCTGCTTCTAATGTAATTTAGAATATTCAACACTGTTTCCCTTTACTGGAAGTGGAAGAGGAATGGGATTGGGATTCTGATCCTGGTTTTGATTTTGATCTTAATCGAGGCAACTATGTTGATTCCATTCCCAGTCTTGGTATATATGTTCTTCGACCCCCATTCTGATCTCCATGCTGGTCCCGATCGTGAAAATACGTGAAGGGTTGCTACAAATGTTTTTGTCTTGATCCCACCTCTGATAAGGGTGTAATTTTTGCTAAGTATGGAGAGGAGGCTATGTGAAGAAGCACAAAGTAATAGGGAAGGTGAGTCTTTAATACTAGTTTATGATTTCTATGGATCTAATCCTGAATTGTCAATGCAGGAAGTAAATGATGTCAGGAGCCTCTGCAAGGACTTCACAAATGGAGGGTCAAACAATGGAAATTTCAAAATAGGTGAAGCCTAAAAAGATAAAGGTAGAAAAAGTACCTTATACAATGAGGTATAAACACCAAATGATCAATCCCACAACCAACAAGCTAGACTCTCGATTGGAAAACATCACAAACATTAATTGAGGGATATTTGATTGTGAAGAACCACTTGAAGAGAATTTTTTAAAACAAGCTACTGAAAGAACGAAGAGAATAGTCCAATAAGGAATTGCCCATGTTACCTTCTTTCCTCTTTCAGTCCAATGTCCAAAACTGATCTTAGCTGCAACAGGAGCTTATAATTCAGTGTCAAGATAATGTATGGATCAATAATGGAATGTCATAACTTAATTATCCCCAAAGATGATGAGGTTGATGTTCAATGGACCTGCTCCCATGAATCCAAAGATATTGATAGAGGCTGATGCATTGAAAAGATTCAATGAGAATAAGGATGTCAACAAAAACCACATGAATAAGAGGTGGTTAATAATTGAGAAGAAATTCTTGATTAAGCTACTTGACCAACCCAAAAGGGGAGATTTTGTGAAGGAAGCTAGTGACCTAATCCTAATGCTCTCTAGAGTGTTTAGGAAAAAGGATTTTGCGTGCTTAAAACCGTGGATGTTCTCATTCATTAAACTATTTTTGATGGTAGGCAAAAATTTGATTGGTATATGATCTTATCTGATACTTTGCACAATCAAATGATAAATGTAAGGAGAACACAAACCTTCTACATGACATCTTATGCCATTTATGCAGCTACAAGGATTGGTATCTTCCAAGGATTAAATGCAGTAGGAGTGATGTGAAAAGCTCTTGGATAGTACAAGGTGTGGGATCACTATGATCAATTAACTTTACAAACATCAGAGGATCATTATAGAAGAGTCAATGATGCATTTTTATATGTCATCATTAATAAGTTAACTGGTGATGCAGGTTTGAGACTAGTTAGGGAAGCCATGTCATTAATTTCTCAATGGGGATGCTAGTATATTTAGTACCCCAAATTTACCTACTTTAGATTATCAGGGTTTAATGGACATCCTCACCTATGTCGTAGTTGTTGCACTGACAGAATGGTCCTGATGGAATTTGTATACCAAGCATTGAGAGTCAATGCAAAGTTTAGTATCAAGCATAAAATGGGGTGCCGTAAGTTCCCCATGAAGTTGGGAGAGTATTGTTGTCTTCATAATATAGTTGCAAAAGCAATACGTGAAGAGTTGAGCCACTTCAAGTTGGGACTCTATACGTCTCAGAAGCACTTTGATCCAGAGAAGAAGATGAATAAGTTGCTTCTTGCTATGTTTGAGAAACATTACAATTTGCTAGAGGATTTTTGGTGTGATTTGTAGGATGAATTTGATGAGAGAAAGATAAACTATGAAAGGCTAAGCATCCCACAAATGATTGAGTATGGGGTGAAAGAAGATATTCCTAACACACTATCAGATGATGGTGTGATTTTAGATCTAGGATATGAAGCAACAAAAGTAGGCATCCAAGGTTTGGATCCCATCAATAGGGAAGAAGAGGAGTTTATTGACATCAAACATATTTCTAGAAAAATAATGGATAGAAGCATTCAATGGGTAGTGTTGAGAATAAAAGAGCCACCTACTCAAACTTCAAAGAAAAGGAAAGTTGGGGCGACCAAGGGTTACCAAAGACCAAAAGAAGAGAAACCCCTAAGGAGCAATCATATTATCTTCCTCTCGACACTCGAGGGGACACTATTCTTGAAGTACTCGTAGAAGAAGCTCCTGGAGCACAGGGTGTGGAGGCTGTAACATTTGGAGAAGGTTATTCTTCTCATAAAATTACTCTCCCTCAAGAACCTAGTGAGGAAGTACCAGCAGGTAGTCATCATGAAGAATCAAAAACACTAAAAGGAAAGGGGCTTGAGGTGGAGATCCATGACATTGACACATATTTAGAAAAGACATATTCTGATGATGATATGGAGAAAGATGCATCTGCCCAAAATATTGAGGAAGAGCATGTTCTTACTCTTGAAGAGCAGTGGAAGTTATTTGAAGATGCTAAGACACAGGCTGAGGCATCGACTAAGTAGAAAGAATTAGAGGCTAAGGCACAGGCCGAGGTATTGGCTGAACAAAAGGCGATGGATGCAAAGGCTCAAGCTAATGCACTACTCAAAAAACAAGAGTTGGAAGCCAAATTCAAAGCTGATGAATTAGCTAAGCAACAACAAAAAAAGGAGAAGGAACTCAAAACTAAGGAAGAAAATGACAAATTGGAAATGCTGTAGAAAATCCATGATCTTGAGGAGGAAAAAGATAGGAAAAGGAGAGAAAGAGAAGCTTTTGAGGCTAAATTCAAAGTTATTGAAGAATATTATAAGAGAAAGGAAGAGGAAGATTTCCTACAAAGGGAAAAGGAGGTTGAAGAGATTTCCAAGCATGAGCAACAGGAGAAAGAGATATGGGACAAGGTCAAGGAGCTAGAAAAGAAAAGGGACCAGCTGTTTGAAGACAAAAGGTTAGAGGAGGAACGTTTGAAAAAGGATTTGGAATATAAAAGGTTGCATGAACAGAAAGATAAAGAAGAAGTTCAGAGAATTGCACAAGAGGATGCACAAAGGGAATAAAAAAATGTGTAAGAGGTTGATTCTCAACCTAAAACTACCATATTGCAACCATTATATTTTTCACTGTTGCCTCTTCCTCAACACAAGTGATCACTACTCCTAATGCTCCTACATGGTTTAAAATTTATTTAGAAAAGAAGCTGTGATCCTAATAAAATGCTACTTCCTAATGTGAGATGTTAGATTAAACTAATAGTGCAATATGAAGAAAAGCAACAAGATAAAAGGGCACCTCAATAAGATTAGCCTAAGAAAGTGGACAACATAGAAGTAAGATAAACAAATTGATTGCTGTTATACCTTCATGTTGTTGCTTCCTTGGTTGGCCCTTGATTTTGAAGTCTTGTGTGCTCCTTGGATGGCAATGAAGTTGAATGGATGTTTGATGAATTGATGCAATATGGTTTGATGATGTGAGTGCTATAATGGATGAGAGCTTGAATGGCAATTTTGCAAGAGTTTATTTGCAAAAGACTTGATCCTTCAAAATGAAGGAATTGAAGGGGTATTTATAGGCTAAATTGAATTCTCTAGAGAATTCAATGGTTGGGATTGATCAAACAAAGATCAAGATGAAGGGCTATGGTGAGTTGAGGACTCACAAGCCCTCACATCTTGACATGTGGAAGGTGAGAGGTCTTAGGGTGGAGTGATGTGTAAATGAGGTGGAAGAGAAGGACAAGAGGTGGAAGGGAAGTCCATGAGGTGGATGAAGGACAAGTACCTTTGAGGTACCTTGGGGGATGAGAAGATTTCCTCAAAAAGGAACTTCTTGTCCCCAAATGAGAATGAAAGAGACTTTTGAGGAATTTTAGAATTTATCAAAAATATCCATGGGAAAAGGGGAAGTGTGTGGGAGAAATAAATGTAAATTAAAAATTTATATTCAACGGAGAGTTTATTGGATAAAAGGAGGTCTCCAAAAAGCTGGAGATTTGTCACATGTGGGTGATGTGACAAGTCCAAGGTTCTAGAAACCTTGGACACATGTAAAATGACATGTCATATTTGCATGGGGGATGAGGAAGACCTTGGGAAGACCAAAGTGAATTAAAAATTCACATGGGGAAGAGAGGAACTTTGGTTAAATAAATGTGAATTAAAAATTCACATGGGGAAGGGAGTCCAGCCTAAAAATGGTAAGTGGGAAGGTTGACCAAAAAAGGTAAGCCAAATGTGGCTAATGATTTTGATTAAGGTTGTGCAAACACATGATTAAGATAATTAATGAGGGATTAGAGGCAAGTGGGAGATTATGTAGGATGTGACACTTAATCCTGATTAAGTGGTGCACATCCTAATCACAGATTAATTAATTTAATCCGGATTAGAAGAGGGTTATGGAGAATGTGACAAGGAGAGAGAAAAAGAGGAATTAAAAGTTGGTTTTTAATCCAAATAGGTTAAATGACTAAATTAAATAAGTTTTCATGTTTATTTAATTTAGAGAAGGAAAGGGGGTAAGGTAAAGTATTTAATTTATTTAATTACTTACTTTAGGAACCTTAGGCAGAAAATGAAATAATGATTAAATAAATTATTTAATCACTATTTAATGAACTAGATAAATAGAGTAGACGATTTTGATCATATGGAAGTGATCGAATTTGGATGTCTACAGAAGCAAATAGCTTCACCTCAACCTCTTATTTGGGAGGAAATGATGAAATAAATAGAAAAGGAGAGACCCAAGGAAAAGGCTAGAATTTTTCATTCTACTAAGCTCACAGATGCAAGAGAAATTATTGCTGAATGTGCAATCATAGTAGGGAATAAGGATAGAGAATACATGCAAGAAGCTGATTATCAATTAGGCACAGTCAATTTGGGGAGACCTAAAAGAAACCAACAAATGAACCTTATTGATATTGCAGCTTCCTCCACCAAGTCTAGAATGATCAAAGATAAGCAAAATAAAGATGAACTTAAAACCCAATTGGATCAGCTACATAAATTCTTGAAGGATGTCTCCACTCTAGTGTATAAACAAGTAGCTGCTCTAGAAACCCTTGTCCTGTTGAGTAAAAAGGAAGCTGATGACTTAGTGTAGATGAGGAGTAAAATGAGGATGCTCAATAGATGGATTGATAAGCTCAATTAGGAGGTTGGTGAAGTGTTAGTAGATAGTTTTGGAATTCATGAAAGAGGAATTGAATTGGTAACATAAATGAATGAGCATGTTGAAGTCTTAGAGAAATAGGAAGAGGAATATATAGAATATGTTAAGAAGTTGAAGGAAATCAACAAGGTGTCAAAGTCAACTCTCCTAGAGTAGTCAATCCTTGAAGAGGATAATGTAGATTTTATTGAGAAGAATTTAAATATAGTCTAGTTCATAACTAGATTTATATATGAGCATAGGAATAGAGTTCAAGATGCCTGTAACGATTTAAATGAACAAATTGATGAATTGGAAGTAGTAATGGCTATTATAGTCAATGTGGATATCTCAGTTAAGGAAGGAATTCCTTTGGATGAAATGAAGGAGAAGTGGAGTAGTAGATTTGAAGAAGTTATGCAAAAAGAGGATGATGGAGAAGACTTGTTGTTAGATAGGCTTATGGATATGAAAGAGGAAGTAAAAGCTACCAAAAGGGAATTAATCAAATTGAGAGATATGCAAGAATATGCCTCAACAAAATTGAAAAGAATAAAATTTAAGGATAGTTGGGTAGATGGACCTGATATGGATGTCCTTCAAAAAGTGTTCTCTAGTTATGATAAGTATCTCCTTGAGCAAGAAACACAGGAATAAGCTGACAACAAGATATTCTCTTTTGACATACAACTTCTTCTCTCCTATTTCATAGGGTTTTGACATAGGTTGAACTCAGGTTCCCATCTGCCAGGTCTATCTTCTTCCTTGGGCATCAAATTCTGGACAACAGGGCAATGACTTTTGATTGAAGATAAACTAGCCCAGTTCCTTCATATAGTTTTAGTTCCTTGATTTATGGATCCAAGTTTTTAATTGAGAGAAATTTATGCATGGTAGGCCTATATGAAAATTTGGGCTCTATTTTGTAAATTTCGGTTGATTGAAAAAGGATTAGCCACATGATATGATAGGAGATAGGAATCATAGTCTCAAGATTTCATAATTGTAGTAAGATACTTTGAAATTTAAGTTGAACTTGGATACCTTTTATAGTTTTATACACTTTTCATGTTATTGTTGGAAAGAATCTCTTTGATAGGGTTGATGAATTATAATCAATCCGCATGCTAGTGAGTTTCTGTTCCTAAATGTTTTCTTTTTGATGAAAATCAATAGAGGAAACCACATTTTAAGATTATTTCATTGAATTATCTATGAATGGAATTACTACATGTCTGTTGATCTATGTTTTTTAGCAATGAGTGGGTGATCTATTTTAAATCTCGAAAGTCTTTTAGTGAATGGTTGTGGTGATTAAATTAAGCACTATGAATGTGTGTAATGGTGTAGATTATTCTATGAATTACATCATGTTTTTGTTTTTGGTCTATTAAAAGAAACACTCATTGTGGGAATGCATGTCTAGATATTAAGAATTTTTACTCATATTTTACTATTCTACACCTTGATCTATCTTTTTGTGTTTATTTAAACCCTCTTTTTTAAAATTAATATATGATAATTAATCTGATATAGTTTGTGTTCTTTATTATTAGCAAAGGCCCCTTGAATATTATAGTTACATTGGCCATTGAGTAACATCAACATAGTTGAGAACCAACTACTAGGACCTTGGGAGTTAGATTACTATATGTTATCTTTCTTTTTCGGGAGAAATAGGGTAGAGATACTCTATTTTATGTTGTGCACTTTTGACCATCAACAAGAGGGTTAATGAACATGTAAGTGCTATGAGAGGTCTTGGTGCACAAGTCAAAGAACCTAAAGTAGCAAAGAAAATTCTCAGAACTCTTCCTGATTCTTATAGTGAAAAAGTTTCTACTATTGAGAATTTTCCAGATTTTAATACATACACTAGAGATCAATTTTATGGAACATTAACTATATTTGAAATGAATTAAATTGGTCTGAAAAATGGTGCAAAAGTGGAGACTCTTTTCAATATCAAAAAATTAGAAAAAGCTAAAGATTCAGATGGAGATGATCTTGATGATGTAGAAGCTAACTTTGTAATAATAATGAAAAAGGGCACTGATAAGTACAAGGGTAAATTAACTTTCAAGTGCTTTAGTTGTGGGAATATAGGTCACTATGATTCAAGATGCCCAAGCAAAATTGTGAACAATAAGAAAAATTAACACAAAGGTAAGATGATCAAGGAAAGCTACTACGTTAGAGAAGATGTTGGTATTTTTTATGATGAATCTGATTATGGAGATGTTGATGATAATGAATATTTATTTTTGGTTTTAAAAGATGAATCTAGTTCTACTAACTTTGAAAGATGTGTGAGGGAAGGTGTCTCAGAGAAAAAGGTTAAAGCTGGAGGTACCTTGGTATCTTCTTTTCATGTCAGAAAGGAAAAGAACTATTGGGTTATTAAGAGTGGTTGCTGACATCATATGACCGGAGATAAGAGTAAGTTTGTTAAACTTGAAAAATATGGTGGAGGACTTGTTAAATTTTGAGATGATTCACATGCTAAGATTTGTGGAATAGGATTAATTAATTTTGATGGCAAGAATAATACTGAAGATGTTTACCATGTAAAAGGTTTAAGACATGACCTCTTGAGGGTAGGAAAAATGTGTAGCAAAGGATACAATCTTATGTTTCAGGATGATGGATGTGAGATAAAAAAGGTTTGGAACTGTAAGTGTTATTGGAAATAGGACAAGTGGAAATATATATCAACTCAAACATGTTGATGGTCATAGTTTTATGACCCATATTAATGATAGATGGCTATGGCACAAGAGAATGTGTCACATCAATTTTGACAACCTGGTTAGAATCAATTTAGGTCAAGCAGTGAGAGTTCTACTGAGGATTACAAAGCCTATCAATGTTGTTTTCTGAAATTGTCAATTTGGAAAAAAAACTAGATCTAGTTTCAAGGGAAAAGAACAATCTTCTACTGGATTGTTGGAATCGATACACACAAACCTTGTAGGTACAAGAAGAGTGAGAATTATTCAAGGTGATAGGTATTTAATGCTTTTGATTGATGATTATTCTAGAATGACATGGGTTACTTTTCCCAGAGATAAAAATTTGAAGCCCTAGATAGATTTAAAGCATTTAAAGCTATGGTTGAAAATGAGATGGATTTGAAGATCAAATGTTTGAGGTCTGACAGAGGTTGAGAATTCACTTCCAATGAATTTAACATATTTTTTGAGAATCATGGCATAAAGAGGCACTTATTTTCCCTTAAGAATCCTCAAAAAAATGGAGTGGTTGAAAGAACAAATAGGACTATTCAAGAAGTTGCAAGGACTATGATGAGAGAAGCTAATCTATCAAAAGCCTACTAGAGATAATAAATTTATACTACTATTTACATATGCAACAAAGTCTAAAAAAAACCTAACAACACAAAGAATCCCTATGAGTTGTGGTACAAAAGGATTCCTACTATCAAGTACTTTAGAGTGTTTGGAAGAAAATGCTATATGAGAAGAGATGATGAAAACATGGGAAATTTTGATGCAAGGTTTGATGAAGGTATCTTCCTTAGATATTCTACTAAAAGAAAAGCTTACAGATGTTACAATAGAAGATTAAGAAGAATTGTTGAAAGTGCAAGTGTCAAGGTTGATGAAGACATGTATAATTCAATTGTAATATATGGATATTTGTCAAGTGAGCCTGCTTGCGAAGAAGAAGAAGAAGCCGAGGAAAAGGAAGTGCAGAATGAAGAGGAAGAAGTTCTGGAAAAGACCCCTAAGACCCCTAAGTATCATTGGAGAGAAAAGAAAAGGTGTGTTGACAAGAAGAAGAGTTGTTAAATTGGAGGTAAATATGTGTTTACTTTCTAAAATTTAATTGAAGACAGTAAGTGAAGCATACAAAGATGAACACTGGCTGAAGGCAATGGAAGAAGAAATTATGCAGATTGAGAAGAATCAAACTTGGGAGTTGGTTCCTAGACCTGAAAATACAAATATTATTGGACCTAAGTAGGTATTCAAAAACAAGTTGAATGAGAATGGAGAAGTGGTAAGAAACAAGGCAAGGCTTGTGTGTAAGGGCTATGCAAAAGTTGAAGGAATAGAAATTAAGGAGACATTTTCTTTGGTGACTAGAATGGAAGAAATGAATTTTTTTTTGGCTTTTTTACCACATAAAGATTTTAAAGTTTATTAGATGGATGTGAAGTTTGCTTTCTTGAATAGAGAATTGAAAGAAGAAGTTTACATGGAACAACTGGAAGGATTTGAATTTTTAGATAAACCTAATATGGTTTGTAGATTGAAGAAGGCATTGTATGGACTGAAGTAAGATCCTAGAGCTTGGTATGCAAGGTAGGATAGATATTTGATACAAGAAGGGTTCAATAAGGTTGCCACAAATAGTAATCTTTTCTTTAAAGTTTGAAGATCGAATCTTGATAGTGTTTGTATATGTTGATGACATAATCTTTGGAGGCAATGAAGTTATGTGTGGAAAATCTGTAGAAGAGATGCATAGTTTGATATGTCTATGTTTGTGGAGATGAATTTATTCCTTGGGATAAAAATCAATCAAATAGATAAAGACATATTCATTTCACAATCAAAGTATGTTAAAGAGATGTTTAAGAAGTTTGGAATGGATGAGTCCAAATTGATATTTACTCCTATTGTTAGTGGTTGCAAATTGAGTAAGGATGACGAATCACCTAGGCTGATAAGAGATAGTATAGATCTATTATTGGTGGACTGCTATACCTAACTATTATTAGACCATATATCATGCATGCAGTTTGTCTTGTGGCTAGATTTCAAGAAGATCCTAAAGAAACACATGTTGCAACAATGAAGATGATATTTAGACATTTGAAGGGCACTCTTGATTATGGCTTGTGGTATCCTAAGGATACTGATTTCACATTGAGTGCTTACATATATGCAGATTGGGATGGTTGTGTTGATGACAGGAAAAGTGCTAGTGGTGGTGTATTCTTTCTTGGATGTAGATTGGTATCATGGCTTAGAAAGAAACAAGATTTTACTTCTTTATCTACTGCAGAGGTTGAATATATTACATCTTGCTGTACATAGGTATTGTGGATGAGGCAAACATTGAAGGATATCAGAGTAGTGTATGATGATCCCATTTCTATATTTTGTGATAATAAAAGTGCAATCAAAATTTCAAAGAATCCAATGATGCATTCAAGAAAAATGCATATATCAATTAGGCATCAATTTTTGAGAGAGAAGGTTGTGGAGAATGAAGTAAAGCTTGAATATGTACCTACAAATGATCAAATTTTTGACATATTTACTAAGTCTCTTCTTGAGGGTAATTTTGAGTATCTTTGAGAGAATTTGGGGGTTATTTCCCCTCCTTCTTTGAACTAGATGCATATGGAGATACATCAGTCCAGTGGATCTATGGATTCATTCTCTATCTAGACTGATGTTGGTGGCTACCTCTTAGGGGGAGTAGGTAGTGACATTTTTGTAGTATGAAATTCATGTTGTCATGGTGTAAAAGTTGCTGAGTTGATTGGTGTGTACTGCTAAGGGGGATTATTTAGAGTAGTTGCAAGTAACTTGGTTCTATGTTAAAGGGTGAGAAAAATGAAAAATACCTTATCCTTTTCCATTGATGTCAAAGGGGCAGAGAGAAAAATAAGTCGTGTGATAGAAAGAGAAGTCATGAAAAAGGCAAGTATTAAAGGGAGAGAGAGTGTAATGAATTAGCTGTGCAAGGGGGAGAAAAGAAAAAATGAAATAAGTATGTTCAGAGTTGTATGTTGTCTTTGATGGTTTTTCACATCTTGTGTTACCATCAATGAAAAAGGGGGAGATTGTTGAAAGTATGAAGGTGTTGTCATCGATGTCAACAAACCTTTGTTGTCATTGATGATAGTAGTGCAGTGGTTTGATGATAGAAGAGCAGTGGTTGAGAAGAAATTGTTTCTTTGATGAGTTGCATTATGTTGTCATCAATTAAGTTGCTGATGTTAACCTTTGATTTTTCTTTGATAAATTTCTATTTATGGTTCAAATGTCAAGGATATTGAGAACGTTGATAATATAAGGAAACATGGTGTTGCATAGGCATTCTGGATTGTAGAGATCTTCTAGTTTTTCTTCGCATTTCTTCTGGGTTGAAGATCTACTTGTGTGGTTTGGATATGTTGGTTAGAGGTGTTTAGAGTTTCTATATCTATAATTTTGTCTTTTGGATCAAAGGTCAGAGGAATTTATGTTCACCAGTGTGTGAACTGGTTTTGCAGTGTTGTTTATAGAGGTATCTAGAAGAAATTTATTTTCTCCACGTTTCTTCATAGTTGTTCTTTAGGTCTCGCTATTCTGAAGTATGCTAATGATGTTGATCTCTTGCTTGTGTTAAGAGGATTTGTGGTTTGGTACTCTAGAAGTTGGATTGTAGAGTTACAGTGTTTGACAGTGTAGTTTGAATGTACTGGGTGTGTACATTCTAATGGTGTGAGTTGTTGCAATGAGTTTGATGGATTTCAAGAGGATAGAGGAATATTATAGATCATGATGAAGCATGATATGTGGTTTTCAATTCATCTTTGGATTTGATAAAGTGTGTATTTCAAAGTTCAATGGTGTTTGCATGGGTAACAACCAAATTGATGTTTACACTATATTTGAAGATGTTTAAGAATTAATGAAGGCATAGCTTGACATGTGAGAGTTGATTTGGGTCCTAGTTAAGTTTTGTTTTGGTCCACTTTTCATTCCTATCCATCACGATAATGTTTAGTGCTGACATATTTTGAATTTGTAAAGAGTAAAGTGAGTGTAGCCGACTTGGAGATATTTTTCAAGTTGTAGATGGTATAAATTCAAGGTGAATTGATGCGAGATAAGGTGTAGAATAGAGTTGAGCACATGGTGATGAAAAATTAAGTGCAAAAGTGTGAATTTTAGTATGAGCTATAATGCAATATTATTGAGTGCAGTGAGCTAAGGTATCCAGATCTTTTAAATATTGCTAGTGTTGATTAGAGCTGTTGTGGTGGAATCTCTGTTGCATTGAGATAATGTTCTCTATGTAACATTCTATCTTCTATATTCTTTCTATTCTGGTAGTGAGCTTTTCTAGAGAGTGTTTCCTATTATGGTAGAGATCCTCCTTGTATTGGGTTTTTAATTAATTATATTGTAAGCTAATCTTCATTATGGTTTTTCCCTTATTTAATTTTCCACGTAAATTTGGTGTTCTCTTGTGTATGGTGTTAGTTGTTTCAATTTCTGTTGTCTACTTTTCATTTTTAACATTATAATAGATTAAGAGTTTAATGAATGCATATGGATCTAATTATTATTGAGATATTTGATGTTTTAATTTGGTACATCTGATTCACCCCCCTTAGTTGTCTTGTTCATTCAACAATATTTTTTCCTTCTTTTCATCCTTTCCTTTTTCACTGCAAGGGGATTCATTAGATTCATATCCTTCTATTTGTACTAAAATTTTCAATGGTTCTTCATCCACCTTAACACTTTCACTTTCAACAATATTATTAAACCTTTTATTATAGCACCAACAAGATTTATTTCTTGTAGAATATCCAAGGAAGATTCCTTCATCAGATCTTGCATTAGACTTTCCTAATTTTTCTTCATCTCTTCTGATATAGAATTTACTTCCAAAAACACCAAAATACTTTATTGTAGGAGGTTTACCATACCATATCTCATAAGGATTCTTTGAAATATTCACTCTTGCTTGATCTCTATTAAGAATTTAGACTGCAATATGAATAGCTTCTCTCTAATAGAAATTCAATAGATTTTCTTCCTTCATTATTGTCCTAGCTTCTTGAACTATTCTATTCTTCCTCTCCACAAATTCATTCTACCGAGGAGTCATAAGAGCTGAAAAATACCTCTTTACTCCATGATCTTCACAAAAAATGTTAGTCATTTGAAATAGACTCACCACCTCTATCAGATCTCAAGCTCTTTATTTTTAAATCCATTTCATTCTCAACCATAGACTTAAATGCTTTGAACTTATCTAGAGCTTCTGATTTTTATTTAAGAAATTTCACCCAAGTCATTCTAGAATAATCATCAACCAATCTCATGAAATACGTGTCACCATATGATCTACTTATTCTGGTAGGTCCACACAGATATGTATGCACCAACTCCAAAGGACCTATGGTAGAATATTCCTTTGTCTCGAACCTCTTATTTTTTCTTTCCCTTTTGACATTCTTTATAGATTGCATTGATAGGATTTTTAATCCTTGGAAAATATCTCATAACATCAATAGGACTGATCTTCACCAAGCTACCAAAACTGATGTGATCGATTCTTCTACGCCATAGCCATTTTTTTTTATTTGAGACATAAACCATTTAGTACTGTAACTATGGAAAATATCAGGTTAGCATAATAAGAGTATAAAAAACATAAACCAAAGTAAAGAAATGAAGAACAAAGGATTTAGAAAGCATGAAAACAAAGAACAATGTTACCAAATGTCTTCAACCTCCATGGATCACTTTCATTGCACGTTCTCCATTTGCTACGAATAGATAATTGCCCTCAGATTTTTGATGAGCAACCTATGACTATGAAAATACCCTAAAAAATATTAAAGGATTCTAGTGTTGCTACAAGTGTACTTATCAAAATACTCAAGCATGAAGTCTACAAGCATAAGATGTGAGATGTATATGTCAAAATGAGGGTAAAATTTTCTTTTTATAGAAAAGTCAATTTTAGATGGATGACCAAGATTAGAAGTTGAAAAATGCCCTAAGATCAAAGGTTAAAATTAAATGCGACAAACACAATTAGGGTTAGGGAAACATTGGGGTGAAAATTTGAAATGGAGGGTTGAGATTTGATTGTAGAAAAATCAAATTAATGGAAGGAAATGCATGTGAGAAGAGGGAATATTGGGCATGGAAAAAGAAAAATCGGGAGAATCAAATAATTATTTTAGGATTATTTGATTTAAGAGGGAAAGTTGACCTTTTGAATTAAAAATTAATTTAATTCAAAAGTGGTGGGGCCATGTGACAGGAAATTAGAAAATGGACAATTTCAAATAAATGAATTTGTTTAAAATTAGAAAAAGCTAGAGTGGACAATAAGTAAATAAGGTAAAGAAATTTATTTAATTATAAGAAGACATAAGGAATTAATGACTTATTTAGATAAATAAATAAAATCTATTTATTTAAATAATCAGGAAGAAATAATGGACAAGTAATAAGGTGTACAAGGTCATTCACTTGCAAAACAGATAGTCGCAGGCAAGGAATTTCCTTGCTCATACTAAAGGACAAGTTACCCCAGTCTTTTTGTCAAGACAATCCACAAATAGTAGTCAAAGAAAAAGAGCCATGAGACATCCTTGCTCCTGTAAATCCTTCATGGGAAATCCTTGAGAGAGCTAGTAACATGACTTAAAGACAAAACCAACATAAAAGATAAAACAAAACAAGACACAATGTGAACAACTAGTAAGAGTGTTTGCCAAGGTTTGATTTTTTTGAGGGTCATGCAATTGACTAGATGATAACGTCTAGTTTCAGGAAGGACACATCCTATATAAGACATAAGTTGATTGGTTGATGGTTCAATTATTTGACTGTTTTGATAATTTTGACAATTTGTTTGATATGACTGAGTGACGTTGTTGACTTTTTGTTTGTTGAGATGTGACTTGTTTGATGTTTTGATGACTGTTTGTGTGTTTGATGAAAATGTCTGACTTATTTGCCTGAAGTGATGAATCCTAACAGACCGACCTAATGCCGCAGGGGCACATTGATAGATGGTCTTGCCTACATTGAGTCATAGAGGCAACATAGTTTGAAAATGACACAGACTGATTGACACGACTAACTTGATTCTATTTTTGGGGTTTTGAAATGTTTCAATTTTTTGGGATTTGAAGTTTTATAATTTTTTTGGATTTTTTCAGGACATTTTATGATTTTAATAGATTTTTGATGTTTTATGAGGATCATGACAAATGCATGTGAATGATGCCTACAAGAAAGCAAGCACACATGCATAATAATCCCAAGATAACCATGATCTTGCCTCTAATTGATAGGTGATGATGACGATGATGATGACATCATTTGACAATAATGTGACTAAAGGATCAAGATTTGCAACAGGGCTAGGGACAAAGCCATTGAATGTTTAGGATGATGCGCTAGGTTGCATAGAAATATTGTATGGATTAGAATCATTGCATTTGGAATTAATTCATTAGGACTAGATGGGATGATGGAATATATTTAGACCATTGACAAGGGAAACCTAGATAGGTGATAGGCATAAAAGGATGATGGATGAATTTGGTAAAAGAAAGGAGACATAAGGAGTATGTCGCATAAGGATAATTTATTTTCTCTGAGTTATGATTTTTGATAATTCTATGAAGGCAATGACATGATGTTACATGAATAGTGTATGACAAAAGGATGGACATGTCAAAAGTTTCCAGAGCATGATTTATGTTAGGGCTCAAATGGACAAATGGAAATGCCATAGAAAAATGTCATGCAAAGGTGATAGGAAATGAGACAACTTGCCCCCAAGTGCAAAGGTCCACATAAATAATTTATTTTACACATGACGCCTATTTTCCAGGTTTTCATCATGGTACTTATCCAAAGTGCCATAAGAATGGTTTTCACTAGTGGACAAATTTTTTCTCTTTACTATTTTTTTTAGACTTTTGATTTTTTTTGGTGTCACCATGATGCCAGTTTGCCATGTTTTCATCAAGGTGACAATTTTGTTGAATTATTTTTTTGTATTTTTTTGAATAGGCTTGATATTTTAGATGATCAATGACTGTGCTGAATCCATTGACAGTGTTGATGTAGAGACTGATGCCATGATATGCCAATAATGAACTTTATGAAGTAGTTTCCTTTTTAGGATCATAACACTTGCATACAACTGATTGATGTAATTGTGATCCTTTTTGATATTGGAGCTGGCCTTATCCGAATACGCATGTCACGATAGAGTGCCATGAGAGTCCTTATGATAAAGAGTTGCTGCCAAGATGCGATAGATTAGTGGCATGGTATTTTTGGACTTTAAGCAAGATGTAGGATTATGACGGATGGTGGTAAGAATGGAAGGATTGTTTGGATGTTTGGATGTAGCGATTTTTATTCGCCAAAATTGGGGTGGTGGATGGTGGAGTTTTGAGTTTTGATTAGAATAGTGTTTGGAACCAACACTTTTATATGTCTTGTTTGATGACCATTTTGAAGGAGGTGGAAATTTATTATATGTGGGAGTCCTCTTTTCTTGTGGCTCCACCTTTTGATTTATTTTTGGATTTGATTTATTCTTTTCTTGAATACATCCATTTTTCTTTGGGATCCATTTCAACTTCATTTGTCTACTTGAATTTTTGATTGGTTCAATGGCCTTTAACATTTGATTTTGAACTTTGGATTTGTAATAGTTTTATTTTTGTTGGTTTCGAATGGAAGGTTTATTCACGTTGGAATGCTGGTTTATGGTGTGGATGGAAGGAGTGTTGGCAACAATCTTATGATAAGGACTACTCATGACATCCATTTTGATGTTTGTATTAGATAAAGTTTCCCCCAATATCGAGGAGGTATTATTAGCATCATTAGATTTTCCAACTGAGGAATAGTTGATACATTGATGTCTATAATTTTCCTATAGCTGTATGGGTTCTAGAATTCCTTGCTCATGTAGGCCTAGTCCTTTTCCTTGATAATGCATGTTCTAACAAATTATGTTTGTGATGGGGTATTATTTATTTTGGAAGCAAGATGCTAACCCATCATTATTTAGTTAGAAAACTTTACTCTCAATTTTCTCATCTGTAAGAAAACCTGCTCTAACAAAGGTAGATGATCCTAGTTAATAAAATGTTGTAACTTCATTGAAATGTTGGCTAGAGTCTTGATTAACATCTATGGTATGATTTTGTGACATATCAGATTAAAATGATTCTATTGGTTCTTCCAATTCGATGTCAAGACCATATTCATGATCATTGTCATAAAGTCCAGTAAATTCAGCTATAGCATGATCATTTGCAAATATGTGTAGAATAGTAGCCTCTTGTTCTATAGGAAGTTCATATATGTGTCCCATGGAGGCAAGTGTATCATTATTGGAAGTTTCAGTATTTGAAGTTTGGAAAGATTAATTTTCAAGTATTTTATCACGGATGGCATAAAGGTCAAGGAGTTGATCATTTTGGACCTGTTCAATAGTAGTGTCTTGATCAAATATGGGTTCATTTTGGCTGACATGATTGGGAATAGGATCTTGACCAAGGATAGGTTCATCTTGGATAACATGGTTGTGAATGGAATTTCAACCAAGGATGGGTGTATTTTGTATGTCATGATTGTCTAGGAGGACTTCTTGAATGGACTTAAGGATGGGGTCATGGGATGGAAAAAATTGATCTTGACATGAAGGGGGAGTTATGGTGTCACGCTTTGGACTTTCTTTTTGGCATGTATCTTCAAATTTATTAAATGGGACATGACTTTAGAGACCATGACTAGATGTGTTTTTATGATTAAATGTATGTTGAGATGGAGTGTCTTGGAATGGATTGGTGTATGATGGACTAGGATAGGACGTTGATAATAGACTAGGATATGATGAAGGACGAGGATAGGACGTGGAGACTTGCAATGGATCCATGAATGGTTGATTTCCCTTGTCAAGGTTAGGGTGGGTATGACTAATGGTGTTAAGGGAATATTGATAGTGAAGGAAGATGGATGGAGGACTAGGAATCATGGATTGTTGGTAAGATGGATAGATGGATGGAGGACTAGAGGTTATGCATTTTTGGTAGGAAGGGAATGTGGGTTGTTGACCATGGTTTGAGGTTGATTTGAATTTGGATTGGAGGTATTATCTTTTGAAGTCTATGGCTAGTTGGGCTTGACCATTACGAATAAATTGGTATTCAATTTGACTAGCAAGCATGTAAAAGTGGATCAAATATATGATGGTAGATGGCATGAGACTATGACTATGTTTTTTTTTCTGGTATTTTTAGAATAGGGAGTGCAATGATGCAAGGTGATAGTGCAAAGTGATAATGAGGACTAAAAGGAATGTCTTATGGCAAATGATGGGGGCCTAAAGTATGCTATGAAAATGCAAGGTATGAGGAAACTTTAAGATGTAATCAATTTTGATAGAATTTTAGGGAAGGTTTACTAACCATTCAAATTTTGGTCAGTGTCTCAATTTTGATTGTCAAAGGACTTGTTTGTAAGACTAAGTGACAAGGTGACAATTAACAAGGCGAGGTTTCCACACTAGACTTATGAGTTGGAAATGGATCACAAAATGGACAAAGACTAAAGGATTGATTTTGATTAAGTCCGACAACAACATAATTTTGAAGGAAAATATTTGACAATGTACATCAAGTTTTCCTATTCCAAAGTTTACAAAAATGAGGACCTAAAAGTTGGTTTATGCTGAAAAATGACAGTGGATACGAAGGATGCAAGTAAAAGTTTGTAATGGTAGAACTATGGTAAGCTAAATATAAACTAAAAAGGAAAGGATAGATGATTTGAGAAATTCTTTTTCTAGTTTTGAATAGAGACCGTTGAGGAAGAATGCCCAAAAATAGATTGAAAATGTTTGGTCTCGGGTTTGGACAGTGACAATGATTTTTCTAAATGACAGGCAATTGCATCATTTTAGGTGACAAATGCGTTGCAGGGGATCAAATGTGTCTCAATTTCAGAAAATGCATTGTTTGAGGTTATAGATACAGTTTGAAAAATCAATTGCATTGCATAGGGAAGCAAATGCATTGCCGCATAGTCAGATGCGGTGTTATAGATAGCAAATGCGTTGCAGGGCAGTATTTGTGGCATTTTAGATAGAAAATGATGAGCTTTAGAAAGAAAAATGTGGTGTAGGTTTTAGTAGATGCATTGCAAAACAATAGATGCATTGTACATAGTCTCAATTGCATTGCAGTTTGGACAAAGTTTGGTTTTCATGCTTTTTTTTTTTTGAATATTTTAAGGAAATTATTTTTGTTTGACTGTGTTTTTCTAGATTTGTGATGGATGTTTTTTTTTAGAAAACACTTGGAAAACACATGGTTTTGTCTTTGTTTTAAACAAGCATAATGAAGATAAGCACAATCCTAGGTTGGAAAGGACTATATTCATTGGATCCCACATAGGTTTTACTCCAATCATACTTATTCTTAGCAACTTAGAAGCTTGGCAACACAGGCTTTCCCTTACATTGTACTCTCTTATCGGGTCAACCAAGATTTGAGCCCTCATAAATCTCCCATGATAGGCTCTTCACCTCTACTAAGAACTACGAGAATGTGGGTGCCTTGGCAACGATCATTGCTGCATCAAAAAATAGAATTTTTTTTTGGGAAACTACACAAAAGGTTTTTAGTAAGGGCACCCATTCAGAAGGCCACACAAGAAGCAATATTAGCTTTGATAAGGAGGATTCCCAGCCTACAAAGGTTACACTCTACAAGTTTTGATGCACCAAAAGGGTACTGAGGGAGTCACAATCACTTGCTTGTCTATAGGAAATCCTCTAATGATGAGTTTTCCTCAACATTAAAATTTATATAATGGTTAGGAGTGCTTGGCTTTTAGCTCATTACCGATTTGAGTCACCTTGGGGTGAGTAATTTTTCCCACCAAGGAAGGTCCAATTCCTAGAGTCAATAATGGTTTATCTTGCACCCAAGATTGCACAAGTGCACAAGGGGAGAGGATACTTCTATTATTGAATTGAGGTTACACAAATTTGAGACACTTGTTCATTTTAATTATCCAAATTTTAATGTGAGGCAAGCACATGAAACACTTTGTTCATTTTAGACCCAACTAAGTGTGAGACAACCAAGGTTTATTTTAAGCCCATGTCATGAAAATGCATGTAAATTTTAGCCCCAATGAGTTTCAATGCATGATTGTGTTCATTTTAAGCCCATGAGTGTGTATGCATATTCATTTTCACCAATGAAATGCGAATGCAAATTTTTTCTTGTTTGTGATTGTTTGTTTAAATGATTTAAGAAGGAATTAAAAAAAATCAACAAACAAAGGTTAGACTCCTTTTCCATCTCGCCACATCCTTCAAATAGAATATTAGTAACCCCAAAAACCTTTAAGCTACTAAAAAAAAACTAGAAACTTGATTTTTTTTGTGAAAATCCAAAAATAAAAGTTTACCAGGTGATTGCGTCATTCTATATAGCAAATGCGTTTAAAGTTGAAAGTTGGAATTTACTAGGTAGATGTGTCGTTTTGCAAAGAAAATACGTCACAACAGAGTAGATGCATCATTCTGATTAGAAAATGCATCACAATAGAGCAGATGTATCATTTGGAAGATCAAATACATCGTGGCACAACAATTGTGGCTCAAAAAATTGCAAATGTGGCTCTCCGTAGCTATACTTGCAAAAAAAAAAGAAAAAGTCATACAAAAATCTGCAAAATGAGTGTTTTCACGTTTGGTTCACTAGTGTAACTAGGGAAAATATCAGGTTAGCATAATAAGAGCATAAAAAACATAAACCCAAGTAAAGCAATGAAGAACGAAGGAGTTAGAAAACATGAAAATAAAGAACAATGTTACCAAATGTCTTCAACCTCCATGGATCACCTTCGTTGCACCTTCTCCATTTGTTGCAAATAGATAATTGCCCTCATATTTTTGATGAGCAACCTATGACTATGACAATGCCCTAAGAAAATATTGAAGGATTCTAGTGTGGTTGCAAGTGTACTTAGAAAAATACTCAAGCATGAAGTCTGCAAGCATAAGATGTGAGATGTAGATGTCAAAATGAGGGTAAAATTGTCTTTTTTATAGAAAATTAAATTTTAGATGGACCACCAAGATTGAAATTTGACAAATTCCCTAAGATAAAAGGTTAAAATTAAATGTGACAACCCACAATTAGGATTAGGGCAACATTAGGGTGAAAATTTGAAATGGAGAGCTGAGATTTGATTTTAGAAAAATCAAATTAATGGAAAGAAATGCATGTGACAAGAGGGAATATTGGGCACGAAAAAAGAAAAAGCTAGAAAATCAAATAATTAATTTAGGATTATTTGATTTAAAAAGGAAAGTTGACATTTTGAATTAAAAATTAATTTAATTCAAAAGTAGTGGGGCCATGTGACAAGAAATTAGAAAATGGATAATTTTAAATAAATTACTTTATTTAAAATTAGAAAAAATCTAGAGTGGACGATAATTAAATAAATTAAAGAAATTTATTTAATTATAAGAAGACATAAGGAATTAATGACATATTTAAATAAATAAATAAAATCTATTTATTTAAATAATCAGGAAGAAATAATGGACAAGTAATAATTAAATAAATTTAAGAATTTATTTAATTATGGAGAGACAAAAGAAATTAGAGACGTATTTAAATAAAATAAATATAATTTATTTATTTAAATAGTTAGAGGAATAAAAGACATGAATTATTTAAATAATAAATAATTAAGAATTATTTAATTAATAGTTGAAATTGGACCATAAGACATAATTAAATAATTTAATTATGTTAGGAAGAAATATGAAGAAAATAAAGTTCACAAGCCTAGGTCAATTATATGTGTCTACAAGCACCACTACCTTTGAGCTGATAAAAAACACCTTTTGTCCTTGTTCCAGTCGTAACTAGAGTACCCAAGCTTCCTTTTCTGATTTCACAATCACCATCCTAAAATACAAGATTGTATCCTTTCCTACACATATGTCCTACACTTAGAAGATTATGCTAGAGACCGTTGACATAAAGAACATCATTTATTTTATGCTTGCCATAAAAAAATGTTAAACCTTTTGCACAAATCTTAGTAGATGCATCAAAACCAAACTTAACAAGACCACCATCATACCTTTGAAGTTTAACAAAATTACTCATATCACTTGTCATATGATTTGAGAATCCATGATCAATTATCCAGTAATTCCTTTCTTCTCTAGCATGAAAAGTAGTCAACATAGTTCCTTCAATATTATGACCTATTATCAGAGCATTTTACTTCACACATCTTTCAAGATTAATAGAGTTAGTTCCAAATTTTAGAGCCATGAATAAGAATTCATCACTATCCTCACTAGGATAGTCAGATTCTTCATCATTAGATACACCATTATCTCTTTCAACATAATATCTCTTCTTAACAAATTTTCCTTAATGATCCTAATGTTATCATTTGAAACTTTTATTGGACATTCAAAAGCATAATGGGCTATATATCCACAATTGAAACATTTAAAAGGTAATTTACCTCTATATTTTTTAGTACCCTTCTTCAATCTTCTCAAAAAATTTCTTCCACTTCATCAAGATCATCTTGATCTGATTCATCATCTTTTTCTAATTTGCAGACTTTAAAGACAGTTTCTTTACTTGTAGTATCTTGAAAAAACTCCCATTTCAAAATAATTTAAAGCACTAAACATCTATTCTCTAGATTAATTATCTAAATCTCGAGCTTCCTCAATAGAAGACACTTTAGAGCTATAAGATTTATGTAGAGTTCTTAATACTTTTTTCACAACTTCGATTTCCTTTAGCTTTCCACCAAGACCAATGATAGTATTGAAAACTTCATCCACTCTGAGCATGTAGGTTGTAATATCTTCATATTTAGAAATCCTTAGGGTTTCAAATTTGGATTTGTAGTTTTGCATATTTTCTTTCTTGACTTTATCATCTCCTTCATAAATTCTCTCCAACTTTGTCTAGGCATCTTTAGTAGATTTCAAGCTTATCACCTTTTCAAGTTCAAAATTAGAGAGTCCACTTAGAATAACATTCCTTTCTTTACCATTGTTTTCATAATCCTTGATTTCATCATCACTTGTCAGACTAGCAGTAGGCATAGTGTATCCTTTTTCAATTGACTGCCAAACACTAAATCCAAGAGAGACCAAAAAGGATTCCATCCTATCTTTCCAATAAGCATAATTCATTCCATCGAATATAGGAGCTTTGACACCCTTCCTATACACCATCCAGATCTACCTCAAGTAGTTAAGATTTATCCAAGGAACCACAAATCTATTACCAATTGTTAATGCATGAGACAACTAAGAGGGGGAATTGAATTAGTTGTATACATAAAACATTCAATCCCTCAATATCATTCAAAACCTTGTTAGCCCTTAAACTCTTATCATGCATTAGCAGAATGTAAACATATGAAATATTAATGCAAACACATCCAAACACATATGAACACCAAATTTACAAGGGAAAAACCATAGTGAGGATTAGCTCACATATATATGAATTGCAACACTAAATACAATTAGGTTCACTACCTAGAAAAAGAAGAAAGGTTCACTATCGGGTGGCTCACTGCCAAGAAGATAGAAGATGATGACTGTTACAAAGAGATTCACTATCTCAAAGCAACATGATTAATTCACCACTAAAAATTTATGCCATCACAACCTTTGGCTCACTTCTTCCAATAACTTCAAGCACACTAAAAATGTAGAACCTTCTTCTCACTGCAGCATATTCATAGGCATTAAGCTCACACTTAGATCACCATGCTTAATAAAATTTTCATGCTTTGAATACCTTCTATAGATCCACACCCATCTCCAACAATTTACCTTGCTTATATACCATCCACAACCTAAATAATCTCAATCAGGTTGGCCTTAATGAAATGTATGCACTCAAAATGTGCAATGTCAAAATAGGTCAGCACCAAACACCTCAATGGTGGAAAGAAATGAAGGATGACCACCCCAATGGTTAAATAGGACCCAAATACACATCACCACACTACACAATACATTCAAAATCCATGAGTTACCTTCACAAATAGCGCTAACACGACAAGTCAACCAAACCTGAACTAGCACTATAAGTGACCACATACACGCTTCTCTAGGTCATGTAGACCAAACAAAAACACTTCACAACATCCACACAACATCTTAAAATATTCTAAAATTATGCCACATCCACTTGAAACTGAGAATACCATTATTTTGTTCAACTAGACATATTTCCATAGAGAACAACTCATTGACCAACCTTGCGAACACCTCAGCTCCTGAAATCTCAAGGGAAGGAAGTTACATAAAATATAAGATCATTCCCAAATATGCACAACAAGAAACCTTACTATAGAGAAATGCAAAGTAATCTCATTTCTCCTAGGAAACCTTCTACACGAATAGAAAAACTGTTAACCACCACTTTCACTACAAAATGATCCAGAACCAAAAAAATTAGATATAGAACCTTTGAACACCTTAGATCATCATATCCAAACCAAACAAGAATATGTTCAACCATGATGAAATGAAAATCACAACATTGAACAAACCTCTACCACACTGCACACTCTTTTATTTAATTTTTTTCAAAAGAACTTGGAAACCAAGTAAACTAACAGTAAATGCAACTCTTATCCACAAAGACATCAATGCCAACACTAATGACAACACAAAAAACTTCTTATCAAATCACCAAAACCATACTAGAAAAATCAATTGACAACACCAACCATCTTCATACTTTTGAAATCAATGACCAACACCAACAACTATTGACATTAATGAGAACAGCAGAAACATACTTGCAACAATATCCCCCTTTTTCATTGATGGAAACACCAGTTCTCTAAAAAACTATCAACAAAAAAATCAACCAACAACAACTCTGCAACAACTAGAACTCCCCCTAATTGGGGCATCTCTTCACTATTCACACTCTCATTCTCTTGATCTTGAACACTCTCTTCCCCTATGGTCTTTAGACCATATTCGAATAATTCTCTCCTAAGAAACTCTAGCTCTTTATCCTACAATACTCTTCTAAACTATGGTTTTTCAACCAAATCTCTCCCCCTTTGACATCAATGAGAAAGCGTCATAAAATCATGCAACTCTCTTTGCTACATTGAAATCTCTTACTCTCCCCCTTTGAAAAAAATCAAAGGGAAAAACTTGCACCTTTCACACATCATCTACATAGAAGTTTTCTTTCTTGTTCTCCCACTTTGAAATCTGCATACACCACTTTAAACACTACTTCTAACACTAGGAAGCAACTACACCACACTCACTTTTTTTCACTCTCCCCCTTAGGGGCACAAAATATGCTCCACATAATTGTATCACGTAACAATTTTAATAATTACTCCCTATCGAATACACAAAACAATTGAGAGCGGGGGTGAATTAGTTGTGCCTTAAAACTTCAAAACCCTCATTAACATTCAAGTCCAAATTCATTCTTTAGACTAGTAAATCTACTATGATGAATTATCATGAAAATCAAATGTTAGAAACAAAAATGACATAACACCATACACAAGAGATCACTAGATTTACATGGAAAAACCAAGAAGGGAAAAACCACAATGAGGATTAGCTCACAATATAAGTAATATCAACATTGAATACAGTAGGGATAAATTTTTGTGTAGCTTATTTCCCAAAGAGGAAAGGATCACTTCTGGAATAGAAAATAAGATAAAGAAGAAATTTTACACAAAGAAAATCATCTCAATGCAACGAAGAATCTATTACAATGATTTTAACACATTCACATTCTGATTAAAGAATTGTATCCATCTTCTACTCACTGCATCCAATAAACTAACACATGGAAACTCACATTACATTACTCAATTTCATACTCTATAACTCTACATTTCATATCATCTGTATCTCTCACATCTATCTCAACATCCTCCAAAAGATCAACTCATACTTATATCATCCGCAACCTTGAAACCTTCTCCAAGGTCGGCTATGCACCTAAAATGTACAAATTCAGGTTAGTTTGGTACCAAAACATTCCCACGGTGGAAAGGAATGAAGGAAGAACACACAATTCCTTATCTAGGACCCAAATACATCTTTAAATGCCACACCATTCTTCCATAAACAACTAAGAATATTCACATGTAGTGTAAAAACTAGGCCAATTTTCACCTATGCAAACACCATTAAAATTTTAAGTATGCACTTCCTCAAACCCAAGGACAGCTTGCAAACCACACACCATGCTTGAATACGATCTAGAGTATACCTTAAACACCCCAAAATCCAAAAAAATCCTTCGCAACAACATCCACCTGAAGAATGTGTTGGTTCCTTTTTACTGTGTAACTAGGTTTATCTTCTATTCTACCTATAGAATTTTCAATTCTAATCAAGGGCAACTTGAAGGGCTTGGACCAACTGAAAAGGATTTTACAAATAAACCTCCTACACTTCGGGCTCTGAAAAACCCAGGAGGGTGGTCCCCTTAATGTGCTTATAATCTCTACACCAAACTTATAAACAATCATTAACAATTAACATATAATCCCATTTAATAGCTCAACATAATAGGATAATACTAAATTGAATTGGATTTTAATCAATAGTATCAACTACTTGGAGCATGAGATGATTACAATAATACTTCACAACTTAAGATAGTCATTTGATTTGCAATTTTGTATCAAGCTCTAAAAAAAGACAAGCAAACATAGAACCTCACAAACAAATACAATTTAGACCAGTGCCATATACCATTGGGGAGTTAGATTCACAAACATTTAATATTACATGATAGATTCAAATATATAACATATAAGATCTCTGACAATATTGCTTTACAACATCATCAATCTATATCCTAACCCAATACTTCTTACCAAATTCCTTTATAAACATATCCATCAATAACTCCATTCAAGCATTTTAATTAATTCTCTGAATTAAAGCCAAAATGGAAATCATACACACCACAACAGTGAGATGAACACAATAACCCTTGATTATATTATTCAAAATTATGATATTATTATACAAAGGAGAGACATGAGCTCAAAATGAATCATTATTACTCAAATTCTAGTATTGTCATGAAACATCAAACCTTCATAAATCCAAAACCCTACTACAAAAATGACACAAGACCTAGATTGCATTTACATTGAATCAACAGGCTTTAAAACTTGCTCTGCAACTATACCTAGACTCGACCTGAAAATATCTAACTTGCTAACCCTTGTTTTTGGCCTTGAAATCGTTCTTATAGAGAATGAAGGAGAAAACAAGCATCGGGCCAGAAAATATACATGTCACCGGTCAATTGGATCGCTCTGTGATATTTCAAAAAAATGATTACAATGACCAAGTCCCAGAGCATCTTCTTGTTAATTCCACTCATTAGAGAATAGCCGCTGCATTGGCCAAACCTCAAAACCTGTGCCAAAAAAATGCCATGGAGACAAAACCACAATCAATTATAAACATACTGAGTTGTTGGCTACCGGTAGTAGGCACCATCCTACTCCTCTTCGGTTAAGTATTCATCCACCCATCTCTAATACTCTTCATCCATTGGCCAATCAAAATTCATTACCTCATTCACCTTAGTATTATAAGGTGTGTAATTCATTGCTACCTGATTGGCCTCTCTTTCAACAGACTCTAAAAATGTGCTAGTGTTAATTATCTTATGCATACTACTCACCAACAAATCATAGTTTGAATCATCATAAATCAATCTGATTTGTGCATTGATAACTTCATCCACCCTTTCCTGCCATTGTTGTAGTGATTTAATGTTTCCTTGTGCATCAATTATATCTGGAAAAAATGTATCACTTCAATCATCAAAGCTCTTTACCAGTTACCTAATTCTCCTACTCAAATCATCAGGCAGGGCTTGGAAACCCTTCAGTGATTTCACACAAAATTGAGTAGGCCTCAATGATTGGGGCCTATTATCTACATCAAATATAGAGGCCTTGTACATAATATCCAGATCATTGGCCCTAGGGATCCACTTCTCAACCAAAGGAAAAACTATTTCCCGATCCCTATTAATATTTCTTATTTGATCCACGAATAAAGAATATAAAGAATGTACTGATGGTAATATACCAACAACCTTCTCATTTAAGTGCCTCAAAATTGTGTCAACCACCTCATTCTATCTGGAAACTACTCCATACGCACTTACTTTTAAAGTAGCCTGTAACTTTGCAATATTATTTAACATCTGTTTCTTAGTGGGATCTACAAAGTATTCAACCTCTTCCTCAACTGGCCCTAATGTAGGACTAATCCTGAAATAGAAGGTAATGCCCTGATACCAGGAGCATTGGAGGATTCTCCTACTATCAATTACATTTGGCTTTCTACCCTAGGGTGCCAATGCCCATATTGCCAGAGTTTCATACTCCTCACTGAAGGCAGAGTCCTGCAGAGCTGCCTTAACCTCTTCCTCACTATTTTGTATGGGATGCTTGGACTGTAAGATAACATTGAATGTTATTGCATCAGATATGTCCCATTTAGGAAAAATTAGGACACCAGCCTGAGTCACAAGTCTCCTTCCCTCCTTAGGAGTGATATTTTTGAATTCTTCCATTAATTAGGCTTTCACCTCATCATCATTCTCCTGCTCAGACCTATCAGGTCTTGATTCTCCCCTTCTTTTAAATTTGTCCTGGTATTCTTCTAGCTTCATTCTCCACACTATTTTTAGGAATACAAGAGTCTTTACAAATCCATCATCGTCCAAGAATGCCTTGTAGGCCTCCATTCTGGCATCTTGTACACATTGTCCCTTTACATCCATATCAGATGAGATCAACTGTGTTGATCTAGGAGGGGAAGGGATACCAACCTGCATGTCTTGATCAATTATAATTATCTCATCCATCAGAGTCTCTTGTGTTTCCTCAACTCTCTGCCTCTTAGGAATTGGCTCTGATGGTAGCACTGCAGGATCACTTCTCGATGGTGAATCCAGATTAACAATCCTTATCCCTCTAGGTGCTCTGATCTTTGGACGTGGCTATGATGTAGTCTTCAGTATTTGTTTTCCTTTCTTATCCCCCTCCTCCTCATCACTACTGCCATTCCTTTTTCTCTTGTATAGAGGTCGATCAATTGAGAGCTGATAAGTTGGCCTTGTTTCTTCAGGCCTTGATTCTAGTCTTTGAATTCCAAAATCTAACTCCAAATTGACCTTCTTGGTCAGCAAGGTGCCCATGATCTCTTTGAAGTTATCCAACAAGAAATAAATTCTCTTGTGAAATGGAGTGAAACCCATCAATGGATCATATTTTGGATCCATTTTATGCACCATGGTCAATAACTTCTCATATGCAATCCATTTTTATTTATTCAATTCCTCCCTATTCAAATCAAATTCATTTATGATTAGGTCTTTAGGAAAGTTGAATTTATGTGCAAACCTGCCACCTTTAATTTGTTGCCCGAACAAGGAAAATAATCCCTCAAGGTCATGTTGCCTCCTAGGGCCACTCCTCAAATGGAAATCATCAAAAAACCTTCCAAAATGGACCCATCCTCCCTTGGAAAAGACAAAATTAGAAAAAATAGTGTAGTCAGGGAACAAAGTCCCTTTTCCTCTCCCTATTAGGTTGTGCTCATGAATAAAACCTAGTTGCCACATGACCTCAACAAACCCCATTATTGATGGTACATTAAATGGGAGAATATGTGGGGTTCCCTGGAAACCATATACCCTTAGGTTAATGCTTACGAGGTACAAGATGATTTCACCGCAATTGTGGCAGACCTTCAAATCAGGCTTCCTCACCTTTGGTTGGAGGAAGTCATGTAAGTTTTTAGGAACTCTAGGCACATTTACCACCAACCGAGCCTTGAGTCTAGAGGCAAAGCAATTATAAAATTGCACAAAATTGGTACCTCCCCTATTGTATGATAAGTCTTCACTCCAGACTTGTACTGGTAATCTTTCTCCATTCACTTCTTGCCTCAACTCCATCTTCTCCTAGAAGAATTTGGAATTCTTGTACAAGAACATGTGCATTAATAGGGAGTATCAGAAGAAAGCAGTGCCAACATCCCCCACATGGAACTTCAACAAACCCTCATTCATATTTTCTGCAAGAAATGATGCAAAATCATACACCACAGAGAAATTGGGATGTTGAATTTGGGCCCCCATGAAAATGTATGCAATTGACATCACGGTATTAGGGGTGAACCCCAAATCTGGCATAGTGAATAAAATGTTTCCAAGAAGTGGTTGGAAAAATAGCTTAGCCTAAATGGCTCTTGGTCACATGGGCTAATATGAATCATTGAACTGCCTGCCCTAGCTAGATGAGGATGAAGCAACTTAAATCTGAAGAGAGGCTTTGACCTTGCATATTCTTGCTTCATCTCCTCAAAATAAATTGGAACCAAAAATGAGCTAGATTCACTCAAGTAAAATGTTTGTTGAATCTCATCTATGCTTATATTTAGCAAAATCATGCCATCATTATCCCTTATTACCCTTGTAATAGGTTCATACCGTGCTGCCGCTGCTCTGAGTAGGTCCACATTAGGAAACACATTTGGCACTGCTAGTTTCCCCATGTCGTATCTCTAGCTATTAGAGAAGGGGTAAGGTAAGTTTCGCTATCCATACCACAACCTAAACATTTCTAGACCAGTGATAGGAACCCTAGCATCTATAATATTATAATTCTTGCACACTAGTCATTCACCTAGGGTTTTCCCACTCATTAAAACCAAACCCCTTGACCAGAACACTACAACCCTTCAAAAAAATCACAGTCAAATTAACTCAAGCTGCACAGAAAATAGCTCACGGGATTTTGCACCTTGGAGAGAACCAAACTTTCACTGTGATTGCTTGAATTTTTTTATCTCTAGCTCTAAACTGCTTCGAAAATACTTGAATTCCTTTGTGGTGAAAATAGAATGAAAGAAGATAATTTATGTTGACCGAATTGAGCCAGTAAACATCTCATCCACCATTATAGCTCATTTGCATGCCATGCCAATGACTCCAATCGCATTTGATGCAAATTTAAATTCTAGCCATCGATCTTTTGTTTTTGTCAGATCATCAAATGACTACCTTCAAAAAGGCTGATGTAATCTCCATGTCAGCATCAAGGGCCCACAACAATATGCAGTTCCAAAGGAATAAACGTGGCACTTGCCCATGATATCATAATCACTAAACATCCTGCATCTTTGGATCACACGATGGAGGGAAATCCTGTTCACCTACAACCATCATCAACACTGAACATAACTATCAAGCAAATTTTCATCAAGATTATAACACCATCGGCGATCTTGAGCATGTGCATCTCACGACTTTTTTAGTAACCCACTATATAATGTATTAAAACCCGACACAAAATTAAAGTAGTTTATTAATTTTTTTTCGACGTCGACCATCGAGACATGTGGCAGTCGCCCATGATTTTGCAATCAGTTGAAACACAGTGGTGAGGCCATCACGAGATCATGGGGAATGGTCAAGATCAACTGTAGGATGATCGATGGTCACTAAAAAACATTCCTTGCAAAATAAAACAATTATTAAAAGGGGAAAGGGGACATCACCTAGGCCAATGACAAACGATGGCTCAAAGTTGTTCTTAAAACATGGGGTAGGGCCAACCTAGACTTAGAAAATAATAAAGTTAGGAAACATATTTAACGATGTTTATTAAAACGGGGCCCGAACTAGACGAGTCAATGGGACATAAGTCATTCTAAAACCTCCCTCAAAAAGGTAACGGTGAAATAGATCCAACCCAAGGTTTCTTTCGAATAGCATGATAGACCCGTAATATGGAAAAATAACAAATAGAACTCAAAGAACAAAATTTGAGGCTCTTTCAATGGCCCAAGTTGGGGACGTTCATTTCACTGGAATGAAGCGAGAAAAATAGAAACCTAGGTAGAGCATTCCAGTTGCAGAGACAACCAAAAAGGATTGTTTGGACAAGACAATCCAACAAGAAGGAAACCTACAACTAACATATATACAAACCTAAGCTACTGTTCATGGAAAATAATACTTCAACCAAAGTATAACTTCAAGAATTGTCCATGAACTGGCAATTCAAGAATGTAAACATATGAAATGGTAATGAAAACACATAGAAACACATAAGAACACTATATTTACATGGAAAACCCAAGAAGGGAAAAACCATGGTGATGATTAGCTCACATATATATGAATTGCAACATTGAATACAATTAGGCTCACTACCAAAGTCTCATTGCCCAAAAAAGAAGAAAGTATTGCTATTGGGTGGCTCACTACCAAGAAGAAAGAAGATAGGGGAAGTGTGTTACAAAGAGATTCAAAATCTCAAGGCAACAAGAGAAATCCACCATTGAAACTTTATGCCATCCAAAACCTTTGGCTCATTGCTTCTAGTAACTTCAAGCACACTAAAAATGTAGACCTTCTTCTCACTACATCAAATTCATAGGCATTAAGCTCACACTGAAATCACCACACTTTATCAAATTCACATCCTTTGTGTATCTTCTATAGATCCACACCCATAGCCAACAATTACCTTGCTTATAGACCATCCACGACCTAAACAATCTCAATTAGGTCGGCCTTAATTAAACGTATGCACGTAAAATTTGCAACACCAAAATAGGTCAACACCAAACACCTTCGCAATGGAAATAAGTGAAGATTGACCACACCAAGGGTTAACTAAAACCCAAATCCACATCACCATGCTAAAAAATACATTTACTATCCATGGGGTACCTCTATAAATAGCGCTGGCATGCCAGGTCGACCAAACCTGAACTAACACTACAAGTGACCACATACACGCTTCTCTAGGTCATGTGGACCACACAACAACACTTCACAACATCCACAAAACATCTCAAAATATTATAGCATCATCAGAATATTTTGAAATTCTACCCAACCACCTAAAACTAAGAACACCATTGTTCTGTGCAACCAAACATACTGTCAAGTGATCCCACTTTACTAGTTTATAATTTTTGGCCAAACTGGACATTGAACTGATTTTTTTTAACTAACTCTTCACCTTCAGGCACCTATAGCTGCTAAAATGTGAGGAATTTGAAGATAATGCAAACTAGTGAATTGTGACATTTTTTCTGTAGGTTCTAAATATATATTTTTTAAAGTTTTTGGAATTAGATAGTACTTATTTTTCCATCTCCTTCGAAAACTAGTTTTTTATAGTAAACACCATTTTTAAAGAGTGACGTGTACTTGCTAACACATACAATTTTTTCTATGATGGATAAAATTCTAATTTTTTGAATTTAGATTCATAACTATGATATCTAGTGCATGCAATTAGTTTCATAGAATTTCATTGAATATTTTTTTCTTAAATAAGTTTTAAAGTCAAACCAGTTACAATTTAGACATAAGTTTACTTGCTAACACATAACGTTTTTTTATATGTATCAAAACTCAATATTTTTTTTGTTGGATCAGGGACATCAATATCTAGTGCATAGATATTTTTCATATTTTTTTGGTAATCTACTCTTTTTCCACATGTGCAGAACAAAGAGCTTGATTTTTGATGAAAAACTTATGTTTAATTAAACTAAAAATAATACATAATAAAACTAAAATACATTAAAATTATATTCGATGGATAGCTCATTTTGAGGACTACCATCAGCTAGTCGGGTTTGTGATGTTACCTCCATTTTCATCTTAAACCCAAGCCTCTAAAGGCAGAATTTTGCAAAATATTGGTGGAAGAGAGGGAGAAGTGCAAAAAAGAGGGGTTCGCTCAAACCCCATTTTAGTGAACCCCCTTCGAGTGAAGGGTTTTTGCTAGAAGGGGGGTTCGGGAAAACCCTCTTTTTTCTGCCATTTTCCTTTATTTCATGAGGGAAACCCCACCAAAATGTGTTTGCTTGAACCTGTCTTCAAAAAGGTGTTTGTTTGGAGGGGGTTCAAGTGAACCCCCTTTTTTGGGGTTTGCTTGAATACCCCCCTTCGAGCGAACCCCTAAAACTCAATTTTTTGTTTTTTGAGCATTTTTGCAATTTTCCTTCCTCAATGTAATTGTAAACTAGTTTTGTGGGATTATCCTATCAGAAAGCACAACTCACTAATCAACCTTGCAGAACACCTTAGCTCCTAATACCTCAAGGGAAGGAATTTATAGATAATATAAGCTTGTTCCCAAATATGAAAAATAAGAAACCTTATTGTGGAGAAATCTAGAGCAATCTCATTTCTCCCAAATAACCTTCTACACAAATAGACAAATTGTCAAACTTAACTTTCACTGTAGAATGATCCAAAACCTTAAAATTTGGATATATAACTTTGAACACCTTTGATCATCATATCCAAACTACACAAGAATATCTTCAACCATGAAGAAATGTGGAGCACAAAACTGAATACACCTCTGTCACACTGGCACACTGCACACTCTTCTGTTCAAATTTTCTCAAAAGAACTTGGAAACCAAGTTAACTAATTGCAACTAGAACCCTTATCCATCAAGACATCAATGAAAACACAAATGATAGAACCACAAAAACTTCTTATGAAATCATGGCACATCCATACTAGCACAAGCACTTAACAACATCGACCATCTCCATACTGTTGACATTAATGACCAATACCAAAAACTATTGACATCAATGACAACACCAACAACATACTTGCAACATATACGTGGGAAAATATATACAATAAGGGATTAAACAAAAATTGAAAACCTTGAGATATGATCCATTTCAGATCTTAGAGTTATGGGGAACAAATATTTCCATTTATATTTGCTAAGGTATATAAAAACAATCCTTGTGATAAATTTTGATAATTATTCTTGCTTGATCTTTCCAGACTAGATGAGAAACAAGAAGATATCATATTTAATTCCTCGGAATTTTTTTTACTTAAGGATATGGAATGGATTAAGAGAACATCATTATCAACAAAAAGGTGAGGTAGACTAGGCAAGAATAAAGAAATATAGTTGAGTAGAGTTAAAGGATAGTTAATAAATAGGTAAAACTAGATGTCTTAGGAATATGTGGGAGATAATTCTTTACATTTTATTGTGTCTTGAGAATTTTGGGAACCAAAAACTTCTTGATTAGAGAGGCATGATCCAAATATTGGTTTATTTGTTCATATAAAGAAGGTCCTTTAGTCAAGCCATTGATGGAATCATGAAATTTCAATTTCAATATGTTGTAAGTACACTTACAACAATATTGTAAGTACACTTACAACAATATTGTAAGTACACTTACAACAATATTGTAAGTGTCATGTTTTATAAAAAGTGATACCTAAAATAAACTTCAAAATTGATATTTTCATTTCCAAGTGGTACATGGTCATTCATTGAGTTATATGTTATCTTGTCTAGGTCATTTAGGTATACTTCTACTAGAATGACTATATTTTGATAATTTATATTTCTTTATGATATCACATGTGGGCCAAACAACTAAGGAATAATTAGAAATGAAGAAAAGAATGCTGATGAGTGTTTTATTTATTTCATTAATATTTTTATGATTCCTCAAACTATAATGTTTTATATTTTAGATGTATTTTTAATTCAATTGCTTGCTAGAGGTCAAAATTTGGGAATACAATATAATTTTAAAGGACAAGATAGCAATTAATTGACACTAGGATATAGAGAAATGTAAAGGGGTAAATATATTCATGTTTATATTCAATACCACCACTAGTGATCGTTCCCTTGATATGTTTGAGTTGTTCCATGTCCCTAGGGATTATAATTATTCTTAGTCCATGAGCGGGTGACTTCTCATTTTCTATTGGTGATAGTCACAATTATGGGTGATCATTCATCTTCAATGTTAGGGTTAAAATTGGAGAGGATGTACTCAAAGGAAGATAAGGTTCAAAAATTTTTCCTACACTAATATAAGAGCAGAAATTAACGTAAAATATAATCTAAAGTAATTTTCAAGGAAATAACATAATCATGTATCTTAGGAAAATGTTTTCAACAAAAACCTAGCCTCTAAACTATCAATTTTTTATACTTATTAATAATATTGGTTACGATGTGATCTAGGAAAATACCCTTCACATGAGACAACACTATCACTCAAATTATGAGAAATATCAATAACATAACAATGACTACAAATAAAACTATGTAAACTGCACTGTAAGAACCTAATGAATAAATAAATCACTACATAAAACCATTAAAGGGGAATCATAAAACTATGAGCTATAACCACTGAAAATTGGTTACCAAATCCCCTAGCCAAACTCCAATACCTAGATCCTAAGAAGAGTCCTCAATATAAATATATCACATTCCTTACACTTTTCATAAGAATTTATCAGAGCATGTCATCACTATTGTCAAAAATTGAATACTCCAATTTGTTTTATTCAAACCCTTAATAGATGCATTATGATAGAGATGATGTGATGTAATAGGTTGGTGAATATTCTTGGTCAACATGTGTAACTCCCTCTTATAAATTTATTATGAATAATATACTCTCTTACAATTATTACATGTGGGAATCCTAACTTGTGGAGGCAATTCATTTTAATCTAGGAAATATTATTAACCTCATTTTATAAAATTGAAGATCTAAAAGATGTAAATTACATCATAAGTGACTTATAAAATCTCTAGGAGAGGTCGATGTCATCATAAATGACCTCTTGAAAATCATCAATTTGAAAAAAGGCTCAATAAAATCTCAAATAAAAATTTATGGACTCTACAAGTTAGGTGGCAACATAAAAATATAAGATCACTAATGCAACATAATAAATCTATTATAGGGAGAGCTACACATGGTGATAAAAATCATTCACCAACCTATGAAATGCCATTCTAGCTATCATAAATTTTATTTAAAGGTTTTGAAAAGATAAATTATAGAAACCAAATTGGGAAAATAAAGATGACATGTTATGACACATTCTTATTACTTGTCTAAGATATATGCTATTTTTAACATAAGGAATCTAGTTAAGATTTGGGAATTGTAATTTGGATAGGGAATTTAGGTTTCACTTTTGGGTGTTATCAGCTCAGAGATTTATGATTCATCTTTTATAATTTTATGTATTGGTTTGTTAATTATTAGGTGGTTAGGGATTATTTTACATAATGTATATTGTTACTATTAGTATCACTTAATATTTGATTTTTGGTCCTATTTATTGTGAAGAATAATTTCCTAGATTATACTATAATTGTAGACACTTAAAAATGATTTGAATGATATACACACTTGAATATGATATATTAACACCGTTTCATCCTAAAATCCATCCTCTTTTCACTTGCTTGATTAAATTAACCTAGTAATTTAATCAAATGCCTCATCTTCACCTATTAATCTATATGATCTAATTGGTTTAATTCACCTCCTCTTGCACTAACATTTCACCTCGTTAAATAAAATAAATAAAATTATTCAATTTAATCCCTAAGTCCTCTTATTTAATTAAATAACCTTAAGCTATTTAATTAAATATCATATTACATTCCCCTTTTCATTAAATAAATTATTTAATGAATATAATATTATTCATTCTCTTCTATATTTAAATTTAGTTTTAATCAACTAAATTGCTAATTATCCTCACCTTCCTACTTGCAAGGGAATATTCCCTCTTTTCCACATTCCTCTAAAAGAGAATATTCCTATGGAATATCCCATTGTAGGCACTCATTCCTCCAAAATATCTCTTAACCTCTTCCTAATTATTAGGAAGTGTGTATTTTGAAAGCTAATTTGGACCATCGATTAAATTATTTGATCCTTGTCAAACTTTCAACTTTGGCCATGGATTGGTGGTGTAGGGGCACCCATAGGTCATTTTATGCCTCCAAGGGGTAATTTTTTTTTTTTTTTTGAGTTGTTTACATGTAATAAGGTCTTCTAATACCATTTTATATGTGTTGTCTGATTTTGAGTCATTAAGGGTGAGTTAGGGTCTAGATGTAAGAAATTGTCAATGTTACACAATGTTGGAATATGAAGTACCAATGTTGCACAATATTGGAATATGAAACATTGTAATTTTAAAAGTTGGTTATGAACCATCAGAAAATAATAAATATTTTTTGTAAACATAAATCCAAAGGTTGGGAAGGTCGGAAGAAGATTGGAATGAATATTGGAATCAATTTGGAGAAAATTTCTTGTGTTTTTTCCTATAACAGTCATGTTATTGTAGATGGTATAGATCTATATGAAATTTTTACTACCTTCATATGGTATTTTTGGAAAGATAATTGAGTTAGCTTTCATTTGGCTTTTGTTTGGTTAAATTTCATCCACGTTTGAATAAGTTACAAGTATTTTTGTGAAAACTGTTTGGAAGCTATCCTAGGGTTTGCAGTCACATAGAAAATGTCATAACTCTTGTTTCCACCATTAGATATTTATAAAAATTTGAGGGAAGTTCTGTGACTAATTATATTGAACCTCACCAGAGTGATTGGATTCATTAGGTGTTTTGTGAAAGTTATGAATGACAGTTCATTGCATTTCATAGTGAGACAACCATGGGTTTGATGAATGAATGCCTTGTTTTGCATGTTTCATATAAAACAACCCTAACTAATTTTAACATATGTTTAGTAAGGGCCAAAAGGGTATTCCAAAAAAGTCTTACATTTTTAATATTAGATATACAATAAAATTTATGACCAAAAAACCCAAATTGTTGCCTCCATGTTTTATGCTTTAAAAGCAAGCTGTTAAGAATGAACAAGAATGCACGTTTTCACAATTTATATTGTAACCTTGTTTGTGATGTGTTAAGTTTTTTGTGAGTGAATCCTTTGTCTCTACATCAAATTGGTATCAAAGATCGAAGATTTGGGCAAGATAAGTTTTGGGAGTTGTGTATTGTCTTTTTACAGGTCGAAGGAAGAGACTACATATCAAAAGACTAGGCCAAGGGAAAATAAAGGGGCCTAAGGTGAGGTATTACGAAGAAAAAAAGAATTGAGAAGAAGCAAGGTGAAAGAGACTTTTTTGAGAAGATTCATCTGTGAAGACTTGCAAAGTAAGGAGTTACCAAGCAAGAAGCAACAAGAGAAAATAAAAGAGAGAAGTGAGATGAAGAAGAAAAATGAGAAGGAAGAACAGATAAATGTTTAGCAAGAGATAATAGAGTTAAGGAATGCCTTGGAAGAAATGCAAAAAAGAATGGAGGTTGAGATGCAACAGTTGCTTGAGAGAGAAAAACAGGGAAATAAATGACAGTGGCCAATAAGGAAGAAGGTTAAGTGGCCTATCAAGAAGATTATTCAAAACAGAAAAAAGGCAAGAGAGGGTAGCAAAACCAGACCTTGGAGAGTATTTTTTGATGATGGAAGATCCTAATCCATTCGAGGAAGAGGGAAAATGTGAAGAAAATAGGTCCCGTGAGGTTCAAAAAATATTTTTAACAATACTTGTGAGTATGTGTTTGCAAGTGCAACAGATGAAAATGAGGATGGAAAAAGGTATAAAGAAAGAGGAGAAGTGCATACAGTGTATGAAGATGGTTATACAAATGTAGCACACTATGGGGATGAAGATTTTGACAAAACTACTGAGGTAATGGTTGTATTTTATGATTTTATGGATGATGAATATTCTAACATATTGTATTCCAATGATGAAGATGAAGACATAGATGGTGGTGCTGAGGTATATGAACAAGAACTAGAATTTTGGAACCTCGAAGTTGAGAAGATTCTCAATAAGGGATGGTGCAAGAAGAAGAATAGAGATCTAGATAAATTCAATACTGCAGAACATAAATTGAAGGACAAATTGCTGAACAATTGGAAGATCATGAAGAGAGGGAAGACTTGCATTCAAGTGGACTTGAATTCCTTTTCCTTTGGAGAGTATGGTGCAAGGGCACCCATAGTTCATTTTATGCCTTCAAGGGGTGAAAATTTGATATTTTGTTTTGTTTGAGTTGTTTACATGTAATAAGTGTAGGAGTTGAGAAAATACAACTTCACAAACCCCGAAGATCACCTGCATGCAAATAACCTGTCACAAAAGAAGAGATGGAGACAAACAAGCAAGGGTTCTTTGAAAAATGAAAATGTATATATCAGAGAAATACAATGGGATCAATCCTTATAAAAAGGAGATCATGCAAACCCTAATAAAACCCTAATAGGAAAAACCCTAATAGGAAAATATTTAATAATTAATATAATTATTAAATGTCACATTATGCAAACTAACGTGAAATATTAAGAAGGGAATAAAGGTAATTTAATCAACATAATTAAGTTAATACCTTTACTCTAACAGCCCCCCTTAAGATGAGCAACAGTGTAGCTACAAACGAATGCAAAAAAGCAAAGGTAACTACAATGCAAGAAGACAAACATGGGTCCCGACAACTAGGCCAGATCAGGTACCCAAATACAACCAAATCTCTATAAAATGGAGAAATAGAGAAAACCTCATGGGAAAAAGCTCTACTCCAAAAAGAGATGCAGAAGGCCAAAAAAGAAACATCACTGAAGTAGAAGAAGCTGTAAACAACTGTCGAAAGATGACTGCTATGGTGCTGAAGAACCTTTGCTGAAGATAGGATGATCAAGAACAAGAAGACAACAATCTGCATAAGTTCCCATATGACACTACTCAAATCAGATGGAAAACAAAGGAAAATACCTGGAACAAGGATATAGATGACACAAGGACCAATAGTTTGAAACACTGATCAGCTGAGAATGGAAGATTCCTTTCAAGGCGAAACCAAGGAAGAATTAGCACGAACAATATAATAACCCCCCCATAATGTTGAACTGGGAGAGCCTGACAGATCCACTAAAATGATGTGAAACACCTTGTAGTGCATGAAGGAGAAGAAACAATTGAAAGTGCGCAACATAGCACCTGCAACTAAAAAAGTGGTGTGCAAAACAAAGCACACATGAATGAGGCTGGAATCATATGGATCCATGATCGTCATGGAGGGACACTCACCGAACAAAGGTGTGATGGAAAATAAAGGCAAACTACACAACCCCCCATGGTATGGATTCAATGTCGTTGTGGAGGGATACTCACTGGACAAAGATGTGATGGAAAACAAAGGCAAGCTACACAACCCCTCATGGCACTTTATAATAACAACGCGAGTACAAAATATGGCACAACCTTATGTGAAAAATCCCCAAAAGATTCATGTACAATAGTGTGACACTTTATGTCAGTGCATTTACATAAAAGATAGCTTACAAATGATGCTCAAAATGTCCTCAAAGGACAAAATTCTGGAAATACATAAAGAACAGCCAAACAAAAAGTTTCCAAGAGCAAATATGTCCAAGTAATTCACTAGAGTGTGAAAACACAAATAACTGAATAAAATATACCTAGAGTGAAATCTAAAAAATGACACAGATGAAATTGAAGAGCTCTGAAATACGGTTCCAATGCCACTGAGATTGCAAAAAATAGAGAAATTGATCAAAAGTTATGAGCTTGAGACTGAAAATAGCCCATTTGTCTTCAATTGGCTGTAGAATGCACCAATGGAAAAAAGAAGTGATAAGACCCACACCACTAGAAAGATGAGAAAACCAGATTTCTGATGATATCATATACCCAAGTTAAGGCCTCCAGAATAAATCAGCTCCAAAGAGGGAAAAAACCAGTGCTGGGTTAAATTTGACAGTCATACGACATTCGCAGAAAAAACACTAGGTTAAATTTGACGGCCAAACGGCCATCACCGTAGATGTGCGATTGGGCTATTTTAAAAAAAAATTGTTTTTATATAAAAAAAACAATAAAAAAAAAGATTTTGAATTTTTTTTTTTTAAAAATCATTTAAAAACATACATATTTTTTTTTTAAAATAAGGAATGGCGGGTCCCGCATGGACCGGCACCTGCCAATGTGGCAGGGCGGTACCCATGCTGTACCGACCGCCATAGGGTGGGGGCGGCGCCCAAGGGGCCACCGCCTACCGTAAGGATAGGTGGTGGTACCCTTGGGTACCGTCCCTGCCTGCGCAGGGACCCGTAGGCCTAAGCAAGCCTTTAAAAGGCTTAAAAAATTTCGGCCCTTTTTTTTGATATATTTTTTGAACAATAAAAAATTTACAATAAAATTTAACGAATTTTTTTGAAAATAGGCGGAAAATAAAGTGTAAAAAAATATATATATTTTTACCAGTAATTTCTTACAGATCTGCGCGTAGACGACGACCGTATTTACAAAAAAAATTTGCCCTAAATTTTTGACTTTGTCCAAAATGGATGAATGAACAGTCAATTTAGCGGTTTTGGACCACTACGAACATAATGGCGATGTCTGTTTGAGCTGAAAAAGCTTCAAAAGTGTAGGTATGCCTTGGATCAAGAAAACAAGCCCCAAACCCTTGAAGCTCCAAAAATCTTCAAAACAAGAATAGGAAGTAGCAGGTGTGGAGCTCTGATACCATGTAGGAGTTGAGAAAATATAACTTCACAAACCCCGAAGATCACCTGCATGCAAATAACCTGTCACAAAAGAAGAGATGGAGACAAACAAGCAAGGGTTCTCTAAAAATTGAAAATGTATATATCAGAGAGAATGAGAGAATGAATTGATATGAAATACAATGGGATCAATCTTTATAAAAAAGAGATCATGCAAGCCCTAATAAAACCCTAATAGGAAAAACCCTAATAGAAGCCCTAATAGGAAAACATTTAATAATTAATATAATTATTAATGTCACATTATGCAAACTAATATGAAATCTTAAGAAGGGAATAAAGGTAAGTTAATCAACATAATTAAGTTAATACCTTTAATTTAACAATAATTTCTTCTAAGACCATCTAATATTTGTTGGAGTCTAGTTTTGAGTCATTAAGGGTGAGTTAGGGTCTAGATATAAGAAATTGTCAATGTTGCACATTGTTGGAATGTGAAGTATCAATGTTGCACAATATTGGAATATGAACCATTGTAATTTGAAAATTTGGTTATGAAACATTGGGAAATCATAAACACATGTTTTAAACATGAATCCAAAGGTTGGGAAGGTCAGAAGGAGATTGGAATGAAAAATAGAATCAATTTGGAGCAAATTTCCTGTGTTTTTTCCTATAACAATCTTGTTCTTGCACATGGTATAGATCTGTATAGAATTTGTACGAATTGCATGTGGTATGGTTGGAAAGATAATTGAGTTATATTGAATTTGGATTTGGTTTGATTAAATTCAATCCACGTTTGAATATGTTACAAGCATTTTTGTGAAAACTGCCTGAAAGTTTTCCTAGGGTTTGCAGTCACATAGAAAATGTCAGAACTCTTGTTTCCACCGCTATATCTTTATAAAAATTTGAGGGAAGTTCTATAAATATATTATATTCAACCTCACTGGAGAAATTGGCTTCATTATGTGTTTTGTGAAAGTTATGAATGACAATTTGTTTCATTTCATAGTGAGGCAGGCTTGGGTTTGATCAATGAACACCTTGTTTTTCCTGTTCCGTACAAAACAACCCTACTTAATTTTAACATATGTTTAGTAAGGGAAAAAAGGGTATTTGAAAAAGTTCTTACATTTTTAATATTAGGTTTACAATTAAAGTTATGACCATAAAACCGAAATTGCTGCCCTCATATTTTAGACTTTAAGAACAAGTTGTCAAGAATGAACAAGAATGCACATTTTCACCATTTGTATTGAAAATTTTTTTGTGATGTGTTAATTTTTTTTTTGAGTGAGGCCTTTGTATCTACGTCAATTGGAATCCTCAATCCATGTTTCATCTTGCTTTCATTGTTGACCATTGATTGATCTTTTTGATCTGAACCCTTGATTTCTCATTTTATTTCCTATAAATAGATCAGTATTTGGAGACAAAAGGATCCATATTTTGATAGAAAACTTATGCTATTGAAACTCACACCCATTTGCATTCATGTTTTACATTTGATAGCATTTTAGATTAATCTTCATGCATTATTAACTTAAGCATCCATTTCAACATAGTTTCCTTTAAATGGCTTTCATCTTCAAGATTTATTTATATTTAGCATAGGTTTTCATACACTCACATCAAACATCTTATCATTTATCATGTTAATCTATCTTTTATCATGTTTTTGTTTATCTTTTTCATCAGTTTCCATTGATTTTAATCAATAAAATCGATTGGAAAGGCTCATATTATCCAAGGGATTGGTAAAGGGTCACCATTCCACATCAGTGCAATACCAATCCCCCTATTGGGTCTCAAAATGCTAGTTTGAATGAACCACGAGAGGTTGCCAAAATCTCACTACATTATTGGTAAACTAACAAGGCCAACTAGTATGGTTGAACCCTCTACTCTTAAGGCTTTGCTAGACCTAGGCGGGTGCACCTATATGAGTAGCATAGATTTTGAATTTATGTTTCCTACTTGATCTAACTATCCAAAAATGGCAATTTAACAGTGGAAAGATATGATCCTAATTTGGTATGAATTGTATATGCAATATCAAGGTATGAATTAATATGTTCAATTAAGAGATGTCAAATGATATGAATAAAACTAATGTAACGAAAATAGGGGAGACCAGTGCCTTATTGGGTAAAATGGAGTCAAATGGAGACCTATGATGAGTGGTTTCTTATCTAGCAAATTCTCTAATCGTTTGGCATAGAATTATGAGTTTATAACTAGTATAAACGTGCAAGGTAATTGATAAACCCTACTTGAGGAAAAATATCAAATCTAATTATCTAATTGTTCTTATTGATACAAATGAAACTCCCAGATTACTGTAATTGATTGAAAGGAATTTAATTCTTCTTTAAAGAATCCAATAAATCAAATCACATAGAAACAAAAAATCTGCATTGATAAATCGAATATATACTTGATACTTAAATTTAAACAATCAAGAACCATCAGATTGGAGACAATCAAATAATTGTAGGAATCCAACAAACAATTGATACTAGAATGAAGCCACTAAATCAACAGTCTTTCATTATCTCCTTCAAAATTCATACATGCATCATAGTCTCCTTGAATATCATTATGAAAATATAGTGCTTATAGCAGTCTATCCTATTCTAATTCTACTTCTTCTTTTTTACTATCTTCTAACTAATATCTCCTATTTATCCAACAACAGATACTTATACATTTAGTTTGCAAAAGGACGTGCCTTTTCAAATAGTCTTAAGCATAAAATGTTAACAAATTTATCATTAAGTAATTTCTATTAAGCCATAAATGAACTGCAGACATGTGCTCTGTATAATCCTAGAGCTTATGTGTGTTTGCATCTCCTAACACATCACATATCACGATATCCATCATCATCATTCATTCATTTTGCTCACATGCTTCATCCAAAGTTATATCCTTTGCAGTGGCTATGTTCAATACCTCTTGGAGTATCGAGTTGCATTCGCCTTTCCATGTAGTTGCTTCTTTCAGTCTTCCTTCATCACCACAAAACTTGGTCAATCTATCATTAGAAGCTTCAATCAATCCCTACACATTCCCTTGTAATTCCTCAAAGAATTCCCTATGCTTATCCACGATACGATTGGCATTTTCAATTCCTGCAGCATTAGGAGTACCCTTTTTCATTTCCTCAATTCTTTCTTAGATTCTATCATCCACTCTCTTATGCTCTTTTATAGCATCCACGTATTGTGAATGTTTTCCCCAAAGCTTATTTAACCAAGTGTTTAAAACAACCTGCCTCTTTTTGATGATTGCAGTGAGTGTGTCCACTTTTCCTTGTGAGTATGCACTTGACCCTTCCTAATTGTCGCTTTTCTATGAACTCTCACCTTGGGTGAGCATCTTCATTGGCCCTATTACAACACCCACCAAGTCCTTTAAATGTTCATTCTCTCTCATCATTCTCTCATTATTGGTTTTATACATTTCCCTCTCTCTAATCAATGCTTGGATCTGGGCTTTATTCAACTTTGCTATATTGATCCCAATTTCTGCAGTTGCAATAGGATCAACCTCTCTAGCCTTTAGATTCATGACATGTCTGAATGCGTTCTCAGTATCAATAAAAATTGACTTCTTGTGAGGGGGACACAAAGCCCAAATCATCAAGGTTTCATCATCAGGATTGTATCTTGATCCTGTATATACCTTTGTCACCTTCTCTATGCTAAGCTTGTGGGTAGCATTGTTATCTTTCAAGAAACTATCAAAAACTAACGCATAATTTAGATCCAAACCTGGGAAAATCATAACACCCACCTTTTCTAACATCTCCCTTCCCTTTTCAAGAGTCATGTTCATCATCTCTTTGTCCACCTCATCCCTTAATCTTTTTAACAATTGATCCTCATTTCCTGGTGTGACATTGTCAACCAGTCCTCTTATCTCTTTCCCTTTTTGCTTGTGAAAAAATGTTTTAAACTCCGAGGTCTTCACAAATTCATCATCTGCTATAAAAGACCTATAATCTTCATGTCTCGTATCTACATCCATAGTTTACTTAACATCTATTTCTCGAGCAACATAGGCATAATCCCGAGTCCTTATTCTTGATACCTTCCCAGATGAGCCTTGTGGCCTACTAGCTTCTGATATTCCTTTAATGGAGGATAACAACTCAACATCCACCAACTCCTGATCATGTTTCTCAATCACCATTTCTGCTTCCTTTGCCTCCAAGTTTTGATTATGTCATCAGATTGATAGGGCACATGTTGGTACCCTCTAAAATTTATTATTTTTTTGGAAGAATGGATATATCCCTCTAGATCAAATTTATTTCTTGATGGTGCTATTCTCATGTTGTAGTGTAATAACTTATCCAAAATTAGATTGTAGCCCGCCTTTGCCAATATAGTAAAATCACCAAAACACAGTGTACTGGGCATAAAGGCCTATTTCCATATGAACTCAAGTTCATGACACTGGAGAAATCCATTTTCCTAACAATTTCTAGGTATGCAATTCTATCTGGAACTGTTCTAGGCAAAATGAATGGTGTATCCTCAAAACCATAAAACCCAATCATTGTAGCATTCTCTAAGAAATACCAATCCCCCCAGTTATGGCTGATCGATCCATTATAATCCCTAGGCCTAAGAAATATCTTTACTTCTTCAGATAAGGAATAATCACAAGGATGATTGAAAAATCTATACAAAGGCTTCACAAAGAATTCTTCAAAATGTAAGAAATTGAAATTAGCAAACCTACTATCCCAAACAACAATCCATAACTGAACAGGAAATGGCCTACCTTCCTTATCAGATTGTGAAATCCTCAGCTCTTGGGGCCACAATACTAACTCTTGTCCAAAATATAACACCAAGTGCATGAACAGTGAATAAAACTTGAGATAAAGGACAAAGGCTCCATTATTTATCACCATCAAACCTACATCCAACTCCTTAAAAACATGTGAAGCATAATCAAAAGATCTAGAATTATGATACTGAATGTCTACAACAATCACCATGGGCACAAATGCCATATGCTCTAGGACTTCCATTGTGAATACCTGTCCCACTGAAAAATAAGTGTACTTCAGGTAGGGTTCGAAGAGATCCACATGAAATGGTGGTCCCTCACTGTCTTCCATCGGAGTAGGTTTTCCATGAAACCTTATTCTGTGTAGGGGTAATCTCCACCCTTTATAAATGGTGTCCATCCTTCTGTATTCACTATCAAGATCTTCACTTATTATTTTCTCACTGCAAATTCCTTCTAATATAAAAACCTCAACTATTTCATTCTCAGATATATGTATTAATGGATTCCCTGACAAATCACATATAGCTTTATTCTTCGAGTTATAATGACCAGCCAATAATTTTATCAGTTTGACATCAACAAAGACATTAGGGCACACTAATTTTCCCAAATTGAGCCTCCACAGATTGCAAACTTACTCGAAGTGATTTCTCCTATGGTAATTAAAATTGAATAACTCGTACCCTCAAATTGGGGTCCAAACATCCCCTATGAATTTTTATTTTTCGTCTAATTTGTGAATTTATGCTTTGAGCTACGCAAAATGCCTAGCTTTAGGCCTAGAACCAGGTAACTAGTCTATGAGGTCTTGATTTAATTTCCTTTTAGTGCCCTCTAGTTGCAATTCAGTTTTTTGCTTCTTTACCTTTGATTGACTACCCTCCCCAGGTTTTCTTCCCTTTATTTTTCCTAAACTAGTGCCTTCCATATTGAAAATTCATGAATTCTGAGAAGATGAGAAACTTACTATATTTGTCTATAAATCCAAGTCAGATGAATGCCCAAATTGTTCTGTTGGTTCCCTTGCTCTCCTTCACTGCCAATTCCATGAAACAATGATTTCAATTGAGCATACCCTGATATGCAAAATCTTTTACACTTCGAGGTGCCACTAATGTCTTTACTCAGACATGAATGCTGTATGTTTTTCAAAATTCTTGCTATCACATCAAGGATCATATCGGCAAGACATTTCAAATCTTTGGCCGATCCTCCTATTCAACGTTCACCCATCTGCTAAGACGTCTTGCATTCTCTCCGACATCACAAGTCTCCCCAATAGTTTATTTCATTTTTCCTTTTATATCGCCACGACCTTCACTGAAGAAAAATATCACCCAAACTTAATGAATCGAGCCAATGCTTCTTCACCTTTCTTCAAAAGCTCTTCGTCTCATCGAGATATTTACTTTGTTAACTTATGTCGCCAAGACCAAAAGATTGTTTTGCTGACAGTTTGATACTCGCTGTAATGTCTCTTAGATCTCCCTGCAGTGACATATCTCACTGATATGCTTTTTCTTCGGTGAGACCACATGCATTGTCTTCTTGACACCCTTTATCTCCACATGCTCAGTTCTGTCGGTGTAACCCGAGGGGTCGGTAAGACTCTCTGAACTCTCCCTGACATCATTTGTCTTACCGAGTGAGTCCTCTCTTTGCTTTATCGGCATGACCAGTAACGCTTCAGAAAGTGCTTTGAAATCTCTCTCCGATGACCATAGTATCTCTGATAGAATTTCTTTTATTCCAATCAGTAAAAGGTAGCCTAGCTTGATGTGACCTTACATAGTCACACCGATACCTTTTATCTTGCTGATAAGAAATACAAACCCGCATTCTCTTGGTGTATAACTTTATCGGTATGACCCTTCTGATGTCTTGCCGATATATTAAGGATATTTCTATTATCAACGATGAGACGTACATCAACTTATGCCGATATTTTCATATGTTAAAGATTTAATACCAGAGGAAATTTATGGGGCTTTATGGAAAAATTTAATCCAGATTTTGGTAAAAAATGCTATGTGAGGATTTCTATGTCTGTATTATGAACCTTTTTGGGAGATTAATAATCATGAAGGGTTAATGAGATTGTCAAAATTTCATAGTTCCAACACCCCCAATAGGATAAGATTCAATGTCTTAGAATATTTTTTTTTCAAGCTTTCAGATTTTAGCATGTTAGTTTTAATGGCTTCTTCGCTTTGTTGATATTGAATATCTTATTGGGATCATGAATTAGGTAATTAAATAGGATTTAAATTAATTTGGATCTAGCATGGTTAGTTAACACTATGATCATGATTTTGGTGCTAGAAGGAGGGTTGTACTAATCAAATATGATAAATTTCTCTTTAGATTTATGATTTCTTATATTTGCAGGTGTAGCGATGCACCACATCTGGGACACGTCACCATACAATGACACACTTGGGTTTGAATTTAGCAAAACATAATTAATTTAGTGACGCCTTATTAAATTTCATCACTATATATTAAATTAGTGATGCTAAACCGATTTATATTCGTGTTATGAATTTTATTATGGCGATGCTATTGATGTCACTGTTTATTGTTGAGCGACACATCTAATTTTTCAATATAGCGATGCACTTGCGATATAGTGATGCATTTGATGAAAATTCAACAACACAATTGATTTCAATGTTTCTTTTTATTGGTAAACAAAAAAAAACTGAATTTTGACATGTGCTTTAATTTTTTGATTTCATCTAGTTTCTAATATTGCACTAACTTCTGATTTTTATTTTTAAGGCTAACTAGTTTTGTAGGTTTGGGCAATAAAATTTGAAGTGAAGGAGCATATCATCATTGAACTATATATTGTAACAAGTGTTTTAACACTTATGGGGCAATTATAACCCATTTTATGATGCTTTAATTCACATTTTAGGACCAACTAAATTTCCTCTGGGTTTAAAATTTAATGTTCAAAGTTGGCTAAAATTGAACCCGCATATTTTCATTTTGCTATATCAGTTAAAATTGAACAAAAAAATCCCAACACTTCAATTTTGTGCTTAAAATGAACTCATTACGCTTCTCAAGGTTAAAATGAATGTGTGTCTAATTTGTTTAAGTGTATTTGTTGTGTGTATCCACTCCCCTTGCACTTCATGTGATCTTGGGTGAAGAGAAACACAAAAGTATACTTTTCTTCTTGGAAGCACCTATCCTCCCCCCTTGCGTATTTTGGAAATCTTGGGTGATGAAATATTTTTAAGCTCCACAATCTATGTTACCTTTAGCGGGCATGCCTCCCAACTTGTGAGAGGGAACGAACCAAGCAGTACTTTCATTTCGGTATACTATATAAATAATTGGTGAGATGAAAGTTAATAACCAGGTGGTGTGGATGTCCTATATTGATGAATGTCTCCCTTAGTATCCATGTGATACGTAAAAATCCTTAGATATTTCTAAGGGTTAGGGGGCCTCTTAATTGAGTGAATCACTGTATGTATAAGCACCAATTTATCTTGAAAGTTTTGATTAAGAACCCTTGTTTAGTAGTGGCCAACCAATTTCGTTTCTGAAGTGTATTTTAAATTAGTACATTGTAATAACACCATTACAAGATGTTACTTACCATGTTTGGTTTATGGTTGAGGCAATAAATCAAATGGGGAAGGGACTCCTATGCTTGGCGTGTCAAGATAGTACATTTTATTGACATAGCCTATTTGTCCATTCCATCTTCACAGATTAATCATCTCTTGGAGGGATGATGGTAAACCTACTAAGAAATACATACCCACTTGAGCTACGGATGTTATATTGCTTGCGATTCAGTTTAATACTTTTCTTTGTTCTAAAACATCTCAAACACACATCAACAAGTTTTCAAACTTCAAACCCTTTGGATTAAGTATGGATACCTTTTGAAAATTTCTAATATTTATTCTTGTCCTAAGGATTCTATCCTTAGAGGCTTCTAAGTATTTTGGCTTGTATCTAAATCCAGACTTTCCAAGGTTAACATAGGGAACTATGGTCTTAAGCTTCATGATTTTCACATAATGGACTTTGTGAAATGAGGGTTTTCTTTTGACATAGACATTTTAGTTTTAACTTTAATTAAAACTTTCTTGATGTGGTATCAAACAATCTCATTTAAACAAAGATTAAATCAAATGAACAACCTACATTGATGTATGTTCAAACACTGACTCCCCACAATAAGAAAATTGAGACAAGGAAAGTATTGCAAAACATTGAGTCCAAGTTCTATTTTACCAAAATCATTGAGTTCCATTGTCAAACACTATTGAGTTCAATTTTACCAAAGCCATTGAGTTCTATTGTTCAAATAATTAAGTGAAATTAAGGTTTTATGACTTTAGAGGTATAGCATGTTTCTCACTACCTTGGTTTTGCAAGAAAAAGGCTCATTTTAGGTTAACATTTTGGTTTAAAAAAATTTATCCATTTCATCCACCTTCACACACTTTACATCTCACTTCACAAAACAACTTTAGAAACTTTTGGACACATCAACACTTTGGACTTAGACATTTATCAAACCAATCCCCTAACTTAGCTATGTTGTGTGTTAAATGAGTCCTTTTCCATGCACTTAGTTGAGTTAGTCATCACATTTTTGGACTAGTTTATCTTGAAGGTCATAAGTCTACCTAAAATATTTACATGTTCATTAACACATTTTATCCAAGACATCAAAACATCACAGTATTTTTGTCTAAAAGTGCTGTCCAATATTTTATAAAGTTCATCCCCCATATCATTCACCCTTTTTCATCACCCAATCACATCATTGGTCCAAAACACCTTAGAGGTTCAATTTTGCAACAAGGTCAAAACACAAGAAAAAAATGAAATATAAAATCGATTCATACATCATGAGTAATCTAAATCAACCAAACTATCAAAACCTTACTGTGATCCTAATAAAATGTCAAGTCCTAATGTGAGATTCTAGATAAAAACTAATAATGCAACAAGAGGAAATAAAAAGATAAAAGGGCACCTCAACGATTAGCCTAAGAAAATGGATAACATGAGAGTAAGATAAAACAAATTGAATGTTGTTTGTTATACCTTCTATGTTGCTCTTTCCTTGGTTGGCCCTTGATCTTGAAGAGTTGTGTGGTCCTTGGATGACAAGCTATGTTGAATATGCAAATGATATGCAAAATGGATGAAGATGTAATGATGATGAGATGAGAGCTCAAATGGTAAATTTGCAAGAGTTTGTTTGCAAAAGACTTGATTCTTTAAAATGAGAGAAATGAGGGCGTATTTATAGGATAATTGGAATTCTCTAGAGAATTCAATGGTTGGGATTGATCCAACAAAATCAAGATGAAAGGCTATGGTGAGTTGAGGACTCACAAGCCCTCACATCTTGACATGTGGAATGTGAGATGTCTTAGGGTGGAATGATGTGGAAATGAAGTGGAAAAGAAGTACATGAGGTGGATGAAGGACAAATAGCTTGGGGGAAGAGAAGATTCCTTGGAAGAGTAAAAGTGAATTAAAAATTCACAATGATTGGAAGAATCTAGTGGATAAGAGAGGGTCTCCAAAAAGCTGGAGATTTGTCACATGTGGGTGATGTGACAAGTCCAAGGTTCTAGAAGCCCTTAGCACATGTGAAGTGACACGTCAAGGCTTCTAGAATTTTGCATGGGGATGGGGTAAACCTTGGAAGAATAAAATATGAATTAAAAGTTCACATGGGTAAGAGAGGAACCTTGGTTAAATAAATGTGAATTAAAAATTCACATGGGGAAGGAAGTCCAGGCTAAAAAGGGTAAGTGGGAAGGTTGACCAGAAAAGGTAAGCCAAATATGGCTAATGATTCTGATTAAGGTTGTGCAAACACAAGATTAGGATAATTAATGAGAGATTAGAGGCAAGTGGGAGATTATGGAGGATGTGACACATAATATTGATTAAGTGGTGCACATCCTAATCATAAATTAATTAATTTAATCTGGATTAAAAGAGGGTTATGGAGAATCTGACAAGGAGAGAGAAAAAGAGGAATTAAAAATTGGTTTTTAATCCAAATAGGTTAAATGAATAAATTAAATAATTGTTCATGTTTATTTAATTTAGAGAAGAAAAAGGGGGTAAGATAAATTATTTAATTTATTTAATTACATACTTTAGGAACCTTAGGTAGAAAATGAAATAACGATTAAATAAATTATTTAATGACTATAATGAAATAGATGAATAGAGTAGACAATTTTGATCATATGGAAGTGATCAAATTTGGATGTCTACATTTTTCCCCTCTTTGAAGTACTGTTAGGATAACCGTGCTTCAAAGAAAATAAAGTGCAGATGACTCTATAGGGGAATTAACCAGAGGATGATGCCCTAGCTTGGGGAGGAGGACTTGAACTGTCCAAATTAGCGGGGGAATGGATGAAGATTATGGCTGAAAAAATAGATAAATGGGAAGGGTATGCCCCTTTAAGAGGGCAACGGGGGAAAAGAGAGGGGTCCCGGGTGACCTCTCGATAGGAAGAAATGGATGGTATGGTTAGAAAGAGGGAAAAAAATTAGACAAGTGATGAAGGAGGAAGAGATGGGGGAAAGGATGAGAGATGAGAGGGGATATGAAAATGATAATGTAAAATGATGAAACAAAAAAATGATGATAAGCGATGGGAGATAAAGGTGAGCACAAATGGATTCAAGGAAAAATGTGATGTTGCCCCAATCAAGCTACAAGCTAAGTTGGGCGGATGGTTGACAGAGGGTTGTTTGATAAGGACATGATATATCCCAAAACAACACAAGGATGGGGAAGGACACATCCTAATGAGGATGAGGATGAGTGTTGTTGATGAGGGAATGATACATCCCAAAAGAACACAAGGATAGGGAAGGATACATCCCACTGATGATGAGTGTTGTTGATGAGGGAATGATACATCCCAAAACAACAAAAGGATAGGGAAGGATACACCCCAATGAGAGTGTTGTTGATGAGGGAAGGATACATCCTAAAACAACACAAGGATAGGGAAGGATACATCCCACAGATGATAAGGATGATGATGATGATGATGATGATGAGGATGATGGGATCAAGGCTTGCAGCAAGGCTAAGACCGACGAAGAGTGTGATTAGATTATTTGAATGGATGAGGATGGGGGAGATATGCAAGATGATGGAATGGAAAATGAAATGCAATCCTAATGCAATTTTCCATCCTTAAAGCACTGATTTTTGCTATAGCATAAGACACTGGGTGTTAGGGTATGTAAACCAAGACGAATTAGTGTCTAATGCATAAAAGAAACACAACAAACAAGAAGGCTATCCCAACACCCCAAAGTTGCGATGAATTTGGTCAGGCCAGGTATTGGAATAACCATAAGCACAAAAGGATGCCCCAACGTAACAAAAGACCATAGGGCTCTTGGTGGGTACTACGTGGGACATCCAAGAAGAAAAAAACAAAGAAATGAGAAAGATATGCCCCCTATGTTGACTAGTCAAAGCACAACATGATATGATGGATCAAGGCGACCAGAATAAGTGATGATAGGGAGCTCAAATGATAAAAAAAACCAAAAGCATAAAAAGATCATAATCAATTTGAAATGTCCTTTGCCATAGGATCAAGATGATGGATGGGATTGATGAGGTCTATTAGGAAGGATACATCCTATTGAGACCAAAGATGGAGAATAGATTGGTTGATCGACATGACGCAGGATAGTAGAAACTGATTGGATCTTGTGATATAGATGACCATTGTTTGTAAGCACCAGCTAGGATAGGGACATACTTGATGACACAACAAGATGACAAGACAAAAAGTTAATAGGACTAACACACCCTAAAAACCTAGGGGCTCGATGGTTGATCAAAGATCAACCTTGCCTACATGAAAGCATAGAGCCCTCTTAGTTTAGGATAAAAGATCATGGATAAAAGCGGAAAGAGGACAATGAAGACCTTGATGGATGAAAAATACCAAATGGAAAAATGCCCAGGGGGCCAATCAAATGATTGGTATTGCCTATGTGAAAGCACAGGGCCAACATAGTTTGACACAAGGCCAAAGACAAACAATGGAAGAGGATAAGACAAACAAAAGGCAGAACCTCGAGGGTGGATCGAATGATTGACCTTGCCTACGTGAAAGTGCAAGGGCAATGTAGTTCGACACAAAGATCGATGATAGACAATGGATGAGGGGTGATGAGATGACCACGATAAATGGAAAAAATAATGGAACCGATATGATGAGACAAGATAGACTTGCAGGATTGATAGAACGATGGTTGATATGTGTAAGATATGTAGGATGTGAAGCTCAGGGATGGGATAGGTAATTTAGATCATTAGAATATGAATTCGAAAGGTGAGACGATGGATAGATGAGTGATGAAGATGTGGTAAATAGATAGGAGGGATGAATTACGATGTGAATGGGATTGGGTTGCATGCGGGTAGCCGATAGCTAGATACCAATGACAAGGGATAATAGAGGGAAATGGATGGATGGATAAGAAGATGCTAGGATAGGTGGATAAATGAGATGAAGATTGATGGGATATTGTAAAGATGTGAGAAATAGATAGGAATGATGATAGTGAGATAGCATGGTATTGGATTTCATGGGGGTAGCCGATAGCTAGATACCAATGACAAGGGATAATGAGATAGGGGGAAATGGATGGATGGATAAAGATGGGGAGATAGAAAGATGCGAGGATAGGTGGATAGAGGGATAGAAAATAAGGATGGATAAATGGATGGGATGACTAGGGGATGAGAGTATAGGAAGATAAGGATTGAGAGATAGCAGGGATTATTGTATGGATAAATGGATGGGGGGGAAAGGATGGGTAGGATGGGGAGATGGAGAGGATTCCCTGAGGAATGGATGTACGATGTCTCAAGGACTAAGACACAAAGAAGGAGATGCCCCCACTCTAGATGTGTCATGTGTGATGAGGCAAGAGGGAAGGAAGATAGAAGGATGGGGAAATAAAGGAGCGAATGGATATGGCTTGTAGTAGGATGGGAGTATAGGAAGATAAGGATTTGGTAGATGGAAGGGATGAATGGATGGATAAATGGATGGGGAGGTAAGGATGGGCAGAATGGAGATATGGAAAGGATTACTTGGAGGGATGGATGGATGATGTTGCCAAGGAATTCATTGAAAATAATGAGATTCCCCCACTCTAGATGTGTCATGCATGACGAGGCAAGAGGGATAGCAAGATGTGTGGAAGGAATATGATAGTGTATGGATGAGGGGAATATATGCCAAGAGATGTACAATGCATGTATATAGGTTTTCCCCTATCTTTATCAAGATCACAAGGAAGATGGAGGGATTGGATAGGATGCAAAAGATGGTGGGTAAGATGTAGAAGATAGGTAGATGTAGGAGATGGAGGAAAGGAATGCGTAAGTGGATGCTGCCCCCAATCATGGAAGGAGACAAGATGGGGGATTTACACATGATGCATGTTTGCTAGGTTTTCATCATAGTACTAATCCAAGGCGCTTGTTTGCCAAGTTTTCACCATTGGACAAATGATTTTCTCTTTACATTTTTTTTTTTGTATTTTTTTGATTTTTTCTCTTTTTTTCTTTTCTTTTCTTTTTTCTCTTTTTTTCTCTTTTTTTGATTTTTTTGCTGATTTTTTGGACTAGGATGTGGACGAAGATGGATAAATATAGGGATATGGATATGCGGATTTTAGAGGACATTTGATAAGGATATGGATGAAGGACACACACATCAAGTTCCATATGAGGTAGAAGAGCCCATGTTTGAAGTGACTATTCGGATGTTTGTACAACCTTATTAGAATGGATGGATTATGCAAGAGGATGGATTAAAGGGATTTGATAGGGGAGATATGGGGGATAGTGGATGGGATGTTGGAAGGTGTATGGATTGAATGATGGGGTGGATGTGTGATGTTGGAAGGTGTGCAAGACCAATATTGGCACATGTGGTAGATGTGAAAATATAGGTGGATGAATGGATGGAGAGGGTGGCGATAATGGAGGAGTTGGGATGTAGGGACCCAAAATAGATTTAGGAGATGGAGGAGGTGAATGATTTTGTGGGGGAATAGCAGCTTTGGATGTCATTATGGAATTTTCATTTGAAGGTATGGCACTGTTTTTCTTTGGGATCCACATGGTTTTGATTTTTGCTTTGGTGGGCCTTTGTGGCCTTTTGGATTGATTTAGATTTTGGACTTGATTTTTTTTTTTTCTGCAACATGTCTTTTGAAGGGGACATCAGGAGCTTTAGATTCATGTGGACATTTGGATTTATACATTTTGTATTTGGCATCCAAAGTGATTTTAGTAGCAAGGGGATATATGCGAGGAGATGGATGATGGGGAGCAGTGGAGGTAGGGTTATAGGGATTACATGTAGATGGATAATATGTGTAGGTATGTGCCTTTGTTGATCCTGATTAGGAGTTATGAAGGTAGGATTTTTATGTTGCGTACGAGTGAGAGGGGGTGGATGAATGAAAGGATGAATATGATAAGATGGAGGGGGTGATTTTGGGATATAAGTACCCAAAATAGAGTGTGTATATGGAGGATGTGTGGGGTTTGATGGAGGGATATAAGAACCCATATTAGATGGAGGATGAGAAATGATGGATAGAGGGACATAAGGATCCAAAATGGATTGAGAGGATGAGGGAGGAAGATGGATGGTTGTTTTTAGGTAATATGATGGAGGAGGGGGGATGGCGGCATATGACTTGGTAGAATGATGGGAAGTACCTCTTGTGCCTTTAGAAGAGGATCGTTTAGGATGTATGAAGGTTGTACCAACATCTTTAGAGTGCAAGTTTTGGGAGACATATCCAAGACCATGTGTGCCTGGATGTTCTTTGACTTGGATGGGCTCTAAAGTACCTTGCTCATGAAAGCCTAAACCTTTTCCTTGATAGTTCATGTTTGTGAGCATTTGGTCTACAGTAGGATACTTATTATTTTGGAAGAATGATGCGATTGCATTATGATGGAACTTCAAAAATTAAAGCTAGGGTTAGAGGGTTTCTAAGTTACTCATGGTAACCTTCACTATGGATTGGTCAAAACCCTCTTGTTATATTTTAACGGTGACCTGCTGCCATGGTGGACCGTTCACTTAAGTGAGGTTTCATCCCTCTCGGGTTGTGCTTTACCGGCCCTGTTTCACCTGATTCACCAATCCTTTTGACGTAATGACTTATGTTCTCCACCACCAAAAATTTCAAATGTGGGCCCCACTTGGATGTTTTGTCTAAGGTTTGATGAACCGTCCGATCACAGGATTGGATCTTGACCGTTTCTCGCATACCTCGCAATTTTTCCTGCTAGCGTCATCAAGGTGGTGCGAGGTTCACGAGATGTCACCACCTGGCATAAATTCATGAATGGGTTTTCTTCCCGAGGTGTTGGATATGGCAGGGGGTCGTCTTTTCACTGGTAATAGCCATTAATGGTGGGGTAATCATGGTTTCTCGCACACCTCGCATGAGCAAAGTAAATATCTGGGGGGTGTTGCAAGGTCTACGCGGGAGTGGCACGTGGCTTTTCTTTTCTCACCAGAGGGATTATATGGGTCCCACTCTGCGGTTCGGGTATATTTTTCTGTAGGTTTTGATTAGGTATGTGTTTTGAAGGCGTCGACGTGGATCGTCAACATCCATTGACTTGATCTCAACCCTCCATTTGTTAAAGTGTCCTCCGAATCGATGGTTCATTCATAGGGAAGCGGTGTGTGAGTTGCCCGTGTGGCATGTATTTCCTGGCTATTGCTCATGTCATTAATGATACATGTTTCTTTTTTTTAGAGGATTTCCACCTGATTTCCTCCTGCGTGCGAATAGTGCCATCCTGCTGAGGGTATTCATAGTTATTTGGAGCATTAACTATGCAAGTGCTTGAATCCCCTTCAAGTGATTATACCCTACGTACTAACTTGCTCTATAAATGTTGATTGAATGGTATATGATCAACATTGCATTCTCTTGTGTTTGTGTGCAGTAAGGTTCTTCTTCTGTCTGTAGCTACGCTCTGTTTCCATCATGAATAAAACAGTTAAGTGAAGGAGTGCGAGGCTAGCTTCACTAGTCATGAAGAAGTATGATTCTCCCATGTCTCACAAGACTATTATTGGGAACATTGGGAAGAAGCCAGTACATTGTTCGTTCTCGATAATCATCTCAAATTCTGATGAATCTGAGACTGACTCTAATTATTGGAACTACTTAGCTTCCCTGGCCGATCTTATTGGAGTGGATGAAGAGGTTCTGGAAATTGAGCTAGTATTTGCATTAGCACTAGGTCCAGTTGTTCGGGGATGTGCTCGCAAGGTTGGTAAAGAGGAGGTGGTGCCATCACCATCGCAGGCTCGAACTCAGATGGTTGCTTGTACCGGGGCCGTGTTGCTTCTTGATGATTACTGGCGGTGGGTCCATTGGACGTGTCTTGTATTGTTGTTTTGTCGAGTGGATGTGGATGTGCGCGTGCTCTGCACAATTTTTCTTTTTCGACTGGTTATTTCATAACCGTTTTTGATTCCTTTGTTCATGCACAGTTTCATTATGACAAGGAATGTAAATTTGAATTTCATTCTGGTGTTGAAATTCAATTTGGTGTCACAATGTAGCCTGATGCTTGTTGCTCTCCTATTCTATAAAGGAGATTTAACGGCTCATTTTGAAGGGTTAGAAAAATTTTGGAGTCCGAAGCTTGGAAGTCTGTACAGTCCTTTTATAGTTTAAAAATGTTATGAAAATTTTGTTTTCAGGAAGTCATCCTGGGTTGGGTTCATGTACAGATTATTGTGATATGATTTTAAATTACTAATATTGAAACAAATCTATAAAATTAAGATGGTTTTCTCTCCTGTGTGTGTGCCATGGATTGTGGATAGATTTATCTAAGGTTTATCTGTTCAGTTTCAATAGTTAATTGAAAGTGTAATTAGTTTCCTTGATTTAACTCAAAGAGTTAATCAAATTCTTGAAGAATCAGTTACATGTTCATGGTTGTATATGCCCAGGATGCTTGAAGAAGTACTATCTTAATAGGCTAAGATATCTCTGTAAGGAAACTCAGGTGCGGAAACAGCTTCCTACACTAATCTCTTAAGGAAAGTATGGTGCAAATTCGTTTTAAACCCTTACAATTTCAGATTCGTTAATCTACTTAACAAAGATATTGCAGCAATATACCATACATACAGAAAATGAAGAATGACACAATGATTTACCCTGGGGAAAACCTTTCGGTAAAAAACCCCAGCACTCCAAAACCTGCACAATGTATTATCTTCAACACAACGGTTACAACACACTTGCAATGCAAGTTCTTTCAGGAGATTTCCAACTCTTGAAGACAAAATGCGGCAGCATGAAAAAACGTTCCAACAATACACTCACATCACAAATCTTCGCAACCCTAAAAAACGCTTATATCATGCGCTTCCCTTTTAGGGCAACTTCCGAAGATAACTGTATTAGGGTTTTACCATTCTCCGAGAAAATAGGAACTCGAAAATTTTTTTCGGGGCGATGCCCCGAACCCCACTATCGTGGAAGAGTGTACAGTACTCAACTTTATCAATTGCCACATGTCTTCACCTGTCATTGAATCTTCCAGACATAGCTCTTACGTGTCATAGGAATCCGTCATAACCGTTTCAGCCATGATCTCCTTACACACAATTCAAGATGCCGACACATTAAGTGGAGTGACACATCAACATGCAAACTAGACATGTACACTCACACTTAATTACATTATTTGCAAGAAATACATTTTACAAAACAAATAATAAGAATAGGAATTATCCAAGGTTGAGACACCTTATTCCTAACAATCTCATGATAGTAATGCTGTATGAGATAAGTTCATCATATCAGGAATTTGTTCTGTATGGCTCCATTGCCCAATGGATGAAGCACTGGATAATGTTTGTGTCATTTTATTAGTTCAAGACTGTAAGTTCTAAGCAGAGATCTCCAAATACTGAACATAAAACACTTTAATACAACCTTGCCCTCCTCACTGGAGGTATATAAACAAATAAGTGGGTCAATTCCATTGCTCTTTGGCATTGGTAGTCATTCTCTGGTTTGTCGAAACCATGAAATGATCACTATCCCTTTGAATATATAGGAATTGTATTCTGCATACAAGAAGTGTCTTACCAGTCATGAAATATTCATGTGAACACATTTAGGTTTACCCACCTTGGTCCTGTAGAGCCAGAAGTGTAGGAGAAGTCAGTCCTTAATTGATTCTTGTTAGTTGGCCATTAGTGGTTACAGTTATCCTTGATAGGTGTTGGCTACCTCTTAGAAATCTGTAATCTCTATATGGTTTGTTTTAAACACCAACAAAGTGCTGACTCCGTTGGGGATTGAATTTAGTAAGTTCCAGTTGCGGACCGGTGCTGATATAGAGTCATATTAAATGATGTGCTGTTCTGAATTTACATAGTGAATGTTGGCAAAGTGAGCAATAGGAGGTAGTTGAACCTAATCCTACAAATTTTATGGTCTATGGTGTCCTATAAGCAACAGTTTCAGAAATTCTAGAGTTATTTATTGAAGGATGGCTTCATTTGGGGAGAACTTCTGAGAATTTTTTTTAAAAAAAGGGAGAACGAAGACAAAGGACCTCAGAAAGAAACTTACACGTGAAAGAACTTCATAATGCTTGAAGTTTTGTCCTTTGAAAGGAGGTGGCGACTCCGACTGATGAACTAGTGAATACATGAAGGAAAACTTCTAGATGGGTATTATTTACAGTCTGGAAATGAAGTTGATGCATGTTGCTAACAATTACCAGGTATTTTACGAAATCCAAAACTATTCACTACCTAAAAAAAAACTAATGGGTGTTTTGATTAAGCATAAAAATCGTTCCAAATTTATATGTTAAGCATATACAAAGGAATAAGGGTTTGCTTTACCATACCTCTAAGTAATGCAATATGTAAAAGGATTTATGAATCATGTTTGTATTGCATAAAATCTTGGACAATAATGAATACTTTTGTCAGTCATTAAACAAATGTCTGTTTGAGCTGACAAGTGATGTGCCTGATAGCTATGTGCTATTGGATAGTGGACCGTATGTAGGATTAAGCATAAATATGCCAGAAGAGCAAGTTATGAAAAGTCCTTTGAGGAGTTTTGTAACTCAAAGGTATAGGCCTTTTATGTTTGATGCTATCAGCAATCACCCTAATTCAATTCCTAAGAAGATTAGGAAATATTTACCTCAATATACATGGCATGTAACAGAATCGGCTTCTAAGCATTTGCAACATTTTGTTGATGTAATGGGTGACTATGAAATTGGTCATGAGGATGTTGTCATGAAATTATTTGTGCAATCCTTAAAAGGTGATGCTAGGGATTGGTTTTCTTATTTACCTGCCTTTTATGTTAACTCATGGAATTAGTTGATGATTGTTTTTATGGAACAATTCGGTGAAAGAGTCAATCCTAGCATAATGAGAAAAGGGTTTATGGGAAATCACATACAAGAGGAGGAATTAGTCCCACATTTTAATCTCAGGTTTTCAAGAGCATTAAGGGGGATCCCCAAGGAAATAAGGCCAAATGAGGCTGAAAGCTTGATTGTGTATCTAGGTGCCTTCAACAAGAGGATGAGTTTTTTTATTAAGGGATAAAGAACGTACTACTTTACCTCAAGCATACCAGCTAGCCATGGAAATTGAAAATAACATGAAATATTCAATGATGAAGAGATATCCGACTGGGCCGGTTATCCAAACAATTGATGATAAAATTCTTGCTAAGGGTGTTGTAAGCCCAAAAATGTAGTTTGATGATAATGAGATCCAGGGTGAAACCCAATTTGATCTGAATGAAGATGATCAGGGTTTTTGTGTATCAGAACTATATGATATGATAAGGCAAGAGAAGGAATCATCATATGAGTTTTTTTTGAGATTTTTGGAAATCTTAATAAAAATTCCCATAGAGAAAAGACCTAATGATTATGAATGCATTGATTTTTTCTATGAACTATATGAATCAGGACTGAGCTCCTTACCAGAGGAATTGAAACCTGCTAATTTGGCTCAGGTAATTCAATGGATAGAGATTGAAGAGTCTGTCAAGAATGCATCTACACAAAATAAAGGTAGTGCTCATTCATTACAAGATATTTGCATAAGTAATGAAAACATTGAAAGACAAGATGATGAAGGATTGTATGAAACACCTCTTGTGGTTCTTAATCCTAATTATGATTCTAGTGATACTGAGATTCTGTTGCAAGTTAATGATTATGATTTTGGGGGTAGTAATGGCAGTACTGAGAATGCAACAGAAATGTTATTTTTACTAGAGCTATGTGGGGATGAAAAGCCCCATGTTTGTTATCAAATAAAGGGAGGATTGCCAGATGGTGTATACCTGGAGTGTAGCTCTAACATCTTAGCACTGGAACAGGGGAGTTATATAAATGTTGAACAATCCAAGGATGTTAATACCTGTAATCAGGAGAATACATTCAGAAGCAACCAGTATTGTGGTCCTTACACTGGCCCTATGGTTTTCCATGAGTATCTATATACAGTGGAGATGGAGGTGTTACTTCCCCCTAGTATTGATGTAGTCAATAAAGGGTATTCTAATTGTGCAAAATTGTTCACTTATGGATCAACATATTTAACAGATAGTCTTGAGTATACTACAACCAGTGTATATTGCCCTATCTTTTCTGATCAAAGTGAAGTTGATGCTTTTAAACCTATCTCAGAGGGTTTTTATATTGAGATGGATGAACAAGTACAAGAAAGGATGTGCGAGGAAATAACTTCTTTGAGCTATGTATTATCTTGGATAGCTAATGGAAGTATGGATATTTTGCATACTGTTTTGTATGATAAATTTCAATTTAATATGCAAACTAAGGCTTACAAAATGGATGATGTTGCGAACCAGGTAAGTTATGAAAGTTTCCATTTTATGGAACAAGTGAGCCAACACCCTATGACATATGACCAGGAGTAGGATAAAGTAAAATATTGTTATGGTCATATATTGCTTTTAAATTGGAGGGACGGAGCATTGATTGAATTAATACAAAGGCAGAATGGGGAAAGCTTCCATTGTCATCACAAAGGTATTGGTTATCCCATGCACTTTACAACATCAAATGGGGAATGTTACAAGGTTTTGTTCTATCAGGAAATGGAAAATTTTGGTTTTGATAGAGGTAAGCCTTGATTTCCCTTGTTTGGTAGCTTAAGGCTACCATGATTGTATACACAAGTCTAGCTGACAGAGCAAGGCAATCTATCTGTTAAAAGGTTTGTGTAGTTCAGTGATCTGGTTGCGAAGCCAGAGATTTTGGATTCTTGCTATGCCCACAGGGGGCATACATCCCTAGTCGGAGCCACTGATGGAACTTCAAAAATTAAAGTTGGGGTTAGAGGGTTTCTAAGTTACTCATGGTAACCTTCACTATGGATTGGTCAAAACCCTCTTGTTATATTTTAATGGTGACCTGCTGCCATGGTGGACCAGTCACTTAAGTGAGGTTTCATCCCTCTTGGGTCGCGCTTTATCAGCCCTGTTTCACCTGATTCGCCAGTCCTTTTGACGTAACAACTTATGTTCTCCACCGCCATAAATTTCAAATGCAGGCCCCAATTGGATGTTCTATCTGAGGTCTAATGAACCGTCTGATCGTAGGATTGGATCTTGATCGTTTCTTGCAGACCTTGCAACTTTGCCTACTAGCGTCATCAAGGTGGTGTGAGGTTCATGAGATGTCACCGCTTGGCGTAAATCGATGAATGGGTTTTCTTCCCAAGGTGTTGGATATGGCAAGGGGTCGTCTTTTCACCGATAATAGCCATTAATGGCGGGGTAATCATGGTTTCTTGCACACCTCGCATGAGCGAAGTAAATATCCGAGGGGGTGTTGTGAGGTCTACGAGGGAGTGGCACATGGCTTTTCTTTTCTTGCCAGAGGGATTATATGGGTCCCACTCTGTGGTTTGGGTCTATTTTTCTACAGGTTTTGATTGGGTATGTGTTTTGAAGGTGTCGACGTGGATCGTCAACATCCATTGAGTTGATCTCAACCCTCCATTTGTTAAAGTGTCCTCCGAATTGACGGTTCATTCATAGGGAAGCGGTGTGTGAGCTGCCCACGTGGCATGTATTGCCTGGCTATTGCTTGTGTCATTAATGATACGAGTTTCTTTTTTTTAAAGGATTTCCACTTGATTTCCTCCTACGTGTGAATAGTGCCATCCTGTTGAGGGTATTCATAGTTATCTAGAGCATTAACTATGCAAGTGCTTGAATCACCTTCAAGTGATTATACCCTGTGTACTGGCTTGCTCTATAAATGCTGATTGAATGGTATATGATCAACATTAAATTCTCTTGTGTCTGTGTGCAGTAAGGTTCTTCTTCTATCTGTAGCTGCACTATGTTTCTATCATGAATAAATCAATTAAGCGAAGGAGTGTGAGGCTAGCTTCACCAGTCATGAAGAAGTCTGAATCTCCCATGTCTCGCAATACTATTATTGGGAACACTGGGAAGAAGCCAGTACATTGTTCATCCCCGATAATCATCTTGGATTCTGATGAATCTGAGACTGACTTTGATTATCGGTACTACTTAGCTTCCTTGGCTAATCTTATGGGAGTGGATGAAGAGGTTCTGGAAATTGAGCCAGTATTTGCATTAGCACCAGGTCCAGTTGTTCGGGGATGTGCTCGCAAGGTTGGTAAAGAGGAGGTGGTGCCATTGCTGTCGTAGGCTTGAACTCAGACGGTTGCTTGTACTGGGGCCGTGTTGCTTCTTGATGATTACTGGTGGTGGGTCCATTGGACATGTCTTCTATTGTTGTTTTATCGAGTGGATGTGGACGTGTGCGTGCTCTACACGAATATTTTTTTTCAACTGGTTATTTCATAACCTTTTTTGATTCCTTTGTTCATGCACGGTTTCATTATGACAAGGAATGTAAATTTGAATTTCATTATGGTGTTGAAATTCAATTTAGTGTCACAATGTAGCCTGATGCTTGTTGCTCTCTTGTTCTATAAAGGAGATTTCATGGCTCATTATGAAGGGTCAGAAATTTTTTGGAGTCCGAAGCTTGGAAGTCTGTACAGTCCTTTTATAGTTTAAAAATATTATGAACATTTTGTTTTCAGGAAGTCATCCTGGGTTGGGTTCATGTACAAATTAGTGTGATATGCTTTTAAATTACTGATATTGAAACAAATCTATAAAATTAAGATGGTTTGCTCTGCTGTGTGTGTGCCATGGATTGTGGATAGATTTATCAAAGGTTTATCTGTTCAGTTTCAATAGTTAATTGAAAGTGTAATTATTTTTCTTTCTTTAACTCAAAGAGTTAATCAAATGCTTGAAGAATCAGTTACATGTTCATGGTTGTATATGCCCAGGATGGTTGAAGAATTACTATCTTAATAGGCTAAGATATCTCATGATAGTAATGCTATATGAGATAAGTTCATCATATCAGAAATTTGTTCTATATGAATCCGTTGCCCAATGGATGAAGCACTTGATAATGTTTGTGTTACTTTATTATTTCAAGACTATAAGTTCTAAGCAGATATCTCCAAATACTGAACATAAAACACTCTAATACAACCTTTCCCTCCTCATTGGAGGTATTTTAACAAATAAGTGGGCCAATTCCGTTGCTCTTTGGCATTGGTAGTCATTCTCTGGTTTGCCGAAACCATGAAATGATCACTATCCCTTTGAATATATAGGAATTGTATTTTGTATACAAGAAGTGTCTTACCAGTCATGAAATATTCATGTGAACACATTTAGGTTTACCCACCTTGGTCCTGCAGAGCTAGAAGTGTAGGAGAAGTCAGTCCTTAACTGATTCTCGTTAGTTGGCCATTAGTGGTTGCAGTTATCCTTGATAGGGGTTGTCTACCTCTTAGAAATCTGCAATCTCTATATGGGTTGTTTTAAACACCAACACATTATTATGTGAAGGAGGATGGGTGGTGCATATACTTTGATTTTCTTCGAAAAGAAGACCACCATGGATGCATGTAATGTTACCAAGTTGATACAGAGGCAGTGTTGGCATGGTAGGAATAGAGGGAAATGAAGGATCATGAGATGGAGATGAGGGGATAGCAACATCCTAATAAGAAGGAATGGGTGATAAGGGATCATGATAGGGATTAGAAGCTATGATAGGATCTGGATTTATGGAAGTGGATGATGAGGGCTCATGAAATAGAGTGATTGGATCATGAATGCAAAGGGGATCATGGGATGGAGTGGATGAGATAGTGTGATCTTGAGATGGGGTGGATGGGAGGATAGGATCATGAATTGGTTGAGGATATGGATCATGAGATGAAAATGATGGAAGGCTATGTTCCTGAGATGGAGTAGTTGGGATGGAAGGATCTTGATTTGGAGGAGGGAATATGCTTGTATGCTTTGGATCAAGCTCTTGGCATGACTCATCTTGTGTGGGAGGTATGATGATGGAAGAATGTTGGAGGGACTCCTCAAATGGGGGAGATAAGAGGATGGAGGATTCATGAAGGTTATGGGATTGAAGTTTGTGAATTTTAGGACTCGGAGGAGGGGATTGGAGGTCTTTAATGGATTGGGTGGATCTAGTAGTAGAAGATGGGGATTTAATGGATTCAATGGGTTTGACTGGCTCAACCATTTGGATGGTGTCAGGAATGGTGATGGGAGCTATAGGTGTAGGATGGAGGAGGGCCTCATCACTAGTGACAATACATGATTGAGTGGGAGGGCATGGTGGCTCTTCTGTCATGAGTCCTTGGGCGACATTTGGAGGGGATGTATTAGGTTTAAATGAAGGGATGGGAATGGATGAAGGTCTAGGAGGAGATGTGGGATTAGGGTTAGATGTAGGGATGGGAATGGATGTAGGACTAGGAGGAGATGGAGGATTAGGATTAGATATGGGTATGGGATTGGATGTAGGACTAGGAGGAGATGGAGGATTAGGATTAGATGTGGGTATGGGATTGGATGTAGGACTAGGAGGATTATACGAGTGGATGTGTGGATGAGGATTAGATGTAGAACGAGGAGGAGATGGAGGATTATGATTAGGTGAGTAGATGGGATTGGATGTAGGAATAGGAGGAGATGGAGGATTAGGATTAGATGTGGGTATGGGATTGGATGTAGGACTAGGAGGAGATGGAGGATTGGGATTAGATGAAGGGATGGGAATGGATGGAGGACTAGGAGGAGATGGATGATTATGATTAGAGGTGTGGATGGGATTGGATGGAGGACTAAGAGGAGATGGAGGATTATGATTAGGTGAGTGGATGAGACTAGATGGAGGATTAGGAGTGGTTGGAGGAGATGGAGGATTAGGAGTGGTTGGAGGAGATGGAGGATTAGGAATTGGAGGATTATATGAGTGGATGTGTGGATGAGGATTAGATGTAGAACTAGGAGGAGATGGAGGATTATGATTAGGTGAGTGGATGGGAATATATGGGGGACTTGGAGTGGTTGGAGGAGATGGAGGATTATGATTAGATGGAAGATTAAGATATAATGCAGGAAAAGGGAGAGTGACGTAGGAGGATGTGGATGTTGGATTAGATTGGGATGGGGAGTGATAGTAGGAAGATGTGGATGAAGGATTAGAATGGGGAGATGTGGAATTAATGTAAGGATATTGGGATGGGGGGTTGTGATAGGAAGGTGTGGATGTTGGATTAGGATGGGAAGATTGAGGTGGTGGACAACCATAGGAAGACATGTATGGTGGGTTGGCGTAGGAGGATATGGATGGTAGATTAGGATGAGAGAATTGAGATGGTGGATTAGGATAGGAGGAATATTGGTATGGGGGATTATGATAGGAATGTGTGAGTGTTGGATTAGGATGGGGATATTGAGATGTGGGATTAAGGTAGAGGTATTGGGATTGTTGATGATGATAAGGAGGCAAGGATATGGATGTTAGGTAAGATAGAGGTTGAAAGGGAGGACATGATGAATATGTCAATGGTGAGGATGTTGGATATCCCTTGTCAAGGGTAGCATAAGGAACATTATTAGATGTGAATGAAGGTATGGTGGGATAGTTCGAAAAAGTAGTGAGATTTTGGAATGTGGATGGAGAGATCTTGCTAGCAACGATAGCGTCAAGGGGATCTGTATAACAATCTTCATGATCAAGAAGATTTTTGTTATTGTCATCAACATAATTAGGATTCCCCTTGACTACTATTATTGGTCATGCGAGAGGGGGATAAGGATTTATGATGGATACAGATTAGCAGGAAAGAATAGATGATGGATAAAGAATTAGGATGGATTGAAAGCTAATATGGGGATTAGATGAAAGTTTAGATTGGGATTGAATTAAAGCTCAAATTAGGATGATGGGATTAACACTCGGATTAGAACTGGATTGGAGCTAAGATTGGGATTGGATCAGAAGATATGATAGGATTGATTTGAAACCAAGATCATGGGTTTAACTAGAGGACGCAAGGTGTTGACAATCAGATTTTTGCCAAATTTGGCAGTTTTCAAAAATTATCAAATTTTGCCATTTTAGGAAACTTCATAGGAATACGTTTGAAAGTCCAAGTTTTCTTCAAAGGATGAATTATCCACTAACATACCAAATGTGAGATATTGATTCAAAGTTATTAACAAAAGTGTTTTTTTAGAAATTGGAAAAAAAACACTAAATTGAGATTTTGAGGGTCAAGATGAAACTTTGGGGGTTCCAAAATGTGCTATAAAGGGGTCCAACCTATCTTGGATAGGTTGGGAATCCACATGCCAGCTCAATGCAACCGCCTGTAAAATTTCAACCAAAACCCACATCCGAGTCAAAAGTTATGGCCTCCGGAAATTTTTGCATAAAAGTCAAAACCTTCAAAATTGATAATTGGAATGGATGATTTGATGATGTATCAATTTGATGATTTGGATGAGGATTGGTGGATGGATCAATTTGATGATGTAGATGAAGATTGAATTGATTGAATTTGTTTGGATCAATTGATGATGTATCAATTTGATGATTTGGATTGGATTGGATTTGATTGGATGATGGGATTTTGATTGGATTTGGATGATGCTAGATTTGGATAGATGAATGTTTAGGATAATCAAATGGTCAAACAAAGACTTGGGGTGGTTAAACAGAGGTTTGAAATGGTCAAATAGATGAAACTGTCCATTCAGCGGGCGTATCCGCACTTCTGTAGTAAAAACTGTCAGAAACGTTGGATTGTAGGGGCGTATTCGCACTTCTATAGAAAAAAATGTTGAAACAGGGGAGAAAAATCTGTCCTTATGTAGTGGAAAATGCTGAAATAGGGGGGAAAGTTCACCCCTTTGTAATGGAAAATGCTGAAACAGGGGGGCAAGTTCGCGCCTCTATAGAAAAATAGCAATTTGGTTTGGATGAGGGATTTTTGCAAGGACTTAAAATGATTCAATGACGGTTTGACTTATCAAAATTTATTAGTTCTTCACAGAAGGACACTTTGAACAAGGACAATCTTATGATTAATGTTAAAGGGTATGACCAACAAAGGTCTTACTCTAGGACGAACAAAGTTTCTAAGGAGTCCTCGATATACGCTCAATACGTGAGGCACAAACCGTGAACACTAGTCTGTCACAAGCGTGAGTTGGAAACCCCAACGAGATACTGAAAGGCTCAGACCAACTCTTCACGTCTATCTAGGTATCACCCTAGCTTCAACACTTTTCCAATTACGACGCAATTGGATTGGGGTACAGCTTTGGCTCTCCCCCCTTTATATACCCCACTGGTACACGTGGTTGGAATCATCCCTTAGGGTGATGAAATCCCCAAGTAGGTCCCACTAAGAAGAAGACACTAATCGTTTCCCACTACCCCCTTCGGATCCACACAAAGTGCAAATGAGGAAGGTGAAAACAAACTAATGCCCCCTTAGGGTAGAACAAATAAAGCAGACACAACAAGCAACAAATGCTATTTTCCCTTACTTATACTAAGTAAATAGATAAAATAGTAAGGAAAGACTTCAAAAATCAGAATAAAACAAAGCCCCTACAAGCAAATGTTAGTTGTTTTATCTCCTTTTTCTTTGTGATTTTCAGAAACACACTCAAGATATCAGCAATAAATCTTCTAGAATGTGTTGTTTAGGGAAAATCCGCCCCTCTGTAGTGAAAGATGCTCAATCAGGTGGGAAAATCTACCCCTCTGTAATGAAAAATGCTGAATCGGGTGGGCAAATCTACCCCTCTATAGAAAATAGTTAAGAAAAACATTGAACAGCGAGGGCGTATCTGCACTTCAGTAGAAAACAGTTAAGAAAAACGTTGAATAGCGGGGGCGTATCCGCACTTATGTAAAAAATAGTTAAGAAAAACGTTGAACAGCGGGGGCATATCCGTACTTCTGCAGAAAATAGTTAAGAAAAACATTGAATAGTGGGGGCATATCCACACTTCTGCAGAAAACAGTTAAGAAAAATGTTGAACAGCGGGGGCGTATCCACACTTTTGCAGGAAATAGTTAAGAAAAACGTTGAATAGCAGGGGCGCATCTGCACTTCTGCAAAAAACAGTTAAGAAAAAATATTGAACAGCGGGGGCGTATCCATACTTCTGCAGAAAACAATTAAGAAAAACGTTGAACAGTGGGGGTGTATCCACAGTTCTGTAGAAAACAGTTAAGAAGAACATTAACAATGGGGGCATATCCGCACTTTTGTAGAAAACAGTTAAGAAAAACGTTGAACAGCGGAGGCGTATCTGCACTTCTGTAGAAAATAGTTAAGAAAAACGTTGAACAACGGGGGCGTATCCGCACTTCTGCAGCGCCCAGGAGGGAAAATCCGCCCCTCTGCGACCTGAATCTACAAACAAGCTAAACAACAAAATGTGATCCACACCTTTTGTGGGTCCCATCGGGCGTGCCAGAAATGTGATCCTAGTAAAATGCAATGTTCCTAATGTAAGATTCTAGATAAAAACTAATAATGCAACAAGAGGAAATAACAAGATAAAAGGGCACCTCAACGATTAGCCTAAGAAAATGGATAACATGAGAGTAAGATAAAAAAAATTGAATGTTGTTTGTTATACCTTCTATGTTGCTCTTTCCTTGGTTGGTCCTTGATCTTGAAGAGTTGTGTGGTCCTTGGATGACAAGCTATGTTGAATATGCAAATGATATGCAAAATGGATGAAGATGTAATGATGATGAGATGAGAGCTCAAATGGTAAATTCGTAAGAGTTTGTTTGCAAAAGACTTGATTCTTTAAAATGAGAGAAATGAGGGGGTATTTATAGGATAATTGGAATTCAACGGTTGAGATTGATCCAACAAGATCAAGATGAAGGGCTATGGTGAGTTGAGGACAATCAAGCCCTCCCATCTTAACATGTGGAATGTGAAATGTTTTAGGGTGGAATGATGTGGAAATGAGGTGGAAGAGAAGTACATGAGGTGGATGAAGGATAAATAGCTTGGGGGATGAGAAGATTCCTTTGAAGAATAAAAGTGAATTAAAAATTTACAATGATTGGAAGAATCTAGTGGATAAGAGAGGGTCTCCAAAAAGCTGGAGATTTATCACATGTGGGTGATGTGACAAGTCCAAGGTTCTAGAAGCCCTTGGCACATGTGAAGTGACAAGTCAAGGCTTCTAGAATCTTGCATGGGGATGGGGTAAACCTTGGAAGAATAAAATGTGAATTAAAAATTCACATGGGTAAGAGAGGAACCTTGGTTAAATAAATGTGAATTAAAAATTCACATGGGGAAGGGAGTCCAGGCTAAAAAGGGTAAGTGGGAACATGTGGAATGTGAAATGTTTTAGGGTGGAATGATATGGAAATGAGGTGGAAGAGAAGTACATGAGGTGGACGAAGGATAAATAGCTTGGGGGATGAGAAGATTCCTTTGAAGAATAAAAGTGAATTAAAAATTTACAATGATTGGAAGAATCTAGTGGATAAGAGAGGGTCTCCAAAAAGCTGGAGATTTATCACATGTGGGTGATGTGACAAGTCCAAGGTTCTAGAAGCCCTTGGCACATGTGAATTGACAAGTCAAGGCTTCTAGAATCTTGCATGGGGATGGGGTAAACCTTGGAAGAATAAAATGTGAATTAAAAATTCACATGGGTAAGAGAGGAACCTTGGTTAAATAAATGTGAATTAAAAATTCACACGGGGAAGGGAGTCCAGGCTAAAAAGGGTAAGTGGGAAGGTTGACCAAAAAAGGTAAGCCAAATATGGCTAATGATTCTGATTAGGGTTGTGCAAACAAAAGATTAGGATAATTAATGAGAGATTAGAGGCAAGTGGGAGATTATGGAGGATGTGACACATAATCTTGATAAAGTGGTGCACATCCTAATCACAGATTAATTAATTTAATCTGGATTAAAAGAGGGTTATGGAGAATGTGACAAGGAGAGAGAAAAAGAGGAATTAAAAATTGGTTTTTAATCCAAATAGGTTAAATGACTAAATTAAATAATTTTTCATGTTTATTTAATTTAGAGAAGAAAAAGGGGGTAAGATAAAGTATTTAATTTATTTAATTACATACTTTAGGAACCTTTGGCAGAAAATGAAATAATGATTAAATAAATTATTTAATCACTATTAATGAAATAGATGAATAGAGTAGACAATTTTGATCATATGGAAGTGATCAAATTTGGATGTCTACACTTACAATACCAATTGATTATCAAAACTCACATTTATACAATTCACACATGAGATCATTATATCCTACAAAACTCAATGATACAACACGTGAGTATGCCCAATATAAATTTTGGAACACCTTTCCCTATGGTAGATTTAATAAAATTCAAAAACCTACAAATCTATCAACCAAACGATCAATACACGAGTCTTCAACAAAAAAACATTATCCGATCAAATCAATACATGTAAAATGTGAATATAACAAATATAAACTTACCAAACATGAACATATGAAATCCACACTTGGTGAACTATGGTATAGACACGTTTGTGAATCACAACAATGTTGTTCAAAATCCAGACAATATGTTGAAAACTCAATGTATTGATCCAAATCAAGGTTACCTAAATCAAAGCAATGTTTTTCCCAACTAGACCAATGTTCAATGCCAACCTATAATGCACAATGTAAACATCATCCCAAATCAAAACATTGTCCAAAATCAATTTGTGCATGATCCTATAAAAATACCACAAGTGTATATTCAAAATATGCTTGGCCAACAACCAAATCAACTATATCAAGGGTGTCAATATCAAAATCAAGATCAAATTTTGCGACATCAAATTGTGTCACTTACCAAAATAGTTGATTCATTACACCAAGAAATATTTCCACCTCCAAATCAATACACTCTTCATCGAAATCATCAAAGAATTTATTTGTATCTACAACGTCAAAAACCACATTTCCAACATCAAGATATTGGATATAAAGAAGGAAAACATCAATCTATCCCTACAACAACACGATCAATCATAAAAAGATCAAACACAACAAGAACAAGATTCAAAAGATAACAAAACCATCACCAAATGTGAATACACTCCTTTAGAGGATCCAATTGAATCAAAATTAAACACATTAGTTCATGCTAAACTTATCAATCTTCCAGAATCATTAAATAGGGGTGAACCTAGTGTGAATTTATCATGGTAAGGTGATAATTCTTATTGAAAATACCATAGCATAAAAGGTCATGACATGTCAGATTGTATCAAAATCAAATATCTCATCGAAGACCTTCTTGATCAAGGAAAAATAAATGTTGAGGACAATGATCAAGATTCAACCACTAATGATAACAATGACAATCTCTCCACTACAACTGTTGAAAACAATGGTCAAGATTAATCCATCAATGAGCACCTTGAAGATGTTTCTACGACATCCAACAATCAAATCAACATACATCAAGAGTCAATTTTTTAATCATAAGAAAAACCCATCGAAAATATCCAACAATGATCCATTTCAAGAAACATTGACATCATTTGATCCTATGATTGAAAATATTGACAATATTCCTACCACCATTTTGAGGACAAAATTCAACATCCATTCACCAATGATCATGTTAAAAATATCTCTACATCACCCAATGAGTTAGATGACATACCTCAAGAATTTATTCCAAAGCATGATCAACATCTTTCACCAAAGTCTAGAAATGGCCTTTTCCAAGACATATTGACATCATTTGACCTCATGGTTGCCGATATTGAAGAAATCATTAATTCAACACTTGATCAAAATTCAGTTAAATATCAATAAAATATTGAGCCAATACCCATGCATAATGAATAAATTCAAGAACCCCTTGTAAAAGATCCATCCTTTGAAATTGATCCATGCCGAGAACATGAACTCAAGCATATTGAAGATAACACCACATAAAGTCAAGATCAAGAATATGTATCTCCAAGATACTACCATGGACTAATGGATATTCTCCAATCCATACAAGATGTCACAAATAATGATCATATCCATATATCACATTCTCCTCCATCTACCCATGAGATGCTTACTCCTAATGGACATGTAGATGATCTTCATCCAAAACAAGTCCCATACTCTTGATATCATTACCAAGGAACAAGATTCTCGTGATCTTAATATCTTTACACATGACCAAGGCATAGAAAAATCCATAGATATATCAAAAATTTATCATGAAGAAGACCTCTACATGGATGGTAAATTAGAAACATCCTTTAAAGAGCAAGGAGAAATGGATCATGAGGAAGACTCCTATATGGAATATAAAGGATCAATACCTTTTGAAGCAACATCAAATTCAAACACATCTTCCAAATAGATTGAAGAAAGTGAGTATGAGGATATCAAGCATTATCAAGAATGAATGAAGCTAAACAATCTTGAACAACAAGGGAATGTTTTGTTAGCAGTAGAATCAAAGCATGCTAGTAATACTCCCATAACACTGGGGAAAATTTATCTAGTGCAAACACCAACATGGGGAGCATGAAGAGTCCTTATGATGAAATAGCTACCAACACTACAACTATTCATATCATGAATCATCGTCCACACATCTTTCCACCCCCTAATTGGGACCAACCATAAGAAAGAGGACTATATCAAAGAAAAGAGAAAATTATTGAAGAAAAGGAATTGGCAAAGAAAAATGGACAAGAAAAATTCAAATGGACACCAAAGCAAAATAAATAAAATCATCCCTATCAAACTCAATTATTCAAAGAAACTACGGGGAAAAATAAAAAAGGGAAGTTTATCCATCAAAATTGTCCATTGATACAAAAGAAACCTTCAAGAGCGACCTACAAGGTATATCAAGAATTTGGTCCTAATTGAATCTCCATATCTACCCATCATTTCTCATCATCCCAAATTTAGAGAATCAAAGATCCTAAATTTTTGACCACTCCATTTGCATCTCATATCCCTCAACACATTCCACCATACACTTTGACATCCATGGTATCCAACTATCGTATTGACCATGTATTGGCAACAAATATTTATCATAAGGACTGTAAGGGCACTCTATTGCTGTGTGTGCATACATATGAGGTTAACTCCAATATCGACAAAGCATATAAGAGAATCCAAGGGTTACATCCAAGCTCCCATATCTTAGAAAAATAACTCCTCCAAGAAGGATATCATTGGAACATCAGGATAGAAACATCTATATTAGTACCAACAACATCTACATCAACACCACCAGGTGGTTCAACATAAGCATAAACTTTCAAAAAATGAAAAAAATTATGAAAATAGTCAAGAGAAAAATTGTCCTCTAGTGAAAACCACTTTGTTGGCGCTTTAAAAAAGTACCATGATGAAAACCTAGCAAAGAGGTGTCATGAGTAGAATTAAGCATCTATGTGCACCATTTTAGGTAAAATCATCTCATCCCATCCATAATAAATCTTGTATTTCATCCATATTATTTATAATAAACCTAGGAACCCTTCATTATCCAATCCATTTTCATCCATATTCCAAATAATCTTGATCTTAAAAAAAATTTGGTGTAAACTTTTCACTTTATTATGGTAAACATCTTGACATGGGTCATTTTCATTGATTCCACCCTACCCATCATTATATGAGCCATGAAACATTATCCAAATGAGAATTCTTTATTTGAACACCTTATCTTGTCAGAAGATAATCCTTGGCATCCTTTGCATGCTTACCATATCGATGCATCTATACATCTATCCAAGCATCCACCATATCATCCCATACATTGCTAGACATTGGGGGTAGATACTTACATCTTGCTTTGGAAATAAATCTTGAGCTATATCCTATAAATTATGTGATGATAGAAACATTTGCAAAATGCAAAATCAATTTTATCAAATCATTTGAAGAAAAAATATAAGTCACTAGCCCATGACACATTTTGATGAGAAGATGTTGTTCCAAGCCTAGCTTCAAAATCTTGATCTATCTTATCCAATCAATCAATATTTGTGTTTTTCAACACTATCCTTGCATTTTTGAGCATCCTCAACATTGTTATCACTAACGGTAATATATAAATCAAATCAATCAATCCTAGCTTTGCTTTCAAAAAAATCCCAAAATTGATCATTGAAATTTCCGCATATCCATACACTCATCAACATCGTGCAAAAAACGAAAACATCCAAAACACATCAAAATCCCAAAAAATAGGCCAAAAAGTCAAACATTAAATTTTTTAAAAATGGTACCTTGTCAAACTACAAGTATCTGAGCTTGAACATAGGAAAGGCTATTATTGATGTGCCCCTGAGACACCCTAGGTTAGTCCTTTAGGAGTCCGTCATAATAAATTGACAATTCATCAATTGTTTATATCTCATCAATAATAAGTCAAGTCAGTAGAACTACATGGTCTCTACATGTGTAACGTAGGAAAAAATTATCTTTGATTAGCCCTTGAGGTCCTAGGATAGTCTTTTAGGTTAGGTTCTTGGTCAAAACTCAAAAAACCCCAAAACATTTGAAAATTTGAAAAAACACAAAAATATTTGAAAACATATAAAAACACAAAAACATTTGAAATTTGAAAACCCAAAGCATTGGAAAACATTGAAAAACCCTAAATAGCCTCAAATAATTGAAAACCAAAAAGTTCACATAAACTTTCAAAAAGACCCAAAACAACCTTAAAAACATTACAAAATTCCAAAAACATTGAAATATTCAAAAAATCCAAAACCATCCGTCCCATTTCGCTTTCACTCGCAATAAACCTTCTGTTAGAGTAAAGGTTTTAACTTAATTGTGTAGATTAAGTTACCTTTATTCCCTTCTTAAGATTTCACGTTAGTTTGCATAAAGTGACATTTAGTAATTATATTAATTATTAAATGTTTTCCTATTAGGGCTTCTTTTAGGGTTTTTCCTATTAGGGTTTCTTTAGGGTTTGCATTATCTCCTTTTATAAGGATTGATCCCATTGTATATTTATATCAATTCATTCTCTCATTCTCTCTGATATATACATTTTTAGTTTTCAGAGAACCCTTGCTTGTTTGTCTCCATCTCTTCTTTTGTGACAGGTTATTTGCATGCAGGTGATCTTCGGAGTTTGTGAAGTTGTATTTTCTCAACTTCTACATGGTATTAGAGCTCCAGACTTGCTGCTTCCTGTTCTTGTTTTGAAGATTTTTGGAGCTTCAAAGGTTTGGGGCTTGTTTTCTTGATCCAGGACATACCTGCATTTTCAAAGAATTTTGAGCCCACACGAACCTTGCCATTGCGTCCGCAGTGGTCCAAAACCCCTAAATCGACTATTCATTCATCCATTTTGGACAAAGTTGAATTTTGAGGCAATTTTTTTTTGCAAGTACGGCTGTACGAGCGTCCGTCTGCGAGCGGATCGGAAAAAAATGCCCTAGTAAAAATTTAGTTTTTGCATTTTTTTCGTTTGAAATTTTTAAGGTTTAAAATTGTTTTGTAAGGTTTTTTTTTATATTTAAAAAAAAAAATGAAATAATTTTTTTTTTAAAGCCTTTTTATGGCTTGCTTAGGCCGTACCCTGCGCAGGCGGGTAGTGTACTCGCGTAGAACCTGCGTAGTGTACCCTACGTAGACTTGTGCAATGTACCCGCGGTTGCATAGGGGTATGGTGGGGGTGGGCCATGTGCCTCCCCCACCTCAAATATATTTTTTAATTTTTTTTTTTAATAAAAAAAATAAAATTTCTGTAATGTTTTTTTTTAATTTAAAAAATCAATTTTTTTTGTAATAAGCCCTATGGAAGAAATGTGGCAACGACCATTTAGCCGTCAAATTTAAGCCCACATTTTTTCTGCGATGGCTGTATGATCATCAAATTTAATGCAACATTGGGTTTTTTCCCCTTTGGACATTTTTTCTTCTAGAGGCTGTAACTTGGGCATACGATATCATTTTTTGGCAAATGAGATATCGTCGGAAAGATGGTTTTGTCATCTTTTTAGTGGTGATAGTTTCATTGCTTCTTTTTTCTGTTGGTGCATTATACAATCAGTTTTTTGGCTGTCCTTCATGTGTTTCCAGCTTTTTTGTCCTTTTTGGGCATTTTGAGCATCATTTGTAAGCAATATTTTATGTAAATGCATTGAGATAAAGTGCCACACTATTTTGCCTATATTTTTGGGAATTTTGCACATAAGGTTGTGCCATATTTTGTACTTGCACTGTATTATAAAGTGCCATGGGGGGTTGTGTAGTTTTCCTTTGTTTGCCATCACACCTTTGTCTGGTGAGTGTCCCTCCATTATGACAGTGGATCCATATGATTCCAGCCTCATGCATGTGTGCTTTGTTTTGCACACCACTTTTTCAGTTGCAAGTGCTTTCTTGTGCACTTTCAGATGTTGTATCTTCTTCCTCATGCACTACAGGGTGTTACACACCATTTCAGTGGATCTGTCAGGCTCTCCCAGTTCAGCATTATGGGGGGGTATTATACTGTTCGTGCTAATTCTTCTATGGTTTTGTCTTGGAAGGAATCTTCCATTCTTAGTTGATCAGTGTTTTTTAGACTATTGGTACTTGTGCCATTCGTATCTTCATTCCAGGTGTTTGCCTTTTTTTGCCATCTGATTCGAGTAGTGTCATTTGGGGCACTCATGCATATTGTTGTCATATTGATCCTGATCATCCTATCTTCAACGAAGGTTCTTCAACACCATATCATTCATCTTTCGATAGTTTTTTGTAGCTTCTTCTACTTTAGTGATGTTCTTCTTGGCTTTCTGCATCTCTTTTTGGAGTATAACTTTTTCCCATGAGGTTTTCTCTATTTCTTCATTTTACAGAGATTTGGTTGTATTTGGGTACCTGATTTGGCCTAGTTGTCGGGACCCATGTTTGCCTTCTTGCATTGTAGTTACCTTTTCTTTCTTGCATTTTTTTGTAGCTGCACTGTTGCTTATCTTAAGGGGGGGTGTTAGAGTAAAAGTTTTAACTTAATTGTGTTGATTAAGTTACCTTTATTCCCTTCTTAAGATTTCACGTTAGTTTGCATAAAGTGACATTTAATAATTATATTAATTATTAAATGTTTTCCTATTAGGGCTTCTTTTAGGGTTTTTCTTATTAGGGTTTCTTTAGGGTTTGCATGATCTCCTTTTATAAGGATCGATCCCATTGTATATTTATATCAATTCATTCTCTCATTCTCTCTGATATATACATTTTTAGTTTTCAGAGAACCCTTGCTTGTTTGTCTCCATCTCTTTTTTTGTGATAGGTTATTTGCATGCACGTGATCTTTGGGGTTTGTGAAGTTGTATTTTCTCAACTTCTACACCTTCATCTATAAGAAATATATCATCATCTATAACCTTTGGCAAGACAAGTAAAATCAAGTATCGCAATTAGTAAAGTAAGAACCTAAGTGTCAAAAATCTAAAGTCGAGATCATAGGTAAAAAATGAGTCAGGAGAGTTTGTATCAATGGCCTATCACACACCTAGTCCTAATCAAAACATTAGATAAACATGTTCTAGGATGAATCTTTCTGAAAATGAACATCAACATCAAAAATCACCTTAGTTATGCTAAATTGGCAAGAGATATACATAACACTGACTATTTGTCTTTGATCTTTTCTTATGATTTATCTCAATGAACCATTCTGAGGACCTCTTGATGATGTCTCAACAATTTAGAGGGAAAAGAATGAGGGCATTGATCATTATATTTCATTTTATATGCTTGTGGGTATTCATGTAAAATAATCTTGGTGCATACTTGCTTAGTTGTGTGTAGGGGGTCGTTTGGAGTAGATTGTTGACTATTGTGTATTCTTTGGTATGATATATTCTAGAATTATAAACTACATTCGAAAAAGGTTTCTGTATGTCAAGGTGTGAACAAGAACTGTCCTATCTATTTACAGAGTCAAAGTCCATTACACTAGATACAATTTCATCTTGGTTATCAATACCATGATGCATCGTGTCTATGTGTTATATCAAACATAAGGAATGATAAAAAGTCCCAATCCCAAGATATGAGAAAAATCAACCATCTCATCACCATATCTAATAAAGTCTCATTGGATCATAGGCTTGTTGGAAATCTGAATCAATATCAAAATCAATGGTCAATCCATTCGTCTTATTCTTCTATATTTACTAACATTTATATCCAAGTATTGAATATGTGTGATATATGAAAATATACATGAGTCTACCCATGGCTGATATTTTCTATACATCATCAAATCTATCTACACCAAAAAATTGAGCTTTCTAGTCCTCTTTGAGCTGAATCTATGTTCAATCTTTGTCGATAGATCAACCTGAAATTCAAAATTTATGCCCAATCTCTTGAGAGAGTAGCCGACTGGCTTAATTCCTTCTACTGGGGTAATAGTGGGGCATCAAAAGATTTTTGTTTTTTAATTTTTGATTTGAGCAACAATTTTAATCCAAAAAGCATCAGTCTTTGAACCAATGTAATAGGTACCTCATTTCAAAGAGGGGCAAGATCACTTATAAATTTCCTCAATGATATACACACTTGAATACGATATATTAACACCGTTTCATCTTGAAATCCATCATCTTTTCGCTTGCTTGATTTAATTAACCTAGTCATTTAATCAAATGCCTCATCTTTACCTATTAATTTAATTGACCTAATTGGGTTAAATCACCCCCTCTTGCACTAAAATTTCACCCCATTAAATTAAACAAATTAAATTATTTAATTCAATCCCTAAGTCCTCTGATTTAATTAAACAACTCTAAGATATTTAATTAAATATCATATTACATCCCCCTTTTCATTAAATCAATTATTTAATGAATATCATATTCTTCCTCCTCTTGCACATTTAAATTTAGTTTTAATTAACAAAATTTCTAATTATCCTCACCTTCCCACTTGCAAGGGAATATTCTTGGAATATTCACTCTTTTGCACATTCCTCCAAAAGAGGATATTCCTATGGAATATCCCCTTTTATGCACTCATTCATCCAAAATGTCTCTTAACCTCTTCCTAATTCTTAGGAAGTGTGTTTGTTGAAAGCTAATTTGGACCATTGATTAACAAAGTTGATCCTTGTCAATCTTTCAACTCTGGATGGATTGGAATCCTGAATCCATGTTTCATCTTCCTTTCATTGTTGACCATTGATTGATATTTTTTATCCGAGCCCTTGATTTCTCATTTTATTTCCTATAAATAGATCATTATTTGGAGACAAAAGGATCCATCTTTTGATAGAAAACTTATGATGTTGAAACTCACACCCATTCTCATTCATGTTTTACATTTGATAGAATTTTAGATTAATTTTCATGCATTATTAGCTTAAGTATCCATTAATGGCTTCAATGTTAACTTATTTTGCATCCATTTTAGCATATTTTCCTTTAAATGGCTTTCATATTTGAGCTTTGTTTACAATTAGCATAGGTTTGCATACACTCACATCGAACATCTTAGATTTTATCATGTTTTTGTTCATCTTTTTCATTAGTTTCCATCGATTTTAATCAATAAAATCAATTGGAAAGGCTCATATTATCCAAGTGATTGGGAAAGGGTCACCATTCCACATCAATGCTACACCACTTCCCCAATAGGATAAGATTCAATGTCTTATCATAGATGTTTTTCAGGCTTTCGTGTTTTAGCATGTTAGTTTTAATGGCTTCTTTACTTTGTTGATATTGAATATCTTATTGGGATCATGACTTAGGCAGTTAAATAGGCTTTAAATTTTTTTGGATCTAGCATGTTTAGTGAACACTATGATCATGGTCACAGTAATCAATATTTTTATTGATTAATACATTGGTTCAAAGTTTAAGGGATAGATTGTTTTTCAAAATGGTTTTGCTAGGATAAACCATTGTGTTATACTAAATGAGGAATATTCTTAGGAATTTTTGTTGGAGTTTGGATAGAGGGTTTGGGTGCCACTTTTGGGTTGTATTAGCTCATGGTTTTGTGATTCCCCCCTTTGGTGGTTTTATGCATTGGTTTCTTTATTTATTAGGTTATGCAACTATAGATTAAAATAGATGTATCTTCAAATGATGATGAATAATCTGCAACTAGAATAACAAAGTTAATCCTAATCTAAACAATAATCTAAAATCAAACAAAAAAGAACAAGGAAATAAAATAAACAAACTAAACAATTTAATGGAAATCTCTCACCGAATATGCATTCATCCCTTCAAATTATCTTGATTGTTGTTCTCCATTTTTCCTTTTTAGTATTCTTGCCCTGAAATTTTTCAGTGTTTGAATGCAAGTATAAATTTTTTGAGTGTCTAAGAAAAATATCGAAGATTTGTTTCTTCTCAAAATATGTGATTTCGGGAGAGGAGGAATAATGATTATGACAGGCCATTTTATAGATTTTGGGTTTTCGAACGAACGGCTCAGATTGAAAGAGAGATCGATGGATGAGATTGATGAATGCCATGTGATGTGAGTTCTATCTCAGATAGAACGTGAGTTAGAACACGAGTTCAGGAAAGACTGAAGATAGAGACTAAGTTAGAATGTGAGTTAGAACATGAGTTTAGGATCTTAATCTCCAAAAATAGAAGAAAGAGACTTTCTATGCAAAAGCCAAAGTTAGAACCCGAAGACTAATGCATTCAAATGCAAACATGACTTAATTAATTAAATAAAGATATTTAATTAATAGACATATCATGCATATGAGTTGGAACTAGTTAACTGACTAGTTGTGACAAAGAGTCCTCTCGTAGAAACAATCAGATGTTGAATCCAGAGATAACTCGAGAACTAAAAATAGATCTCAAGTCAGAAGGTGAGTGAATGATTAGTCAACTGATTGATAGAAGAATGTGACATAAATAAATAAATATGAATTAAATGTTAATTTAATTCAACATTGAAAAAAAAATATTTAAATTAAATAAATAAAGATAATTTATTTAATTTGACTATTGAAAAGGATAATATGAATAATTAAATAATAAATATTTAATTATAGATAAAGGGGGTTAAATGAATAATTAAATAATAAATATTTAATTATAGTTGAAATATGACAAAGGGGGAAGAATTAATTAGTTCGCAACATAATTAAATAAATATGATTTATTTAATTAATCAAGTTGAATAAAGATTAATAATGAATTAATGAGCTAATTAAAAAGGGGTATTTAATTAATAGAAGAAATATGTGTTAGAAAGGTTATTTAAATAATAAACATTATTTAATCAAGGCCACGGACTATAGAAAATTATGTTGAATATGTACTTGCAGGCCTAGACCAATTTTCGGTATCTACAGTTTGCCCCTCTTTGATGCAATGTTGTTTCAAGATTGTGTCAAAGAAAATATGCCCCCATCGTGCCCCAACATGAAACAGGTTAAGGTATGCCCCCTCGGGAAAATTGACGAATTTTTGAAAGTTTAAGAAAAAAGGAGGAAATATTCCCAATAAGTCAATTTGATAGTGAGAACTGCTATGGAGTTGACGTAAATGAATTTGGAGTCGATACGGAGGAATATAGGTTGTTTGAAGTTGACAGGTTAAGTGGCCAATAGATTAGGTCAGAAGAAATGCCATTTTTAATCCACCTATAAATAGAAATTAGGGCTAAACCTAATTCATTTTCACCTAGAGGAGATAGGAAAAGAGGAAATTTTTCTTTGACTAGCTGACGAAATGGCACCCATTCCATACACTGGGCATCGTGGTTATCGGATCCGGACATTCAGGAGGCCAACCGATGCAGGACCATCGGTATGTACTCAAAAACGAACTCCTGAAAGTTAATTTTGCACGTATTTTAGGTCGTTGAAAACTAATAAAGAAAATGCGATGCGTCGTAAACGACGCATATGCCATCGTATTCACTGCATTTGACTGCAAAACGACGCATTTGCCAAATCACGGCTAGGCTAGGTTAGGCATTTTATGGAATAATCACATTTGTATGAGAATGCATCGCATTTTTAGTTAGGAGACGTATATGCATTAGAAATAGACGCATGTGTGGTTATGAACCTCATATGCTTTTTTGCACGGCATATGTTGTAGTTAGGTTGTTGATGAAAAATGCACCGCATATGGTTTAGTGAACCACATGTGCATTAGGTTGATAGGTGGTGGGAAAAAAATGCAACAAATATGTGATATGCACCGCATGTGAGGCTTCGTGCAACACATTTGAAAAAATGCATTGCATTTTCTAAAGTGAGTCGCATTTGACCGGTAAAATTTTTGAAAATTTTTGCTAAGGAAAACTTGAAAATTATTGACATCATGGTTTAAATACAGGTGGTTCTAGATCCTATATATATGTAGGAGACATGACCAGACACATTCAATCTCAGAGATTGGTTGAAGAGTGCAGAGTTTCGGCTTCTATGGAGATTAGGTCTACACCATTGTTTGTTGATGCTCACTATTCGGGTGAATAGGGGTATGTTGACGACATTGTACGAGCGATGGTATTCTAAAACATTGTTGTTTCATTTACTGACTGGGGAGGCCACTGTCACACTAGAGGATGTGTACAGGATCTTGAGACTGCCTATCAGAGGAGAGCAGGTTATGTATGACACCCAATGAGGATTGACTGAGTTGGTGAGGTTTTATCAAGTGGACGACATCAGTAGGCTTGGGATTGAGCACTATGAGATGAGATGGCCAGTATTAGCAGATAGATATGAGCAGATTGACTATATTTTATGTACATTGATTGGGGGGATAGTTCTACTAGACAGATGGGGTCATGGATTTCTAGTGGGATGGGGATCTATGTTGGTTGGTATGTTAGAGAGTGGGATGAGGTATGCATGGGGTCCATGTCATCTTGGGATGTTATACTTTCATCTACATGACATTGCCTACAGAGATGCACAGTCATTGAGCTGTGGGACTACACTGCTAATGGTATGGCGTTGGGAGAGGATAGCTATTTTTCTTCCTCCAATTACTATAGAGAGACTAGAGAGATACCCTTATGTGTTTTGATATACAAGACACATTACTTAGGAAAATGTGGGAGACACAGGGTATTGGCGATATGCATTGGATACTCTTGATCAGTTCACATGGAGACCTTAAATGGATTGTGAGGAGTGGGTGGATGAGGATATACATTTTCCATTCTACAGACAGACACAGTATCTCATTGGGAGGACTGTTTCTAGTGTACATATAATTGAGCAACATTTGCTAGACAGAGTTATAAGACAATTCGGCGAGGTTCAGGATGAGCCTCAGAGCAGAGTAGAGTTTGCTCGTTCATCTAGAGAAGTTCCATATTGGGTATCTATGATGCCAATAGCTACAACTAAGGCAAAGATATAGGCACTATAGCCAATATAGTGTGGATGGAGAGATGGACCAGCAGACCCAGGTACGACAGCTGTGTATGACACATGGTGGGTAGAGCATCGAATTGTTCCTTACACGGATCCATATCAACCAACACCTATAGAGAGACAAGGCACAGGTCCTAGAGGACAGCGGAGAGGTGGAGGTTCCAGACTTGGGAGAGTTAGTGGGAGAGATAGTGATGATAGAAGTGGTAGATGAGGGCGGAGAGGATAGAGAGGGGGTCGGGTAGGTGGACTATCACCTATCTATAAGGCAATAGTTCAGGATGTATCGATTTTTGACATCGGAGGGGGAGTGGATGTACAGGCTGGGGGTGAGCATGCCACAGCAGAGGTAGTGATAGAGGAGCGTGCAGAGGTGGATGTTGGAGTAGAGGACATGGTAGAGGATTTAGATGTGGATATGGCTATAGACCCTCTGGGTGTTTTGGCAGGATATAGAGAGGATGATGTGGAGGATGATGATGAGGATGATGTTGAGGAGGATGCACCAATGGAGGAGCAGGAGAGAGAGCTATGAGATCAAATCGCGGAGGGGAGATGGGAGGAGGATGTTCCTAGACATGGTGACAGGGAGGCCTTGGAGGAGAGACTCAAACTCATGATGACAAAGTTTGATGCGATGAGGTTGAGAGAGATTGTGCCTACAGAGAGAGGGATAGTGCATTTTTAGAGAGGGACAATGCTCACTCAGAGGAATGAGATAGAGTAGCAGTTCATAGAGGTTAGATGCCTTTGTAGTGGGTCCTCATTTGATGGTATGGTACGAGAGGTGGTCATATCGGTGGAGAGAGACACTTATTATAGGGATCTTTATGAGGGCGCAGTGCTAGCAGAGAGATGAGCTCCTACTTTTTTAGAGGTGCCCAGTCAGAGCAGCGGTCATACTAGGAGTTAGAGGACACAGAGTACTAAGGGGGTGGTAGGACCATCGAGGATAAGTCCATATGAGAGGCCTTCCATGTCACAGAGAGAACCTTCGACGTCCTTCAAAACCAAATGCAAACTCTTCAACAAAAGATGGACAAGTCTATGTCAAGAAAATGAACTATCTTAGTGCAAGATCTATGTCCATGTCCATTCGACAAATCGCTCTATATGACACCTTTCCCCCATGGATACATTATACCAAATTTTCCTAAGTATAATGGGAGGAAGAATCCTTTAGAACACATTAGAGAATTCTCAATGGTATGCATGGACATATCATATGACCCCACATACTTAATGCGACTATTTCCATGAACCCTCATAGGGATAACATTGGAATGGTTTTGTAAATTGCCATATGGTATACGATCCTGGGGTGAATTAGTTGAGAAGTTTGTCAAAAAATTTTCCTTTAACATAGACAACGAAGTAACCATAGAAACCTTGTGCCACACGACACAAGAATACAGCGAGACATTCATCACTTTCTTCCAGAGATGGAGAAGTCTAGCTAGCCATTGTCCAGTCGAAATACCTGAAAAACAAAAGGTCACAATCTTCCTCGAAAACATCAATCCGAAACTGAGAGGTGACTTATGGCTACACTGTTGCAATTCATTCCTTGACTTGGTACAAAAGGGGATCATCCTTGAAAAGGGCCTTATTGAGAAAGGTGAAATAAAAGTACCAGGCAAGAGCCCAATTGTCCAACATCCAAACGTGCCGAATGATAGAAACAAGTTCTGGTCTAGGAACAAGAATGTCACGAATGACATAATTGTTGATGCTAAACACATACATACTGGACCAGTTATCACACTTAGAGGATACAACCAAAATGTAGACATGATGAACAGTCTAGATCAAATGACTAATTATGTCCAAAACTTGCAAAAAATACCCCAAAGGAGATTTCCTATGCATGAATTTACACCTTTAGGGCAACCAATCGAGGTAGTTTTCAAAGAATTGGTCAAACATAATCTCATCAAACCTTTGGAACCAAGAGAGTATAATCATGGACAGTTCAAACCTTCATGATGGGACGATAAATCTTTCCGTGACTATCATCAAACGAAAGGGTACAACCTACAACAATGTCGCCAATTAAAGAATATCATTCAAGACTTTTTTGAAAATGGATCCATAGAGTTCAATAGCTAGAAAAATACTAAAAATAGTGATCATAATGTCTTCATAGACCCATTACATGACCACACAAAAGGAAACGCCTCCAGTTTGGGAACCAAGAACAATTCCTCTGCCAATTACACAAACTCCAAGTATGACTATGGGAAAGGAAAGACCATATATAGCCTCCGAGCTGCAAACAAACATGTTGATACCATCATCATTAAGAAGTACCCAGAATGTAATGTGAACAAATGCAGGACTAAAATAATTATTCCAGGTCTTTCTTCTGAACCACCTACACAGAGGCCCAAGAGGAACTATTGACTTTGTCACTAGAACATCGAGCCATACTTGACAAAGCATTACAAAACACTATTGTTCCCATGGACTTGGATGTCAATCGCTTCAAAGAAATGGTGGGATATTTGACCAACTCGCATCATGCCACATTTTCCCAACAAGACTCCTCAACTAAAAATTATGATCATAATGACCCACTACATCTTGAAATCCTAGTCCATCAAACCAAATTCAGATGAGTCTTGGTAGACGAAGGAGTAGGTTTGAACCTGTGCACCGTAAAATTGATTAAGGCATTAGGATTCTCAGAAGACTGTGTAGACACTTCTAAGAGTATAGTCATCAAGGCTTAAGAGGATGAGGAAAGGTCATCCAAAGGAGTTGTCATGATCCCTATCAGAATTGGCCCAATGATCATGAACACCAACTTCCAAGTCTTGGATCTCACCCTTCCATATGACTTGTTTTTAGGTAGACCTTGGATACATGCAATGCGAGCCATCCTTTCAACATACCACCAATGTCTTAAGTTCCTGTATAATGACACAAAGATCACTATTGATGGTGATCCAGATCCTTTCCAATATTGTACAAGCCTAAGGGACCTTCCACAAGGACAAGCACCAGTTAACCAGGAAGCTTCATCATCCAATTTATCCTAATACATTGACCCATCACATCTCACTAAGTCCATTTCATTCAAACCACCATCATCCATTCCTAAAATCAAGATTGAAGACAAGGGTTGTGGCGAATATAATATAAAGGCATCATACTATGTCAGTCAACTGATTTCACCTAAGGCATATGACCTACCCATGGCAGATAGAAGACAATCATTGGTCACATTTCATGTTCCCCCTACAATGACATTAACCAAATGGGGAGAGTTAAGGGAAGAAATTGTGGATCAAGGTGATTCTTGGTTATATCAAGAAGACCATGAATACCCTTCCTTGTCTATTCAAATAGCTAAGGACCAATATGGAAAAGTCTTTAAGATAATGCAAAATTAAGGCTATGATGGGCACAATGGGTTAGGGCTATATCAAAATGGAAGGACAAAACCGATCACTGTCTACCCACGACCAAAATACTTAGGGCTAGGGTGTCAACCGCTTAGAATTGGGTTTCCTGGTACTTCATCATATTTTCAAGAGGAAGTGAGTGCTTGCGGAGACATCAAGATATCTCATGAAGGACTTCCCCTAGTTTATGAAAAACCCCCAGTTTACGACAAACCTCCATTTTATGATGAATCCCCTTACTCAAGCGATGGTGAATGGGAATCCTTTTCATCTACTAGTACCATGAACATAGATGCCCTATTTGGAGAATTGGACCTCAACGTGAAACCTATACCAAAACAATCTAGTCCTTGTCCTAAGAAACACTTGTCCAAAGAAGAATGGAAAGAGAACTATTATTGGGAAACCCTTGATCATGCATCTTGGGCACCTGACAAACCATCTTCTAATGAATCAGCCCTCACTATAGTCCCACATCAGAGTATACCTACCCCTAGGAGGAAAAAAAAGGAGTTGGTCCAAAAATTCTGTGACCATGTCAACCATTCTATACTCACCTTGTTAGCAGCTACCTTTAAGAACTCCGATGATGACATGCCCCTTATATATCCCAAACTTATCGACTGGGATCAACAAGGTACACCTATCATAGATACATTCAAGAGCGACGAAGCAATTGCTTAGGTCATGGGACTTAGAGAAGGCATACCAAGAAGGGATCATTAGGCAGGTTTTACCATAGACTTGGATCATAAAGCATATTTCGGGGAGTCTATTTATAGCTCTAGTCTTAAAAATGAGAATGAAAAGAAAAAAGACAATGAAAATAAAACTGATGAGTCCCTAGGTGAAAACCGAAAGGGGCCTTTGGACGATGAAAAAGTCAAAATAAAGGACATATCCGAGGGCGAAAACCTCTCTGAGGTACCCAAGGATAGAGGTTTAAATATTCTCCCTGTTGAACAAGAAAAGTCACCGATGCTAGTAGGAGAGGTTGTTGCAATCAACATAGGTACAAAAGAGAATCCTTAGAAAGTACATTTTGCAGCTTCTTTAATAGAGACAAAACACCACGAGTTTAAGGACTTCTTCAAAAAGAGACAGATAAAATTTGCATGGTCATATGTTGACATGCTTGGGCTAGATCCAGACCTAATATTGCATCATTTACCACTACATCCAGGTATTAAGCCAGTTAAACAAAAGTTAAGGAAAATGGATCCGCAAATTGCTCTATTGGTCAAGGAAAAACTTAAGAAACTCTTGGATGTAGGATTCATAAGGACAATAGACTATGCAAATTGGATATCAAATCTTGTACCAGTGACTATACCAATTGGGGGCATTCACATTTGCACAGACTTTAGAGACATCAATAAGGCATGCCCTAAGGATTCCTTCCCTTTGTCGAATATTGACATGATAGTAGATCTGACAATAGGATACGAGATACTATCCCTCATGGATGGTTTCTTTGGATATAACTAGATTAAGATAGTAGTTGAAGACCAACACAATACGAATTTCATGTGTCCATGGGGCACATACTATTGGAATGTTATGTCGTTTGGGCTTAAGAATGCAGAAGCTACCTACCAACGGGCAATGACTACGATTTTCCATGACTTTGTACATAATCTCATGGAATATTATGTAGATGAAATTATAGCTAAATCAGAAATAAGGGAAGATCATTTGAACGTTTTAGACAAGATATTCTAGAGGCTAGAGAATTAAAATTTCAGGCTAAATCCGAAGAAGTGTGTCTTTGGAGTGAAATTAGGGAAACTATTATGGTATATTGTCTCTCGAAGAGGCATTGAAGTAGATCTAGAGAAGGTAAGAGCTATCATAGAAATACCTCCTCCAGTCAGTATTGGTCAACTCAAAACCCTACAAGGGAGATTACAGTCCATTAGGCATTTCATAGTACAATTGGTAGATAAAATACACCCATTTCAGCATCTACTCAAGAAAGGAGTACCATTTGTGTGGACACCTAAATGTCAGGAAGCCTTCCAAAAAATCAAGGACTATTTGCTTAGTCCACTAATATTAATGCCACGTACAAAGGGAAAACCATTGATACTATACATCTCAACAACTTAGTCGGCATTAGAGGCTCTTCTCGCACAACACGATGATCAAGGTCATGAGAGAGCAGTTTATTACATCATTCGTACCTTAGTGGGCTATGAATTGAATTAAAGCAACATAGAATGTGCCTATCTTGTAGTAGTCTTTGCTACCCAAAAAATTTGACACTATATGCTCAATCGACAAACAATGTTAATTGCAAAGATTGATCCACTCAAATACCTCCTAAGTAAGGCAACTTTAATAGGCCGATTGGCTAAATGGGTTATGATACTTAGCGAGTATGACATTTAGTATGTCGAAAGGAAGGCTCTAAATGGATAGGTGATTGCAGATCAGTTAGCTGATGCACCTATGAAGGCAGACCATCCCTTAGTGGCAAATTTTCCAGATGAATTTCTCTTCAACATTGACATTAAAACTGAATGGAAACTGTACTTTGATGGGTCACATACAAATCATGGTTCAGGAGCTGGTATCTTATTTGTCACACTTAAAGGTGATACCATTCCTAAATCATTTAGGATTGCTTTCCCTTGTACCAACAATATAGTAGAATATGAATCTTTAGTGATTAAAAATGGCAGCTCAGTGGAAAATTAAGAGGCTACATGTCTTTGGCGACTCTCAACTGGTAATCCGACAGGTAAATGATGATTACGAGACTAAGGATGAAAAGATTGCACCTTACAAGCGAATGGCTGATAGTTTCAAGTATTATTTCAATGACATAAATTTTCAACAAATACCACGTATCCAGAATAGAGTTGCAGATGCTATGGCAACTGTGGGTTCCTTGTTGGATATTATGAGTAATGTGCCTAAATTCAAGTTTCTGGTTGAATAAATGTTGGTCCCCACTTATGATGTCTTCGATACTGCAATAGTGTGTACCATTGTTGGTCCTACATCTCCTTGGTATAAAGACATATTCGACTATCTCACTGACCAAACCTTACCCCAAGACTTGTCCAATAACCAACACCAAACCTTTATCCAAAAGTCAGCTAAGTACACCATCATCGGAGAAACCCTGTATAGACATACCTTAGATAACGCCCTAATGAGATGTCTTGATTGTAAAGAAGCACAAACAACTTTGTGAGTGGTACACGAGGGTATATGTAGATCTCATTCGAGTGGTCCTACTCTAGCCCATGAGATTATGAGACTAGGTTACTATTAGCTTACAATGGAGAAAGACTCATACATCTTTGTAAAGAAATATAGACAATGTTAGATACATGGAGACTTGATAAGTGCGCAAGCACAATAGCTTTGTCCAATTAATTCACCATGGCCCTTTGCCCAATGGGGACTTGACCTCATAGGTAAGATACACCCTCCATCATCCAACGGCCATAAATTCATCATCACCGCCACTGAATACTTCACCAAATGCTCCGAAGCTATTCCCATGACCTACATCACTGGCACACAAATATCTAAGTTTATCCTAAACTATATCATTTGTCTGTATGGTGTACCCCAATCCATAATCACAGACAATGGCCGCTCATTCAAGAACCAATAAGTATGCCATTTATGTGAAGAATTCCACATCAAACACCATTTTTCCACCCGGTACTATCCACAAGGTAATGGCCAAGCTGAGGCATCTAATAAGATAATTTTTAAAATCCTTAAGAAGACTATCAATGATGCTGGTTGTGACTGGCACCTACAACTTAATCCTGCCTTATAGGCTTATTGCACAAGCATCTGTACTCCCACCGATGCCACTCCGCATCCCTTGTATTCGGGTTTGAAGTTATCTTACCTATTGAGGTTGAAATACCTTTTCTAAGGGTATCCTTGAAGGGTCATATTGACGATGAAGAATATCGTGTCTCTAGGTTACAAGAGCTAGAATTGCTGGATGAATGAAGACATAAAGAATTAGATCATTTGCAAGCATATCAGAATCATCTTCGTTGTAGTTACAATAGGAAGGTTCTCAATAGACACTTTGATATTGGTGACCTAGTATTAATGGAGAATCCTAAGAACCAAGCTGAACGCAAGAAACCAGGTAAGTTCGAACCTAACTGGTTGGGGCCATATATTGTCACAGAATCCTTTGGATCAGGAGCATACCAACTCTCTACTCTTGAAGGAGATCCACTTTTGCCCCCTATCAATAGTCTGCATCTAAAGAGGTTCTATGCTTAGTCTCTGAGAATCCATGTCTTAATTTGAAAAAATACAAAAAAATGGTTACCTTGATGAAAATGTGGCAAACAGGCGTCTTTGTAACACCAAAAAAAATTTGAGAAAATAAAAAAGTAAAGAGAAATAACTCCGTCCACTAGTGAAAACTGCTTTAGAGGCACTATGGATAAGTACCATGGTGAAAACTTGGCAAACAGGCACCATGTGTAGTGAAGCTTGCTCTTCCATCTACCATCATTCTAATCGGACTTTTCACCATCACTCATCATAAATGGTTGTCTTATCCATTACTTGGAACAATTGACATCTAGCATCCATTGCATCATATTACCCACTCCATCTTCCAAATCTTATTCCCCACTAGCGGAAAATCCTTGTTCTATGCCCTAACACCTTATACATAATGTCACACCATCGAAAATATCCTGGAAAATCCCAAAAAATGTTACAAAACTCCAAAAATGTCAGAAAATCCCAAAAATAGAGTCAAGTCAATCATGTCAAGTCGGTCATGTTAAGTCAGTCGTAGACATAGTCGAACTACGTTGCCTCGGCGACTGGGACGTAGGAAAGATCATCAATCGATGTGCCCTCGAGGCATGAGGTCTATTAGTCTAGGTTTGTCATATCACACACATGAAAATTATGACTCTTTGTACATCCAAAGTCATTGGTCATGTCGAACTACGAGGTCTCTGCGTGTACAACGTAGGCAAGGCTAATCAATTGATGAGCTCCCAAGACCACACTAGGTCAGTCCAATAGGATTCATTCATATTCAATTCACTATCACACACATTGCATATCATTCACTTAGATGCATGTCTTTAGCCACACTAGTCAGTACTTTAGGGTATCGTCTCATATCATACATTATCAATACACACACACACTTTTAATTAGTCAATGAATCAAAACAAGTCATTTACCAACAAGGAAACATCTCAAGCAGTCACCAAGTCAATATCAAACACATTGTCAAAGTGATCAACCTATGTCTTATGCAAGATATGTCATTCTTGTCAACATATGTCATCAAATTGTCATAGTCTTATGTGGCTTGTCACTTCAATGTAATAAGACTCCAACGTCTTATACAGCACGTGCCTTTCTAAAACCGGGCTTTGTCATGCCTTATACAGATAGTCACCCAGTCGAAACCAGACTCAATGTCTTATTGCGGTATGTGTCACCCTCACATTACGCTATGTCAAATATCAAACAATCCCACAAGATTAAGTTTTGGCGAATACATTTATTTGGATTTATGACTTTATATCTTATTTTGTCCTATATTTTTATCAATTTATGAATTTAGTCATGTTACTAGCTTTCTCAAGGATGTCCCTTGAAGGATTTAGAGAAGCAACGATGTCTCAAAACTCTTTTTCTCTGGCTGCTGTCTGTCAACTATCTTTTTAACATTCATTTTTGATTCATGTTACTATTTTCCTCAAGGATGTCCCATCAAGGATTTAGAGGAGCAATGATGTCTCATGAGCCATCTTTTATTTTTCTGCTGTCTGTTGTTTGTCTCGACAAAACGACTGGGGCATCTTGTCCTTAGTCTGAGTTAAGACACTCCTTGTCTACGACTGTTTGTTTTTCATAGGTGGATAAATTTTTACACTATGGTCTATCTCATATCATAGTGTGTACTATCCATCTGTGTCATGTCCCACCCAATGATGATAACAAGCAAGTATAGCGTATTTGGAAATATATCAAAGATTATGTCTTTTTTCTGAATTGATCAAACTTTATTATATCGTTTTCTCAATCAATCAACCTTAATTATTTCTTACTAACATTTTGAATTCATTTTCAACCTAACATTTCTCTTCTTTGACATTAAGATAAAGTCCTATGACACAATAAAAACATTAAATCATATGCATTTGCATACACTCAATAAGCATTCTAGATAGTTTTATTAAATTTAAAAGATATAGATATTACCATTCATCTTCATTACATACACTCAAAATCATGACATAATAGGAATTGTATAATCATAACATACATAATGTAAAAATTGCATGTACATATCCCCATCACATATAAATCAGCATCATATAGATCATTGCATGCATTATCATTAGTAAATTAAGACATCCACATCATTTATTAAATGCATAACTCATAAACATGTAGAAACATTCATTCATAACACATGTACATACATCATTTCGGAAACATAATAATCTAGAAATAAAGCATCATCCATAACATAGAACTACATATCATATAGAAGCCACCAAAATCATATATATATCGCTCAAAAAATAGTGTGTCACAGTACAATGTCTGAATATAACCATAAATAAATAATGATCTCGCAGGCTCTCTGATCAAAACATATGTCTACATATGTAACCTTGTCATCGTGTCCTGCTACCACTATTGTCATGTAGTGATGGTGGTGGGAAAAGACTCAAAGGTGCTCTTTGTGAGGTGGAAGGCCTCTCATATGGACCTATCCTCAATGGTCCTACCATCCCCTCAGTACTCTGTGTCCTTTGACTCCTAGTATGGCTCTTGCTCTGATTGCGCACCTCTGAAAGTGTAGGAGTTTGTCTCTCTGCTCGCACTGCAGCTTCATAAAGATCCCTGTAATAAGTGGCTCTCTCCACCGATCTGACCAACTCTTGTACCATGCCATCAGATGAGGACCCACTGCAAAGGCGTCTAACCTCTGTGAACTACTTCTCTATCTCATGCCTCCGAGCTATCTGCTAGTCTCTCTCCATAAGAGCACTATCCCTCTTTGAGAGAGCACTATCCCTCTCTGTGTAGGCATCGTCTCTCTCTAGCCTCATCGCATCAAACTTTGCTGTCATAAGTCTGAGTTTCTCCTCCAAAGCCTCCATGTCACCATCTCTAGGAGCATCCTCCTCTCATCTCCCCTCCATGATCCGATCTCGGAGCTCTCTCTCTTGCTCCTCCATTAGTGCATCCTCCTCCACATCATCCTCTCTGTATCCAGCCAAAACACCTAGAGGGTCTATAGCCATGTCCACATCTAAATCCTCTGCAACATCCTATACTGCAACATCCACCTCTGCATGCTCATCTACCACTACCTCTGCTATAGCATGCTCACCCCTAGCCTATGCATCCACTCCCCCTCCGATGTCCAACATTGGTACATCCTGAACTAATACCTCATGGATAGGTGATAGTCCACCTACCCAACCCCCTCTCTGTCCTCTCCACCCTCATATACCACCTCTATCATCATTGTCTCTCCCACCAACTCTCCCAACTTTGGCACCTCCACCTCTCCACCATCCTCTAGGCCCTTTGCCTCGTCTCTCTATAGGTGCTGGCTGATCTGGATCCGTGTAAGGAACAGGTCGGTGCTCTACCCACCATGTGTCATATACAACTGTAGTACTTGGGTCTACTGGTCCATCTCTCCATCCCCACTATATTGGCTGTAGTGCCTGTATCTCTGCCTCAATTGTAGCTACTGGTATCATAGCTCCCCAATACGAAACCTCTTTGGATGAATGAGAAAATTTTTCTCTATTCCGAGGCTCATCCTGAACCTTGCTGAACTATCTTAGAACTCTGTCTGGAAAATGTCGCTCAATGATATGTACACTAGAAACAATCCTCCCAATGAGATACTGTGTTTGTCTACAGAATGGAAAAAATATATTCTCATCCACCCACTCCTCATAATCCATTTAAGGTCTCCATGTGAACTAATCAAGAGTACCCAATGTATGTCTCCAATTCTCTGTGTCTCCCACATGTGTCTGAGTAATGTGTCCTCTATATCGGAACACATAAGGGTATCTCTTCAGTCTCTCTACCTTAACTAGAGGATGAAAAACAACTATCCTCTCCCAACCCCATACCAACAACAGTGTAGTCCCACAACTCAATGATTGTGCATCTCTGTAAGCAATTTCGTGTAGGTGAAAGTATAAAATCCTGAGAAGACATGGACCCCATGCATACCTTGTCTCACTCTCTAACATACCAACCAACATAGCTCCCCATAGCACTGTAAATCCATGACCCCGTCTACCTGGCAGAACTATTCCCCCAATCAATGTACATAAAATACAATCAATCCGCTCATATCTGTTTGCTAATACTGGCCATCTCATCTCATAGTGCTCGATTCCAAGCCTACTAATTTTGTCGATGTGATAAAAACTCGCCAACTCAGTCAATCCTTGTTGGGTATCATACATAACCCGCTCTCCTCTGATAGGTAGTCTCAAAATCCTGTATACATCCTCTAATGTGATAGTGGCCTCCCCAGTCGGTAAATGAAATGATGATGTCTTTGAATGCCATCACTCTCACAATGCCGTCAATATACCCCTGTTCGCCCGAATAGTGGGCATCGACAAACAATGGTGTAGACCTAGTCTCCATAGAAGCCAAAAATTTGCACTCATCAACCGATCTATGAGATCGAATGTGTCTAGTCATGACTCCCGCATATATATAGGATCTAGAACCACCTGCATTTAAACCATGATGTCAGGAATTTTCAAGTTTTCCTTTGAATTTTTTTTCAAAAATTTTACCCGTCAAATGCGGCTCGCTTTAACAAATGTGTTGCATAAACCCTCGCATGCGGTGCATATTACATATGAGTTGCATTTTTTCCCACCACCTATCAACCTACTACACATGCGGTTCACTAAACCACATGCGGTGTATTTTTAAAAATGTCTCGCTATCTTCTTTTGTCGTGTGGCACAAGGTTGCTATGGTTACTTTGTTGTCTATGTTAAAGGCAAAATGTTCAACAAACTTCTTAGATAATTCACCCCAGGATTGTATACCATATGAAAATTTAGAAAACCATTCCAACGCTATCCCTATGAGGGTTCATGGATATAGTCGCATCAAGTACGTGGGGTCATATGATATGTCCATACATGCCGTTGAGAATTCTCTAATGTGTTCTAAAGGATTGTTCCTCCCATTATACTTAGGAAAATTTGGTATAATGTATCCATGGGGGAAAGGTGTCATATAGAGTGCTTTGTCGAATGGACATGGACATAGGTCTTGCGTTGAGATAGTTCATTTTCCTAACATAGACATGTCGTCCATCTTTTGTTGAAGAGTTTGCATTTGGTTTTGAAGGACGTCAACTTGTGTCAAGGACATGGTGTTTGTGTTATTTGGATCAATGTAGGTGTTCCGATACGCCATGTTCTGTGATGGGTTGTGATTTGGCGAGGGAATATATCCTATTAGGATGTGCTGATTTGGTATAGGGATATTCCCTGTCTGAATGGTCTGAGTTGGTATAGGAATGCTTCCTATCTGAATGGTCTGATTTGGTATAGGAATTCTACTTGTCTGAATGATTTGATTTGGTATAAGTATATTCCCGCCAACTTTGGATCTCTTACTAGTCGTGTTGGTGCCAAAGGGGTTGGAGGAAGTTACCCCCATAGTAAACTATAAACCTTGTGTTATGTTGAAAGGGATTGTGCTTACAATTGACGATGTTTGAGTAGATACGCTAGTTGGTATCGCTGCAGAAATTTGGGGAATAGACACACTTGATGTCGTAGTTTTTGTTGGTTGAGTAGATTGTGTTGTGAAAGTATGAATATAAAATCCTGGTGGTAGTGTGGCACCTTCTACTAAAAAATTTTCTAGATAGCGTTGTGGATCATTTGTCAAACACTCATCCATGAAGGATGCAAACTTAGGATCTTGCATTACTACATCTATGTCTTGTATGTAAATTTTCCCATGTGTGTCTCTAGTGACGTGTTTCTCAAGCAAAGGCTTGTGTGGTCTTTTAATTCTTGACGGTTGATTTCCAAATGGATTGATGAATTTGTTGGGGTCTATCATTGCTTTGTGTTTCTTTTTGGACCTTGTTTCGACCATGAAAAAGTTGCTCAAAATGGGTAATGTAGACTATGTCTAAAAACTGATATGACCTATGTCTATGTTTTTGGAATTTTTTGACAATAAATGACATTGCTAAAATGGATTCTAAGAAGATGTATTCTAAGATGACGTATGATAGGATGGACAATATGAAAAATTTCAAGTAGACTATGACCATAAATGAGTCTAAGATGGGTATAACCTACCACCTATGTAATAAATGCATGCAAGGATTTGTGTTTGACCAATGAACCTAATTGTAGGACAAGGACAGTTGACAAGGTGAATTTCCCAAACTAGAATGTTGAGTTGGAAAGTTTCACAAAAGGACTAAAGTGACTAGGTTCAATGATTGTGACAAACCGAAACATGAATGTATCCAATGATGAGGAAAGTTATCTCTATTTCTACGATATAAAATTTCCTAGGAAGTATCTATATGCATGCGACTTAGGTTTACTGTGACTAAGACGTTTACTGTGACCAAGACGTATATGAAACATAATGATGCAAGGTTTTTGAGCAAAATTTACCAGTTTCTAATCCAAGGCTGATCTTAAGAACCTAAAGAAAATATTGACAATGATGTTTCAGACTCAGCTCGTAGTTTTTGATGTTTTCTGTTGATAGGAAAATGCAGTTCACTAAACAGTTGTCGTTTAGATTTTGATAGATGCGGTTTTTTGAAAGTGCATGCGGTGTTTCTAATAGTCGTGGTTTATCCTATGACAAATGCGGTTTACCGATACACATGCAGTTCAAGAACTAACAGATGCAATTTGCATGCACACATGTGACTCAGAATGTGACAGTTGCGACTCGTGATATTCTGACTGAATAATGAAATTTTTGATAGACACATGCGACTTTTCCCCTAATAGATGTGAATCTCTATGAAAGATGCGGCGATTAAATGAACAATTGTGACTCGGTTTTCAGACAGTTGGACTTTTCCCAAAATTTGTTGACTGAATTTTTTTGTTTGATCAAGATTTTGGAAAATACAATAGAAAACAAACACAACAATCAATGTATTTTCAGTTTTTGTGATGTAAGGACTGTTAAGACTCGAAAACATTTACAACCTAGCCTTTTAGGAAAATACTTGTTGAGTTCTTATTTGGAATCCTCTAGCTACGCATATTTATGGCGAATGACTAGTAGCTTGACCCCACTGGCTCCCCTCCATGACACTCACCTATACGGGGTAGCCAAGCTATTGTATCCATGAAACTCCCATGGCATACATTTCATTTCTACACATAAACCGTAAGAATATAAGACAGCTTCACAAGGCCGACCCTGTTGCGCCAACAAGTAGGTAGGTTTTTGGTAACTCTACAATAAGGTATTCAATAAGGGCATTCCATTTGTGGGACACTATCCAACGTTAGCGAGATTCTATTTCTGTCCATGTGATTCGTGGGCTTTCCCCAAGAATCCACTTTTATATACTGGCTGGAAGTCGCTTGACTTTAGCATGGTACCGGTCTGAGTCATCTTGGGGTGAGTACTTATTCCCACCAAGATAGGCCCATGTTCTAGAGCTAGTAACCATTTCTCTTACACCCAGGATCGCATGACTGCGCAAGGGGAGAGAATATTCGATTACTAAATCGTAAGGGTGACAAAAACGTGCAAAGCACCAAACAAAGAAGATAGTGATTCTTTTTAACCCACACGACGATTATCTATCTACCAAAAAAAATATTGCTTAAATAAATAAATTGACACAAAGGCATTAGGTCCTACATGCAAATTTATCAGTAGTTCATTGTTCTTCAACTTTCGTCCTGCAAAAAATTGTCTTAGGTTTTTTGAATGGTCTTCTATGCTTCGCCTTGCAAACACTATGTTATTCCTCCTTAACACAACTAAAACAAACATTAGCAAAAATTGAAAATATGGATGTATGGAAATGAATAAAAACTAGAAAAAGGATTACCAGGTAGATGTGGCTTTTGGAGCCACAGATGCGGTTTGACTATTGACAGGTGGATTTGGTTCATGAATTTTGTTGACAGGCGGATGCGGTTCATGACTTCGTGGATATAGATGCGTCGTTTTGTGGAATAGATGCTGTGTGCCATACGAAAAACCTACAAAAAAGAACAAAAAATGGAAAAATGAAAAGACGAAAATATGTGTAGATTTTGAAGCGTATTCACGTCAGGTTCACTAAATGTAACAGTAGATTAAAAAGAGATGTATCTTCAAATGATGATGAATAATATGCAACTAGAATAGAAAAGTTAATACTAATCTAAACAATAATCTAAAATCAAACAACAAAGAACAAGGAAATAAACTAAGCAAACTAAACAATTTAATGGAAAGCTCTCACTGAATATGCTTTCATCCCTTCGAATTATCTTGATTGTTGTTCTCCATTTTTCCTTTTCAATATTCTTGCCCTCAAATTTTTTAGTGTTTGAATGCAAGTGTAACTTCGTCGAGTGTCTAAGCAAAATATTGAAGATTTGTCTCTTCTCAAAAATATGTGATTTCGGGAGGGGAGGAATAATGATTATGATAGGCCATTTCATAGATTTTGGGTTTTCAAATGATCGACAGATGAAATTGATGAATGCCATGTGATGTGAGTTCTGTCTTAGATAGAACGTGAGTGAGAACACGAGTTTAGGAAAGACTGAAGATAGAGACTAAGTTAGAACGTGAGTTAGAACACGAGTTCAGGATCTTAATCTGCAGTAATAGAAGAAATAGACTTTGTATGCAAAAGCCAAAGTTAGAACTCGAATACTAATGCATTTGAATGCAAGCATGAGTTAATTAATTAAATATGACAAAGGGGGAAGAACTAATTAGTTCACAACATAATTAAATAAATATGATCTATTTAATTAATCAAGTTGAATAAAGATTAATAATGAATTAATTAAAAAGGGGTATATAATTAATAGAAGAAATATGTGTTAGAAAGGTTAATTAAATAATAAACATTATTTAATCAAGACCACGGACTATAGAAAATTATGTCGAATATGTACTCGTAGGCCTAAACCAATTTTCAGTATCTACAGGTTCTTTGTGTTTTTGATTAAGGAAAAATTAGGTTTTGAAGGGGCCCTAAAACCCTTTAATAGTAGCTAAAGATAGAGTAAAAACATTAATAGTTCAACTAAACATGAAAATCCGTCCAAGAAGAAAAACCAAAGACTAGCAGAGAGGCAACACAACAAAAGACCAACAAAAAACCAGCCAAAAACCTATGCAATATTTCTCAGAACTTCAACAATTTCCTTCTCCAGGTTATCCATATTGATCGTAGCTTTCTTCATCTCCTGAATGTCCACAAGAGTCTTTTCCATCTTCCTTTTCAAAATTTCTCTAGTTTTATTGGTTTCTTTGTGTTAGTTCTTGAAATAGTAGGTAAAAAATCTTAGATCTTTTCTTCAACTTAAACTATAAATTTTTCTCATCAAGGAGCTAAACATATGCTCATTTACTCATTTAGGAAGGTTAAAGGCTAATTGTGTGAGTGGATAAACTCTTATAATCTTTGGACTCAACTTATACCTAGGAGGTTGTTCGTATAGGTCATTTAAAGAAATTAATATATCAACTTTGGAATGATAGATCAAGGAGTTAGAAATCAAATATACCTAGTTAATCCCTTAGTCCCTAAAATTTATCACGAACTTAAGACAAAAATAGTTCATTAGACCTATTTACCTAATTATATAAATTTCATCATATCCTACTCTGTGAGTTGAGAAACGATAATGTGGTGAAATGTGGAATGAAATACTTAAACTGCTACTGAATGAAATGAAAGAAAATAAATATTTTTTGGTTGATACAAGATTGCTTTACAACTAGGGATGCTCTTGCATCAAACACTCGGGGTTGGAAGAAAAGTGAGTCCCTCACTTTCTAGGGCTAAGAGGAAAACCAAGATGATCCACCTCACCCTCACAAATCCATGATAAATCCTCCATTATTTTTCCTTTCCACTTCACAATATATTCTCTGTATTGGTTGTTCCTAGAGCTCCTTCTGATATTGGTATCCAAAAGCTACTCAATATCCTCTAGTGCTTGATGTGGTAATTGCTCCTTCAAATCCACTTCACTACTACTGTCACTTGATTTTCCTTCATGATACTCATAGATGTCTGCAATATTGAAAAAAGGTGATATACCCAATGTCTCTTGTAACTCTACTTCATATGTATTTTCAGAATCAAACTTCCTTAGAATCTTACATGGCCCAAAAATTTTCATCTTCAACTTGTATGTTCCCACTGGAAATCTCTCCTTTGTCTAATTTACCATCACTTCTTCTCCCACAAAAACTTCCTTATGTCTCCTAATTTAATCTTCCTTCTCCATATACTTATTGTTCATGTCTTCCAAATGCTTCTGAAACTAATTATGAAATGTCTCTATGAATCCTGCAAACTCTTCTGCCTCTGCACTCCTCTTATTCTCCATACTAATGTCTGTTAGTTCTAAATATCCTCTAGGATGTGTTCCAGTAACGATATCAAATGGTTTCTTCCCTGTACTCTAATTCACTGAATTATTGTATGCAAATTTTTCTTGCAGTAAAACTATGTCCCAATTTCCTGATTTGACTCTAGCCAAACATCTCAATAGGTTACCCAAACTTTTGTTTACCACTTCTATTTTTCTATTTGTCTGTGGGTGATATGTTGAACTGAACTTTAGGTCTATATGTATCTTCTTCCATAATGTCCTCCAAAATAATCCAATGAACTTGGTGTCTCTATCTGAAACTATACTTGTAGGTAATCCATGCAATCACAATCTCCTTGAAAAATAAGTCAGCAACAAGAACAACATCATTAGTTTTCTTGTAAGGAATGAAATGTGCCATTTTAGAAAATCTATCCACTACTACCATAATTAAATCATAACCTCTCCATGTTCTTGGAAATCCCAATATGAAATCCATGCTTATATCTTCCTAAGGTCTATCTAGTTCTGCCAAAGGTTTGTACGATACAATATTTTGACTACTCCCTTTTGCAACTTGACAAATTTTGAAACTCTAAATATACTTCCTTACATCCTTATATATTTGTGACCAAAAATAGTGTTCACTCACCAAAGCTACTACCTTATCCACTCCAGAATTTCATGCTAGTCCCCCACTATGCTTCTCCTTGATCGAATTCTCCCTCATTGAACTCCTTGGAGCACACAACTGATTTCCTTTGAACAACATATCGTATTGCATGATATAGTACAACCATTGGATCCAGTTTGTCACTACTAGTTCCCTACATGCTCTCAAAGATTCATTAAAATCTAAATCATTTTCATACATATGCTTCAATTCTTCAAAACCTAGTACTTCTACTCTCATTTTTTTAGCAAATTTCTTTTCCTACTCAATGCATTTGCAACCTTGTTTGACTTGCCACTCTTATAATTCAACATAAATTTTTAACTCGGAAAGAAATCAACCCACCTCATATATATCTGATTCAACTTCCCTTGACTATTCAAATATTTCAAAGCTTGATGATCTGTGTACAACAAAAAATATTTAGGAAAAAAATAATGTCTCCACTTCTTCAAGGCTTGAACTATGGCATAGAATTCCTTATCATAAACTAAATATATTCTTCTAGAACCATTAAAATTCTCATTGAAATAAGCTATAGGTCTTCCTTCTTTACTTAATACTACTCCAATTGCATTTCGACTAGCATCACAATCAACTTGAAATACTTTTTCAAAATCCGACAATGCTAAATCTGGTTGTTCTATCACCTTCTACTTCAACAATTCAAAAATTCTTTGTGCTCTGGATGTCCACTTAAAGTCAATTTTATCTCCTCTCATTGTCTTTGTCAGGAGTGTGCAAATGGTACTATTTTTTTTATAAAATTCTGATAGAAAATAGCCAATCCATGGGATGATCTCACTTCTCTGATTTCTACCAGTGTTTGCATGCGTGTGATCTTCTCTTCTCCAAACTGGTTAGTTTTGCAAGTTTTCATACATTTGATGTGTTTCCAATTTTGAGGTAATCTTCTCCTCTTCTCCATTTATTGAGATCTTTCTTGTTTTGGATGTCATGCTCACCCTCAAGGGAGCATATGAATTCCTCTATAGCTTTCAATTTGGAGATTTAGATTATTTTTACATTTATTTTGAAAATTTTGAAAAATATAATTTTTGTGCCCTCACAATGCCAATTTTTATTAAAATGCTCAAAATTTGATTTTTTTGCATAAATAAGTTGTTCATATTTGATGCAACATGGGAATTTTTCATTTAAAAAATATATGAATAAATAGTGACATTTTGAAGCTCCATTAATGGATTTTGCATGTAAATTTCTAGTTTCTGAAATTCAATATTAAATTAAAAATTTAAATTTTTACAAGTGAAATTGGATGCATTGTTTTGGGGAAATTGAGTCTCCTTCATGGTTTTTTGTGTAGATAATTTTTAATACAATGTTTAAATTTTGTGAGCCATTTTACCCCTTATTTCATGCCTTATCTTCCATGCCACATCTGAATAGTGAATTGGTGTGATGAGCCTAGGAATTGAGGTGTAAGGTGTAGTAAAGAGGTGGCTCCCAACATTTGTTAGGACACAAATGGGATCGAGGATATCTTGTTGGTGATTTATCTTAATAAGAAATAAATAATAACATTAAGGAAGTAAAATTAACCAAGATAAGGGTTCCTATGACATATCTAGAGTGTTAGTACATGCTTGGTATGGGTATAGAAGGCATGTCTGCTAAGAGAGTGTTGGAACTTGTAGGTTGGGTTCCTCATGGGATGAGTTGATCATACCTAAGTCTGCTTAGCCATCTCTTGAGCTATTGTGATGATACTCCTTCCTTAGATCCTATCAATTCCTTGTCCTTGATGTTTTTGGACTTTGTGTTCAACGAGAGACCCACTTTTGACCATGTTGGACCAAAAGTTTTTTTTGCACATGAGGATATTTGTATGATATGAGATCATGGTTGCACATGTTTATGTCCATGCTATTTTTTTTTTAATGGTTCATAATTTGGGCTTATTTTTGGTTATGTATCCCCTTGAGCATGTGTGTATTACATTTTGATGATCATTATGTTCAACTTTATGCATTTTATGTGCTCATTATTGTGCCATGTATATGCTATGATGTTGTTTTTAATGATGTCATGTGTATATACTATTTTTTTAATTTATTGGTATGGGTGGGAGCCATGCTCCTTGTTTTGCATGATTGATGTTCTTATTTCATGTGTCACTATTTCCTATCAAGGGTGGAGTGTAACTAAGGTTACCATGAGGTTGGATGGCATGGAGACTATACTTGGGGTTTAAGGATCTTGGGAAGAGCTCCAAGATCATGAGCCAATTCAAAAAGTTATGCTTTAATTTACATCATTATAAAAGTTTTGTAAAATGTAGTTTAAGGATAGTTAAGTTCTCTTCCAATTTGTAAATGTTATTATCAAACCTCCTTAAGTGGATGGAATGATTTAAATTTTGATGCCTTTACATATTGTGATGTTGGATTCAAACATACTTTTTATCTTTTATGATATATTTTTCATTGCAATGTGACTAAAACCGAATCTAGATAAAACTTTAGTTTTGGATTTAAAATGAATTCTAATTTAGAAAACATGTTATTATTTGGGAGCCTTTAGCACTTTTTTTGATTGTGTAGGGTGTTGTTGAGAAACACCTAGTTAAGGGGCCATTTAGGGTTCTCTGAGTGGTATTGATGGGAGTGGAATAAATTTCCCTTCACCCCTTGCATGGGAGTCTCTTTTATTATCCCCAACCCTTGGGAGTGTTATATTTTGTGGGTTAGTGTGAGTTGAGATTAAGTCTAGGACCTTTTCGATTCCCTGATCATTTTATTCATATTAGATTTATTTTTTTGGGCTCCTTACTTATAGTTCTTGACTATTTGGTATGTCTTGGGGACCAAAATCTAGCTTCGGTTCTTCACTGGTCAATACTCCAATGCTAGAATAGGACTATAGTGCTCGAGAAGGAATATAGTACCTAACAAACTTCAACACCAAAACAAGAGTATAACACTAGATTGGGACTCCAATTCCAGTCTTGGACACTTAAGCATTCATGCTAGTGTCCTTTCTAGGTGCTATTATCAAATGGTGCCATGTTTTCATTATTTCATCACTTGTTTGGTCTTCTATCCATTTTTGTAAGAAATTTGTTCATAAAAGTGGTTCCCCTTGGCTTAGAGAGTGTTCCCATGATTTAATTGTGTTGACACGTGCCATACCTCAAGTTTTATGAGACCTATTTTCCTTAGGATGCATTTCATAACATGGGAGCAACCTACTGTTGTTCTAGTTGGTGGAGGGTTTGTAACTCCTAGTTAGGCAACCTCTTATGAAGGTTTTCCCTAGTGTTCAATTATTGTTAAGGGTTTTTATTTAATGTATTGGAGGTGAATGTTCCCTCATCCTACTCCTCATTCTAAAACTTGATAGTTGTGTCATCTAGTCGATTGGTGTTGGCTCCTATTCATTCCACCATTTGTGTGGGTTTTTTGTGCTATTGTAGGAGTTCCTAACTATTCTTAGTGAGGATTCAAGGTTGATAAATTCCCTCATCCTACCCTATTTTTGCATTGGGAGGCAATGCGATAGTGGGTTTTTATTCAATCATCGTTTGGGTGTTATTTCCCCTTTTATAGGTTCATCATGGTGACTTCACCCTTTAATTGTTAAATCTTCCATTGGTGCCACCTTTCTTGTTGCAATGGTGATTTTTTTGTTGTTGTTAGTGCCTTGTGTAATTATGTTTCACATGAAATTTGTGTGCACATTTTTGTGAAAATTTTGACATCTTGCCTCTTCGACATTGTTTTCATTGTTCTAAGAAAACCCAAATTTAACAACCCTTAAAAATAATAGAATTCACATACATATAGATCAAGTTTCCCTTTAAAAATGGGATGAACAAAGGAAATATGGTAGAAGAATATTACATAGGGTCACTCAAACTATCACTATCACTATTATTAATGCATGTACTTAAACTTAGTATTGTCAAGATTAGTAGGGTAGTTTAAATAGGTTTAAAATATTCATCATTCTAATGTAGATCACTTTGGATGATGATGAACGTAGGTTTGAGTGTACAAAGCTAAAATGAGTCTAAAAATCTATTGATAATTATCCATAATATGCATGATTGCATTGAGCTCTCAAACCCTAATGGATGCATTAACTCAAGCATATCATTTTACACTTTACCTTCCTTATTTTATTTAAATCCATACCTAAAATATAGAATATGCATCATGGTGTTCAATCAAATCATTTTAGGAATTTGAAAATGTTTCCATTGTGCATTAATAGAGAATATGGCTATTACCATCATTAATACTTGATAATGGCACAAAAAAATTAACCTCTAACAATGATAAATTTACTTGAATTAAAGTTACCATGGCCATTGTATCATTTATTTTCACCTACGCTATGATTTATGGTATAAAATTAACTTTTGGAATGATCATAGGCAAGTTCAAGGAAAAAAACATAAAAATAAACCCTAATTACTTTCCAATCTATGCTATTGAAAACTACCTTGAAACCTTGCTAAAATTGAGTAGAAATGTTTGTAGGTTGAATGACATTCTTGTTAGTTTTTAGTACTTTTTTGGTGTATTGGATTTTTGTGTTCATATGTGACCTTTTTGGTGTACTCTAATGAGTTGGTGGGAATTTTACAAGAGATTGGTGAGAGTTTTGAAATTTCAAGGGTCATGAATCCATATCTCTTTCCTTGGTTAGGACACTAGGACTTAGAGGTGGAGTAGAACTCATACTATAAAGGTATGCGGAATGAGGGAGGTCTAAAATTGTAATCTTGAAAAGTAAAAATTTAAGAAATTTTAGGAATCAAGGTTAGGATTACCTCATGACAAGTACTAAGGTGAAATGGAAGGGAGGAAATATAACTCTAAAAGGAAAATAAAATGAATTGGTGGTGTATTCAAGATTCAAGGAAGGTATGAAAGAGATACATGAGAGAAGGGAAGTCCACAACCTCAACTTTGACAAATACTTAATGATTTTTTTTTTAAATAAGGACATCAAGGTTAAGATGGAAGGGATACTTAGGGAAAGGGAAACCTAAGAAATTGATAGAAAATAAAGAACTTAAGAGTTTTAGTGTAATTGATAAGGGATTTGGGATCAGGGATGTGATGGAAGTAGAAACCATGGAAGAATAAATTTTATACCTTAAGGATGTTTCTAAGGCATAATGGAAGAAATGTCGGGAAGTGGGTGACATGTATGACATCAAAGGATACCCTAAAATTTTAAAACCTTATAAAAACATAGGAAACACTTAGAAAAACCCTATACTAATTATTATGTAATATTAAATAGATTATTTGTTTTAATAACATAGAGAGGGGTTCATACTTAGGATAAAAAAATAAATGAAGACCCATATAAATACTTCTTAGATTGATATAAAAATGGGTAGAAGGAACCTAAGTGAATAAACAAAAAGGGATCAAATAAAGAATTTTGAGACTAAAATATTTAGTCCCAGTAGGCTCTACTTAGGGATGTGTATCACTTGCTAGCATAGTTAGAATCCAACTATCTCTAGGGGTAGACCAAAATAGGATACACCATAAAGATTAACTAGGACTAACCTACTCTTCACCAAGAAAAATAGACATCGTGAATAGAGAAAGACACCAAGGTATCTACATGATAGCACAAAACAAGACAATTAATAATATGTAAAGGGGAGAAGAGCATAAAACTATTGGATATAAGATCAATGGATTGGAAATATGGCTGCAGATATAATTAACGAAAATAATTTTAGGTTAGACCTAAGAGAATTTTCTTGGTACAAGGCCACAAAAAATACCAAAACAACTTGACTCTGTCAAAGGAAAGCATGCTAAAAGAGATAATATCCCTCAAGACAATTTTTTATTCACCACCCAACTACAATGAATATTGCTTCTTTCATGCATGCACAAATTAATAATTTTTCCCCATAAATGAAGATCAACTCCACTCTTAAACTTATTATTGTTAAGAAGCCAGAAATGATAGGTACTAGACCAATTCCCTAATGCATCATGAATTCTTACAACACTATGGGAAAAAAATTTCTAGTCCAACAATACCATACATGGATGCAAGAAAAAATCCACGGTTCAACTCTTCATCCTTGTTTACCTCCTCACGTGAATAAAAAATAAATGAAAACACATTCAACTCACATGGAAAAGAAAAATATGCCTGACCATACCCTTTCCTAGTACAAAGAATGAAATCATCTTGTTTTTCATATTGGAATGCCTTAAGCTTAGGTGCACTATAAAATTAGGCTACAACATATTGATTTCATTGTTGACATATGTGTTGTAGCTCAACATATTCATAAATTGTATGATGGAACTATACAAAATACTCAAAGTTAGACATGTCATTGTTATGCATAGCATTAGAAGTTGGACCCCAAATAGGTAAGCCTCATAGTTAGCAACACCTTCCATGAAATTTGGGACAATAGATTACCAACACACACTAATGTCATATATACTAATATATATCATAATTGGATAAAATATTTGACCAAAATATTCATCCTTGTCATCAACATAATAATCATACTAAGGTGTCTCAAATTGTGGAATTATTCAATCCTACAACCTCTCTATTTCAATCTCACTTTTACAATTCGTTGCACTTACCAAAATCATGGGAAATAATTTTCATATCAATCTCTTCCTACTCATAATCAAATGAGTTTTGTGTAGCCCAAGAAACTTTAGTTGCAATGTGTGAAACCTATTCAACCTCTAAATTTTCATCATGAAATCATACTTTTTGATGAATTGTATTGTTGAAACACCTAACAAATAGAAGTCAATATATAAATAATAAAGAAAAGAAGAAAAGGCCATAGAATCATGAATTTAAGAAAAATATCCTTCAGTCTTTACATAATCTTCCACAACATTATTAACCTTATCATTAAGTGAACCATATTTATATCATTATTATGCAAGCTAAAATTATTAGTGATAGGGACAATAAGGGGTAGATAATTAAACAAGAAACAAGTCACTTATTTATCTTTTACATCAGAAACATTTGCACACTTCATAAAATTATCTTCAAGATCTTATACATTTAATTGTTCATTAACATTAATATCTTCCTCTTTGCCACTTAGCTATTACAAATAATAGGGCCATTCGTTTCATTCTAAGATTGAGAGTTATCAAATACTGTAGCATTATGGTCACCAATGGATGACCTATCCAACTATAGGTGGGTTCTTATAGTTTTTTTATCATCAACAACACTTTTATATGCAACATTAATACCTACCTCAATTTGAATGTATACAAAATAATCATTTCTAGTGTTTTCTATATTGAATGTTACATCTAGTTTGTTTTTAGTTCTGGAAAATTTACTCAATCTAGCAATAGTATCATTACTTAGTGCAAGAACATGTTCATATTTTTTCTAATATTCATTTCTTACCTACAATACTAATACAGATATATGGGCTATTTAATAATCACTGGACTATAAAGAGATTTGTACAAGTTCCCTCAAATGTTGTATGTTGTGATCAGGAAACACATACTAAGGTGAATTAGTATTATTCTCATCATGAAATTATGGATTATTTGCATCATACTTATTGAGAGCTTATATTATCCTTCCATGGAGTTAGATCTTTATGCATCATACTTATCATCCTCTTATTCATAGTACTCAAAAAATCTTTCCCATAAGAAAGGTTTCCTATCTACTCATTAAGAGGGAATTTATATTTTTGGGGATAGATAGTTTAACTACCTAATATTGCAACTCTACAAGAAGTTTCTACTATTTATGCTCAAGGTGATATAATACCTCTTCATTATACTCAACTTATTCTCTATATGACATCTTAAGAGGAAGAGTGCATTGGCTAGTATCACATGTTTCCACATCCAAATAGTTCATGCAATAATTTTTTCCTTTAGAAGATCTATCCCAATTTATGCTTCTAAGAAGCATAGAATTTATTTTTAGTTGAGGTTCCTATGATTAAATTTTTTCTATAATTTATTTTTCCTTCTTTTTGAAGTGATCTAAAAATTCTTCTTATTTAAATTTAGATCTATATGACATACTTGGAGAATCACAACATGGGTGAAAGATAAATGCATCACAAGATCAATCGTTAAATATTATGTTAATATTAATATTATCCATTTAAACTAGATCACCCTCACAATTATGATATTTGTAATTATCATAATGAAAATCATGTTTTCCACTCATTAGGAAACCACTAATATTGTCAGATTTTATTCTTATAGTTTCCAATAGTTCAAGTTGTGCTCAACATTTTTAAGTTTATCTTCATATGATATGCTAAGAGAAGGATGATATTAGTTAACAATTTCATGATTCTTAGTATGAAAATATTTCATACACATCAAGATTTTAATCCAAATTCCTTTTATAATTAATCATATCATATCCTTGAATACATGCCTCATGGTATTACACTATTATCAAAAGCTCCAACACCTCTTTTATAAGAAATCATATCAATTAATCTTGTTCAACTTCATATTTACATTCTATGCTTGGAGAATTGGTATGTTGGTCATAAAAATATTTTATGAGGTCTTGATATTGCACGCCATGAGTTTGAAAACATTCATCAATCATTTTACACACTTTTCTTCTTTGAACAAGTGTATCTTCTCTTATTGTTCATAATCAAATCACTATATCTTTCCATTTTTAAAGATTGTACTATTAACTAAAATTTGAAAATTATACTAGAACTAATATCTAGAATCTATACATGAATTATCTTTACATAAAGTTCCCACTTATAAAATTTGAAAAGTAGGTCTAAGAAACTCACCATAACATTGATCTCCCCATGTGGGATGCCCTTGTTCATTATTAGAAAATGCACCATCTTGTTCATACGTAGGCTATTTTCTTCTATCCATCTTAAGTCTTATATTTTTCTACTTTTAGGGTTTAATTGAAACAAAGTAGCCACTCTTCACTTGGAAGAGAATATTTTTTATGAGTATCTAGAACTATAAGATACCATACAAAACCTTCTTATTGGTTAAATAAAATATAAAGAAACTTCTTCAAAGAATATGTTGCAAAGGTTAGTAAAATAGGGGCTACTATTCCATCTCTATAGAAACAACATTAAAATGTTAGGTATAATTTGATGGGAAATCAACTTGCCTAAAAAAACAACACAGCTCGAACTATATAGTATAAAAATTCACTCTATTACTGAGGTTTTCAAAATAATCTTCAAGTCTTTATATCCTTGATAATAATACCAAAATATTAGGTCCTAAAATATCATGTCCAAAATACTAGATCTTTTTTTCACTTCCAAGGCCAAGGCTTTATCGTCAAGGAGGTAAAGGTAGGCTCATCTATATATTTAGGAAGGTTAAAGGCTAACTACAAGAGTGGGTAACCTCTCCTACTCTTTGATATTATCTTATACTTTAGAGGGTGTTCATGTAAGTCATTTAAATAAGTTAATAGATAATTTTTTTAATAAGTGATCAACGCGTTACACAAAAAATATACCAATTTTTCCATTAAACCCTAAATAAGTGTGACTAAGTTAATACAACACTAGTTGTACTAAACCTATTATATTTGATTGTATAACTTACATAATATTTTGTAATATGAAATTAGTTTATAGGTCTTAAAATATGGTTTCTATTCAATGCATGTTATATACACCAAGGTATACAATGTTGTGCATGATTCACTAAACATATTCCAGTTCAAATTTTACATAAAATTTATCTTATTTATCTCACTAAATCATGGATAACATATAAATATTGTACTTCTAGTTTGACAAGATTTGGGAAATTATTTTTATTTTTTAATGTGTGTGTGGATGGTCTGAGTACTCATGATCGATATCTTATTGGGTCATAATCATATCCAACCATTAAAATAGAAAACAAGAAGATGCAAAAAAAATGTGATACACTATAATTTCAAATCTAATTAAATATCCTTCTCAAAAATAATAAAAATTCACATGCAAAAAATAAGAAACCAATACAAAAAATAATTTGCGTTGATTTAAGTGTCACAACACTCATCTAATATCTTTTATAATCACACTAGAAAATGTGGTGAAGGAAAAAATCTAAATGGAAAGGAACTTATCATACCCTACTACTTAAATGATGTAGGAGTGATAAGGGTACTCCCCTTACAATCTAAAACTCACAAAAATAATAGATAATGGCACAAACAAGATGCAAGAAGGAAAGAAAATATTTTCTATTATCACTAAAATGAAAATTAAATTACAACATTACATTTTCCATCACATGGGATTTTCTAATTACATAAATCTACAAATCTAGAAATTGGAGCCACCAACTACACTGCCGTAGCCTCCCCCCTTTCACATCATTTATTTGGAAGGTGTAACCGCTCTAGAATCTTTTGGAAAGTGTAATTTCCTCAAGAAGATATTTTGAAATTTTATTAATTTTGGTAGTACAACTTCACAAGGTCATAATTTAAAGGCTAACTACTTTTGTTTTCCACCAATTTTCAGGCCCATCCGGAGCCTCTAAGTGCCTCAAAACTAACTCCAAAGATTTTACTAATATTTTTTAAAATTGAAATTTTAATCTCTCAAATGATAAATGGTATAGAAGTGATTTCTTTGCCATTGGCTTCAATTTTCCATTATGGAGGTCTGCATAAAATTTCATGTCCAACCGTGCATAAATGCAAACTTACTAAAATAGTAACCCTTCTAGATTTAGCCCTTATTGAAAAAGAAATTTTTTTTTTTTGGGTGATGCAAGATTTATCTTACACCTTGGATGCTCCTGCATCAAGGAGCATCTAGGGTGTGAGCAATCTTGCATCCACAAAAAAATTCTATGCTTTTTTCTTTTCGAATAAGGGTTGAATCAACTTTAGTTAGCTGAGTATGGTAGTTTGATAGTAGGTAACATGAAGGAGGACAAGCTTCATCATTTGGAATTGGTCAATCGACTATTGACATGACATGAAGATTTCAAAGAGACCTTTTTTTGGGTCCCTTCGACATGGAAATAATAATAGACGATAGGAGGAAGAATGAGTCTGCATTGGTCAAAGGTTCTTCATTGGGCTAATAGGTGATTTTTGACGTGACTCGATGGTGAGTCCCTTTGATACTCTAACAAGGTGTCGTTGGTGTGCTCATATAAGAGCGACACATTATTTTCAACGGGACATAAAAGGGAGTCCCTTTGATGTCCCGAAAAGCCTTTCATTGGAGAGACATTGGAATTTCGGTGAGATAGTCTCTTGAGTCTCTTCGACATACCGATGAGGTGGGACCCAATAGAGTGTTGATAAAGGTGAATGATGACATCAGTGGGACAAGTGATGATGAGTGTTTGTTGATATTTCAAGCCGTATTGGTTATGTATTTGTATGGTGATGATAGGAATGACATGTAGGTAGTACAAACCACTCAATCAAGGCTACAAATAATATCATTGTGACATTCTTATTTCGGTGGGAGTTGTTATTGCATCCTTTCGACATTCTGATGGGAACTTCATTGGTGAGACCTCACCATTTCAGAAGGAGTCACTTGGGAGTCCCTCCGATGGAGTGATAGGCGATGAATTTTGTGGGACCAATAGGAAGGAGATGATGATGTGTACAAATAGATTGTGAGTGATGATTGGATGATAGGTCAATTCACATCATTTTTGTGAATTAAAAATGATGACGAGGATGGTGAGTGATAAGACGGTGAATATCGGTGTGACATGAAATTGTCTCAGTTCGATAAGTAGTAGTGTCGTCGATGGTTTGAAGAGAGGCAGTTGATGAAACCTTTAAATATTATTTTGGTTCCATTTATAATCTTCCAATTTTTTTGTTTCAAATCCATCCTAGGGGCTTTAGGTTTTGGTTATCGTTAGTATTTTAGGGTTTTAGGTTACCTGAGATCCTTCCTAAATAATCCTCAAGCTTGCATCTTTTCCAAGGCTCTAATTTTTCGTTGAAATTCTATATCCCATCCCTATTATTATTAAAACATCTTATGTCATTAGAGCTCATGGAGTAACCAACTCCTCATACCTAGGTTTGAAATTCTTTTATTTTATAGGGTTGAGCGATTGACCTTATTTGGCCTTTACATCCTTTGAAATAATATGTCTTTATGTAATTTGAGGCTTTTTATATGTTTTCTTAGATGGTCCCCTTTCTTAAAACAACCTATAGGCATGCGCTAAATTGTCCCAATTAAGTCCCGTTTACCATTTCCATTCATCGCTCATCATAGATAATATTAGAAATGTAAATTTACATTAGTGATGAGCAATGAGTGGTATTTCTTTTGTTTCACACATCAGATATAGGTTTTGAATGTTTAGTGTTTTATTAGTGATGCATAATACATCTGCTTTGTGTGTTATTATCGACATCTCCTTTATCGCTAATTTCTCATGAGTTTTATAATGTGAATTAGAAATGCACAATGACCCTTGGTGCTCTTTGTATTTTCTCCTATCCATCATTGTGGATTCATTCCAAAATATGTGTTTCAAAATAGCGATGAGTGATTAGGTCATTTGTTCAAGCTTTCTTTCACTGATTTGAATTTATATTATGAGTGATGTATCTTGTGCCTTTGATTTTCATGCAAGTGCACATGTCTTAATCTTGTTCTATCACCTTATCTCCCATCACTGATGTGATTCAGAATTCAAAGCATGAATTAGTGATACGTGATGGGAAGGGAACGTGAACAAGGATGGGTCATAAATTCAATGGCTAAGATCTCGTTGTGTGGATGCTCACATCACTGATAGGAATGGAAGAAGATGAAATATATTAGAAATGAGCAATGGCTAGTAAATGAAAGACAATGTGGAAAAATCTTGAGGACATCATTTAAAGTAGAGAAGAAAGTAGTGAGGTAAAAGGAGAACCGCTAATATGTTTTTATAACAAAATGATCAACGAATAAGTTTTAAATATGAATGGTTACGTGTCAGTTCACTCGTGTGAGCTTTCTATCAAACATTAATGGTCATGTGTTCCATTTCTGAGCCATAAAGAAGGTGAGTAGCTTGTTTCATACACATTTCAAACTGTACAGGAGCGGAGAAGAAAACTAGAAGCTAAAGAAATGGTGTGGAGAACTCCAACAAGCGATTACAACAACATTAGTATTAGTTGTTCACCCGAGTAAGAAATTTTTTTGTATCTCTTTATGTCAAAAGTACTAAATTATTCTATTCTAAATAATAATAGGGAGTTTGGGAGAATAATTTCTTACGGTTTATTCATTTGAGCATCCTCAATTGGGGTGATAAATATTGTGTAAGATCTGGAAGTATTTTGTTCTATAAATTGTGTCTTAGGTTTTAAAAAATTGGGTAGGTATTTTTGATTAAGAAAATTGTAAACCCTAGTCCAACCACATTGCAAATATGAGTGAGCTAGAGCCTAATGAGTCAAGTATTAGGCTAGAGAGAAAAGCAAAGAATAAAAGAGTAAAAATACTTAAGACCCAAGATGTTTCATCTACGGTTAAACTAGAGCCACCTGCATCATCTAACCTTATGCCAATTACCCCTACGACATCCTAAATTTCTAGAAGTACAAAGAAAAATCAAGACAAATTCATGGAAGGGGCCTTTGGAGAAGTAAAAGAGGGTGTGTCATGAATTGGTAAGAGACCTATGAGCCAGGTTGCTATGATGAACATATTAATTGATAATGCTGGTGAAATTGGAGAGTTGGCTCAGCCTTAGAGTGGGTGGTAGTTGTTCTTATATTCTTTTAACATGAGGTATTCTATGAAGCTGACATGTTACTTATGGGGGCTCAACCTTGGGATTCTAGTGGTACCTAATGTGTTTGTGGAGGTAGATGTAATGATGGAGTTAGCCAAACATTATGATCCCGTAGACAGAAAAATGATGAATGAAAATGGAAATGTAGTCCTTGAGGTGACAAGGGATAAGATTGTGGAGATATTTGGGTTGAATCCCAATTGCAATGTAAAAATCAAGCGTATGGATCTATATGGTGAATATGAGAACAACATATTTGCATACACAAGTAGATTGCTTGTTCAACATAGAAAGAGCAAGGAGAGATTTATCCCTAAAGATACCGAGCCCTTTGAATGTGAAGAATTTTTGGATTATTTTGAGAATCTTTATTATTGCTTGAATTAGGTTCTACCTCAAAATTTTGAGGCAAGGATAGCCCCTGACCTGTTGGTAATGGAAGCGGATATACAGGGTCACAATCAAAACACTTATTTTGATTATACTACTTATGTTGCAGAACAAATGCATCACAATTTTATCAATCTATAGAAAGAGGTTATCCCTCTACATTTACCATATTATTCTATGTTAATGCATATGCTTCTATTTGAGAGTGATCAAAACTGGAAAAGAAAGTTGGAACTAATATTGAGGGAAAATGAGAATATTTTTTTTCCTATCCAAATGTGGACACATATTTGGGACCAGGATTTATCCCAATTCCAATTATTTGGTGTTTTCTATTATTACCAGGCTTGGTATTCTGGAGATTTTGGGTGTGGAACCTATTCAGAGGCTCTCATGATTAATCAAAAATATCATGTGCCCAAAGGATATGATAGGGTGAACTGCAAATCATAATTGGGTTGATTGGTTTCTACATTCAAAGTTTACTTTGATCAAGGAATATGGAGCCAAGGTACCACCACTTTGCTTGCCCCTTTATGTTTGTGACCATTTGGATTTTATGGAGTTAATGTGGCATATTGATTTTATGGATTCAAAATTGTTCAAAAAGCCAAGGAAGGGTATGGTGGTCAACCCCTAATGTTCTTTTGCTTACTTTGTAGTTACTGCCTTGGAAGGGTGTGAAAAATATAGAATCATGGTGAATAAACTCAAGGTACATATTGATGAGGCTAGAAATTTTGACCTGGAAGGATTTGTGACTACAAAGAGAAGGGAGAATAATTTATCTAGGATCTATCATTGGTTCTTGTACATAGATGATGTATTGAGAAACTTGACAAGTAATGAGGCTGTTATATCTAGAAAGAGTAAATGGACATCCAAAATGGACATTGAAGAGAGTATTATGAAGAGGAATACCTTCTACATAAGTCCTTATGATGTAATTGAAAATCCATTTGAAAGAGATTTCACAAAACTAAAGGATTACTAGAATGGTGATTTCAAGGCAATGGTGAAGGAGGTTGTTGAGAGAGCACAAGATCTCTTAGAACAAAAACCTCAGGCTATGGATATTCTATAGCAGCCTACAAATTTTCAAGAAGAGGATGTCCAATTAATTGAGGTAGAACAAATGGCCGAACATGTGCCTGCTGATGGGGAGGTGGAGAATAAATTCCTTCCCCCTAATATCGAAGATACTCTTGATTCAAAATTTCCCTAAGATAGGATTATCCAATGACACTATGATGAAAGATGATCCTAGGATCAAGCATTGTAATGAATTCCTTGTAGATGATGAGTTTGTACAATCTAAGGAATTCAAGGAATTCATGGTTCAGCAAAGGAGCAAGGAAATAAAGGAGAGGATTGAACAAGCGAGGGCTATTGCTGATCCTTCTCAAATAGAAGAGGCTGAGAAGGTAGAGGAAGAGAAGATTATGGCTGTGATTACATCTATCGCTCCTGCTGAAGCTAGGAAAATTGTATCAGATAGTGGAATGATGTTACTACCAAGGTGCACTATAACCTCAACTATTGCACTTGACGCAATAAGAAGAGATCCTCAGGCTTCTATATCCGAGGATCAGATTAGAAACAAGGTGTTTGGATCTCGATATAGTTTGAATTTGTGTACTCTTGCAATATGGTCCATGGCACCCAATACTGAAAAGCATGAGGTCACGGGTTCCTTGCTGGTGAAGAGGGCCACATATATAACACTTGTCTAGGGAGCTCAATTAATTTCTCATGCTGCAATGCTCAGCGTAGACAACAAAATTTTCTTTGAAGTATGATTCCTTTGTGAAGGAGTATAACAAGGCCCTGGATGAAATAAAAAAGATGAGAGCCACTATTCATACTAGCCAGTCAGTGAGGACAATCTCTTTTCCATCCTCTTCTTCTTTAGATTTTTCTACACAAGATAGGGAGACCTTGGCCTTGAGAATCAATGAATTGAATAATCACTTAAAGACGAAAAAGGAAAATTTCAAGAAAGCCAAAATTGAAACTGTGAAGGTGGCGAATGACATTTTTGAGGATGTATTAAAATATAGAGTGACCAAATTGGTCAATAGAGCTGATCATGTATGGGTTGCCTATAAGAGAATCCATGAAGCAAACATAAGGTATTTGCAGGTTCAGGAAGGCTTGAAGAATGAATGTAGCAAATGGAGTACTAGAGTAAGTTCTTTAAAAGAAATGATGCCTAAAATGAAAGAAGATCCTGAGGCACCTACAAAAATCCCTAAAATATTACAAGATATTGACCTGATGAATGAGATTAAAAAATTTCATGGGAAGCTAGGGATACAACTCTGAAACAAGCTAAAAGTATTCAAAGAAATGGATGAGTGTGGTATGCCTGTGATATTGAATCATACAGGTGAGTTAAATAATTTTGATACATGGAGGAATGATTTGGGAGAGATAATCACATTGGCTAGGATGGAATTGACTGCAGTTAATTACACCATGCTGAATCCAATTATTGATATGATGATGGAGATTGAAACAAGAATGGATAACTTTTTCAAAGAGGCCAGAACCTTAATTGATGCTAGATATACTCAGCATAGTGTAAAAGTGCATAAACTATTGGATGCAAAATGGACAAATGAGGATGAGTACATCACCTAGTTAGAAAAGTATACTGAGTAGAATTGTATGGGGAGGATAATGAATATGATGAATAACAAACAAGAGAAAAACAATGGATAGCTTGAAAATACTGTAGATTAGGATTTTCTTAAAGTATTGCAAAAGATATTATTCTCTTCTCAACATGAAAAATGGTGGCGTAAATGTTGATGTGGATGACTTAGTTTTGTATCTTTATTTTCTTTTCATTATTTAAAATTTTGTTGATTGGGTTTTCTCGTGGAAATTTTTTTTTGAGTGCATGGAAGATATTTTGAAGCTATTGTAATGAACAAATGATGCCTTTTAAAGGTGGGACTGGATCTCCAACAAAGAATAAAGATTAATTTTGTCTCATGTTTATTCCCACCATCTAAGAGCTCAAATGTAACTAAAAAGGGAATATGTGTTACAATGGTCCAATAGAATAGTGACATGTGTGCTTTTTGGCTAGAAGCTTGATTTGCTCTTTCGTTTCTATAAGAAGGAATTTAAGGCCAAAAAATAGGGGTTTGTTGTATTGCGATTGACAGAGTGAATTGTAAAAGAGAATACAAAGCATATTTTAAGTTTTATCTTGGGTTCTGAGTCTATAGTTCCGTATGTGATTTTGATAACAAGACAACAAATATAATACAAAATGGTGCTAATTTCATGGCAATTTTCTCTCCTTTGTACTTGTTCTATGAGTTAAGAATAATATAATCAAGGATTTTTTTGTTCATCCTCATTTCTTTCCAATGGATGAATAGTTTCATTCTTGCTTGTTAATTCAAGGAATTAGTGTAAATTATTAAGTGAAGTAATTAACTCATATAAATTATGTGCCACGATATCTATAAGAAGTGGTGGTCAAGAATATAATGTGGAAGTGTTGAAATGCAGTATTTTTGAAGCTTATATTTTGCTGTGTAGAATTATTAGTAGGTTACATAGGTTATGATTGACTCCTTGTTTAGGATATGGCACTAGTCTAAGCAAAATATTCGTAATACAATTTTTGGGTCAATTCATCAGAAAATCATTTTTTATTTACAAAACTTTCAAATGAATTACCATCATAGTTATGTTATGTTGAGTTCCATTATTCTCATGCTCCAAGTGTAGTGTATTGTTAAAAAATTTCCAACTTTGTCGATACACTACATTGTTGAGCGATTCTATGAGGATTATCTATTGTTTAAAATATATTTAAATATTAATTACACAAGTTCTTGAATATACATTGTGGGATCACCCTCTTGGGTTTCACAGATCTCAAAGTGTAGGAGGAAAGCGTTACAACTTTCACTCATTCATTGGCCAATCCCTTTGGATCACTAATTATTGGAAATGGAAAAGTCCATAGGTAATTCTAATGATAAACTTGGTTCTTAAAAAATAACCAACAAATTGGTGACTCTGCTAGGAATTGCTAGGTCCAAAGTCTCGAGTTTAGATCTGGTACAGTTAGAGTTGAGTACTTTCTTGTTCTTCATTGTTTGAAGAATAATTGGTTTGAAATTTTAGTACAAAATTCACGTCTAGTCTTATGCTTCAATTTTCGGTCCTTTCTTACACCTTGTGTCGGGTTATGTTTAGAGTCTTTTCTGAGGTTACAAGCATCAATTTAAGGTACAATCAATTTCTATTTCCCAACATTCTGGGTGGTGAATCTGAAGTCTCATATACCAGTGAAAAGATAAACTCTCAAAGAGAATGAGAGAAGAAGAATTTTGACATATTTGACACCATTAAGAAAATTAGAAGGTACAAAAAGAAGCATATCGAGCTGAAGCTGGAGCTCGAGGTTGCAAAAGATAAGCAACCTACCTAGGTTAAAAAACATGCTGAATTAAGTAAGTCTATTGAATCCCTTGAGGGTGAGTCTCCTACTTTTAATAATGAACTAAATAGAGAAAATAACCAGGAAGTAGCACATGAAGTTGAAGTATCTAAGTTAAATCTAGGAAGTTTTCCATTTTTTGATAATGAACTTGAAATTTCAAGAGAAGATGATAGATGGGGATTCTAGGATAAGGATAAGAAGTTCTTAGAATCTTTAACCCTTGGAGTTGGATATGTTTTTAATGGAGGAAATATCATGCCAAGAGGTGAATATCCTAATGTAGAATTGCACTTACTATACTCCTACACCTAGTGAGGCTGGAAATATCTTAGAAGATGAGGAAGACATAGACAAAGATATGCAAGCCTTAGAGGAGGAAGAGCTTAGGATTAAGGAAGAAGAGGATCATAGGCTCAATTATTTCAAAGAAAAGGAGTTAAGAGAAAAATAATATAGAATTAAGGCTAAGAAGAAAGAAAGAGATGCTTAGAGGGAAAGGATAGAAAAGATGAAAGAAGAGGTGAAGCTAAAATCCTTTAGGGAAAATGTTGCTAATTTTTTTGCTAAGATAATCCCTAACCCACCTCAGATGACTGTTTAATTGGGAACCTCTGCTACAAATACCTATACTACATCTATTTTAACTTCCAAAGCCTCAGATCCTTTTGCTACTGCCAAGAAATCAGAACCTATAGATCATGGGAAGAAACCCATTTATCAACTAAGGAAAACTACCTTTAATACCTCCAACACTCACACCCCCACCAAAACCCACACTAATATCCATACTTCATCCATTAACACCCCCACCAAGAATTTTAAAATTGATCCTACTCTATCCACTGTACCCTCAAATCTTGAGATCTTGAAGTTACAGTTAGATAATGATAAATTACAAGAAGAGCTAAAGAAAGCTGAAATAGAAGCCGCTAATGTAGAGATAGCTAGAAATATTTTCTTTCTTATGACCACCATACAAAATCCATTGGCTTCAATCTCTAGACATATTGATAGTGAATCACATAAGAATTTTGTGGGATATACTGCTAGTGGAAGTGGTGGAGGGGATCAAGGTGGTGGAGGAAATGACAAAAGTAAGTATTCTTATTCTGAAGATGATGAGGGAGAAAATAAGGGAGGTGGTAGAAATACTGGAGATGGAAAAGGTAAGGATAAGACTCTGTTTGTTGACAAAAAATATTATGAGCCTAGAAATTATCATAGAGATAGACATACTAGGAGACCACTCCAAGTAGAGAGATATCAATAGTTATACTTTGCTGGAATACCTGGCTATCCTAACCCATTTCCTAAAAATTTCATGTCCGCTCTAGTCAGACTCTTTGGAAATAATGATGTGAGTGGTGAATATCATCTCAAATATTTTTCTAATGTCATGGATGATTTTGAGGTAGAGGTAGAGGATGCAATGATGAAATTGTTTATGCAATCACTCATTGAAGATGCTTGAGAATGGTATAGAAGTTTACCTGCTGAGAATATTGGCTCTTGGGAAGAATTTAAAATGCTCTTTAGAGAGTAATATGTTGATAATACCGATTGAAGGAATTTGTTGAATCAATTTAATAACATTATTAAGGGTTCAAATGATTATATCACTAATTTTAATACGAGGTTCCAAAAGGCTTTGAAGAGATTGCCTCCCCATTTACAATTGAATGATAATGTGTGCTTGGTGAATTACTGTAATTCCTTTAATGCAAAGATGAGAAACCACCTACTAGATAAGAATCATTAGACATTGAGGGAGGTTTACAAGGTGGTTGTCCATATTGATAACATCAATAGAGAAATTGGTAAATTTGGAAGAAGATATGATGTAAAGATCCTCAAAAATCTAAAAAAGGAGGATAAAAATTCTAGTGTTAAAGGAGGTACTCTTGAGGATAAGATTGAAAATTTCATGAAAAGTATGAATGATAGGATTGTAAAGAAATATAAGGCTCAGTCAAAAAATTATCATAGGAATGAAATACCTCCTCGTTTGCAGGATCATCCATATAATACCAACTGGCATAATGGGAAGTCCGTCCCTAAAAACTAGAGAAATACTTAGAATAAGGTTCCTCTAGATCCTTTGTAGAAGAATTCAGAAAATTTTACTAATGAAACTCTTTGGTGTATGGTTTGTCAAATGCCGCATTCTCCTCATCAATGTGTAGTCACATAGATGGTTGAATTTGATGAATATGTACCTGAGGATTGTGACCAACCTAGTGAGCAGGATATTGATAAAAATATGATTATGGATGATTCATATTTTGCTGACAATGAATGCTCATCTAATATAGAGTCTTATGAAATCAATATATATGACCAAATGAAAATTTCTAGTACATATCACCAGCAAGTTCTCTCAGATGAGGATGTTGATAGTGATAATGAAGTATATAATTTGGAAGCAATTGAAGATGGTGTGTCCCTGAGAATACCTTCAGATGAAGAGATTGCAAGATATATACAGTGGCTTTGGCTACTCAAGCCAAAATATCATATCACCTAAGGAATAGAATAGTTGGTGGTGAAAAAGGTAGTCCCACTAGTCTTTTGATTAAAGAGAAAAATATCAAAGGTAAAGAGAAAAATTCTACTGGTAAAGTAATAGCAGTCAAAGCTAAGGAGGATAGGGGAGATAAGATTTGGGCTAAAAAGGTTGATAAACCAAAAAAATAGGGAGAGATCAAGACCCTTGCTATTAAGACAAATGCATAGAGGAAAAATCATGAAGCTATGATAAAAGATATCAAGCCTAGAGATGAGACAACCAAAAATCAATATAAGGAAAGCTATACAGAACAAGGTATGCTCCTAATTGAATTACCTAAATACACTATTGTTGATATGTTTCAATTACTTAGTCAAGTAAAATTATGTTTTCCTTTCCTTGAAATGATGAGGATTGATGATCAGAAACAAAAGGTAGTAGCCCTTATCAATGGTACTACTAAATTCTATGTTGAATTAGTGGTCCCCACTCCATCCAAAGTGAGTGAAAATGAAAAGAAAGATAAATAAGTAGAGGGAGTAATTAGTGAGATCCCTCATATCTTTCTAGAAAATTTAGTAACACTTGCCCTAGGAAGATAGACCCATTCTTCCTGACACTGATTGTTGAGGGAAATTTTCTAAAAAAATGTATTATTGACTCTTGAGTGACCAACAATATTATGCTATCCAAGATCATGGAGGCATTGGGACTTAAAGTTGACAACACTCATGGTAAGTGCTATGCTATGAATTCAAGAGAAGTCCCTGCCACTGATGTAATTAATGAGCTCCCTTATAGATTGGAAACATATCTAGAGAAAGAGTTTAAGATGAGTGTGACAATAGTAGATATCCAACCTAATTATGGTATGTTGCTATCTAGAAAATGGAGTGCTTCTATGGGAGGTAGTATGCAGTGTGACATGTATTATGATACTTTCCCTATCGATGGTAAGGATTTTCAGGTGGTACGAGAGCCAAAAGTGCTAGATATGTTGGAACATCTTGCTGAAGATGATACAATTATTTTTTATAGATACTAATATCAGTGACTTTAAAGTGGAAGAAGTGCCAAGAGAAACTGATAGGCACCTTGCACCTATAGATAATGAAGTAACAAGGTTATCTAGAAAGAATGGATTATGGAAAATGTATTTTTATGTTGCATATTCCAAGGAAGGATCTAGTGTCACCTAGTGGCAACACATAAATTTTTTATTTCACTTTATCTTTTGTCTGCACAAATAATGTGGCAGAATATGAAGCACTATTACTAGGATTACAGCTAGCTTAAAAATATGGGATAAAAAATTTGATGGTAGTCGGTGATTCTGAGCTTGTGATATCCCAAGTGCAAACTAGATATTCTTGCAAAAATAATAGACTGCAATAGTATAGAAATGTTTTCTAGGATTCCATTGAGTAGTTTTCTACTTTTGGAACTGACTGGATGGAGAGAGGATGGAACAAAGTTGTAGATTTACTTGCTAATATTGCATTAAGACTAGATGATATAACTTTTGCAAGTATCTCTAAGGTTGAGATACAAGCAAGGCCATTAATTTCTAACAATGTACATAATTGGTAGATGTTCAATGACAATGAAGATATTCTAATTTTTTTGAGGTGTGTAGATGAATATGAAGGTCAAAAGATTGATTTTGGGGTATTTGTGGAAAGTATGGATTGTAATAGTACAATTTTCGGTAAAGAGGTAATTCAATTGAAGGAAAAGAAATACCCAAGGGAATTGTAGGACTAGAAAGGGTCTTTGACAACCAATATAAGAGCAAGGTTAAAACAATTTCTACCCATCGAGAGGATCTGGAAGAAGTGAATTTTGGGACTAAAAATGCCCCTAAAAAATTATATGTAGGAAAGAAACTGAAACCTAAGGTTAAAGCAATGTTGATTGCCTTACTGAGAAAATATAGACATGTCTTTGCTTGGTAATATGATGACCTAAAAGCATATAGAGAGGAATTATTTCAGCACGAGATTCCTTTGAAAGAAAATGGTAAGCCTTTCAGACAAAAGCAAAGGCCCATTAATTTGACCTTAGCTCCTAAGATGCAAGAGGAATTGATAAAGCTAAGGGATGCTGGTATCATAAAACCTATTAGGCATTCTGTATGAGTGTCTAATTTAGTGCTAGTAAGAAAGAAAAATGATGATATAAGGTTATGTGTTGACTTCATAAATTTGAATATATCATCATTAAAGGACAACTATCCTCTACCAAATATGGAATCCATGTTGCAAAAGGTGACTAGTTGTGAGCTACTATCTATGATGGATTATTTTTCTAGATACAAAAAAGTGAAAGTAAAGGATTCTGAGTAGTACAAGACTGGATTCACTACTCCATGGGGCACTTATGTATATGTGAGGATTCCATTTGGCTTAAAAAATGTAGTTGCCACTTTCAAAAGGGCTATGGACGTATCCTTTTCTGATTTTATTGACTTATTCATGGCTATATATAAAGATGAATTGACAACCTACTCCAAGAAAGAGGAAGATCATTGCACACACTTGGAGAAGGTATTTATTAGGGCTTTAGAGTTTGGGATCTCATTGAATCTAAAAAAGTGTACCTTTGGGGTTAATCAAGGAAAATTGTTGGGGCATATTGTGTCCAAAGAAGGAGTGAGAATTGACCCTGAAAGGGTAGCAGCCATAGATAAGATCCCTCCACCAAAGAATGTAAAAGGAATTCAATCATTCTTTAGACATATCAACTTCTTGAGGAGATTTGTAACCAACTTTGTAGAAATCACAAAACCCATCTCCAAAATGTTGAAGAAAGGAGAAAAGGTGACTTGGAGTGAAGAGCCAAGTTAGGCATTCAAGAGTATAAAACAGGCTATCAAGGAGGCTTCAGTTTTAAAGTCTCCCAATTTTTCTAAGCCAATGTATATTTTCTCCTTTGATTATTTCCATACTATTGCTACTATATTATTGCAAAAAAATGATGAGGGCTTTAAACAACCCATTGAATTCTTTAGAAAATATTTACAAGCCGCAAAGCTTAAGTATGATATGATTAAAAATAAAGTATATGCTTTGGTCGAGACTATGAAATTTTTTATAAATTAATTAGTGGGAGCTACTTTCATAGATTTTCTACCAAGTGTCACTGTGAAAGATATCTTCACTCAACAAGAAGCTATAGGTAGATGGTGTAGATGGATCAACAAGATCCGAGAATTCAATACTAATGTCCATATCACCAAGTTAGTTAGGGGATAGGGCCTAGTTAATTTATGGAAGAGACTAATTTGGAAGCTAATAAGATAAATCAAACATATATTATTGATGCTATACCTATCTGTGATATGCAAACATTTAGATGGTATAGAAGGATTTTCCAATATTTATAAACTTTGCAATGTCCCACAGATATGGTTAATAATGACAAGAGAACATTAAAGTTGCATTCCATTAAGTATGTGATTATTTTCAATGAATTGTGGTGGATAATACCAAATGGTGTGTTGCTTAAATGTGTGGATGGAAAGCATGCATTAGAACTCTTGGAGGAAATGCACAATGGAGTATGTGTTGGACATTACATGGGAAAGAGCACTGCTCATAAGATCTTGAGGGTAGGATTTTAGTGGCCTACTATTTTTAAGGATTCCCACAAGTTTTTTAAGACTTGTGATGCTTGTTAGAGATTTGAAGGAAAATTAAAGTTTTCAGGGAATTTTCCACTTAGGCCTATTTCTGTTCAGGCTCCTTTTCAAGAATGGGGAATTGATTTTATTGGTGAAATAACAGAGAATTATAGTGGAGGAAACTCATGTATCCTTTTTGCCACTAACTATTTCACAAAATGGGTAGAAGCAATACCCACAAGGAAGGCAATGAGAAAAGTGGTAGTGGAATTCCTATTGAATAATATTTTGATCAATTTTGGAGTCTTAGAGAAGATCATTTCAAATAATGTTGTGTTTTAGATCAAAGGATTTCAAAGATTTTTGTGATAAACATGGCATAAAAATTTCTTATTCTTCACCTTACCATCCTCAAGGAAATGGTCAGGCTGAGTCTAGTAATAAGAGCTTAATGAAAAATATCAAAAGAGTGATAGAGAAAAATGAGAAAGCGTGGGACTCAAAGCCAAAGTTGACACTTTGGGTAGATAGGGTTATTGTGAAGAAATCCACTAGTTATTCACCATTTGGTTTGGTGTATGGTTTGGATGCTAGGTTACCACAAAATAAATTGCTAAAAATGTATAATTTTGTTGAGGAATATGATGAGGATGTGTTGCGATGATATGCAACACAAAATTGATAATCTAGTGCAACTAGATGAAACTAGAAGATAATTTCATGTCGAGAATGCAATGATGCAGTTGTAGGTTAAACACTTGCATGAAAAGAGAGCTTATCCAAATTTTTTTGAAGTGAATAGTATGGTACTCGTCTAGAATATGAAGGTTTAGGATAATGGTAAGCATTGATAGTTTCAAGCGTTATGGTTAGGTCCTTATCTAATAGCTAGTACAGATGGGGAGGATTCATACTTCCTGCAAAGCTTGACGGGTGAATTTATTGAATTACTAGTACATGGATGATCTTTGAATCCATACTTCTCCTAAGTATGTTCTACTCCATGTACATTTTAGGTTTTGTATATTTTTTATACAGGTCTATTTTCTTTGGTCATGTTTGGTTTGGTCTTGCTTCCTGGTCCAGGTAGTTCCTTGGGTTTTTGTTTCATTGTGTTTTGGTTGGTCTACTTCAACCCAAGATTCCAGGATCTTGCCGTGCCTGTGAGAGGCATGCATCCCCAATTGGATCCACTGATGGAGCCCCTAAATTTTTTTTGGTTCCATTTATCATGCTATAAATTTTTTGGTTCAAATCCATCCTTCAGGCTTTGGATTTTGTTTATCGTCACTATTTTAGGGTTTCAGGTTATCTAAAATAATTCCTAAATAATACTCAAGCTTGTGTCTTTGCCAAGGCTCTAATTTTTTGTTGACCTTCTATATCCTATCCCCGGTCATGTTAAAACATCTTATGTCATTAGAGCTCATGAAGTAACCAAACCCTCATACCTAGTTCCAAAATTCTTTTATTTTATAGGGTTGAGCAATTGACCTTATTTAGCCTTTACATCCTTTGAAATAATATGTCTTTAAGTCATTTGAAATCTTTTATACATTATCCTAGATGGTCCCCTTTCTTAAAACAACCTATAGGCACATCCTAAATTGTCCCACTTAAGTCCCATCTACCATTTCCATTTATCACTCATCAAGGATAGCTTTAGAAATGTAAATTTACATCTTTGATGATGATGAGTGATATTTATTCTGTTTCACACATCACGAATGTGTTTTGAATGTTTGGTGTTATATTAGCAATGCACAATACATATTTTTTGTGTGTTATCATTGTAAACTCCTTTATCGCTAATTGCTCATGAGTTTTATAATGTGAATTAGCGATGCATGATGGCCCTTGGTGCTCTTTGTATTTTCTCCTATCACTCATCATGGTTTGTTCCAAGATTTGAGTTTCAAAATAGCGATGAGCGATGAGGTCATTTTTTCAAAATTTCTTTCATTGATTTGAATTTCTCCCATGAGCGATGTATCTTGTGCCTTTGATTTTCACACAGGTGCATGCGTCTCAATCTATTTTTACTGCCTTATCTCTCATTGCTGATGTGATCTATGATTTGAAGCATGAATTAGTGATACACAATGGAAAGGGAATGTAAAGGCTGAGATCTCATCATGTCGATGCTCACATCGCTGATAGGACTTGCAAAAGGTGAAATGTACCACCGATGAGTGATGGCTACTAAATGAAAGACAACGTGGTAGCATCCCGAGGATATCATTTAAAGTAGAGAAGAAAGTAGTGAGGTGAGAGGAGAACCATTGATCTGGTTTTAAAATAAAATGATTAATGATCAAGTTTTAAATACAAATAATTAAGTGCGAGTTCACTCGCGCGAAATTTCTATCAAACATTAATGGTGATGTGTTCCATTTCTCGGACATAAAGAAGATGAATGGATTGTTTCCTACACATTTGGAACTGCTCAGGAGTGAAGAAGAAAACAAAAATTTGAAGAAATGATGTGGAGAATGGCAACAAGCAATTACAACAATATTAGTATCAGTTGTTCACCCGGGTAAGCAAATTGTTGTCTCTTCCTATCAAAGGTAATAAATTATGTTATTTTGAATAATAGAAGCGAATTTGGGAGATAAATTTCTCATGGTTTATTCATTTGAGCATCCTCAATTGGGGTGATAAATATTGTGTAAGGTTTGGGAGTATTTTTTCTATAAATTATGTCTTGGGTTTTAAAAAATTGGGTAGGTGTTTTCGATTAAAAAAATTGTAAACCCTAGTCCTAACACATTGCAAATATGAGTGAACCAGAGCCTAGTGAGTCTAGTATTAGGCCAAAGAGAAAACCAAAGAAGAAAATAGTTAAGACTTAAGACCTATGATGTTTCATCTATAGTTAAACATGAGCCACCTGCATCATCTAACCCTACGCCAATTACCCCCTACGGCGTCCTCAAGATCTAAAAGTACAACGAAAAACCAACAAAGATTCATGGAAGGGGCCTCTGGAGAAGTAAAAGAGGGTGGGTCATGAATTGGTAAGATACATATGGGAAAGGTTGTTGTGATGAGCAAATTAATTGATAATGCTTGTGAAATTAGAGAGTTGGCTCAGCCTCAGAGTGGGTGGAAGTTGTTCTTATATAATTTTAATTGGACACATTCTAAGAAGTTGAAACGTTACTTATGGGGGCTCAAACTTTGGATTCTAGTGGTACCTAATGTGTTTGTGGAGGTGGATGTAATGATGGAGTTAGCTAAGAATTATGATCCCATAGATAGAAAAGTAAAAAATGAAAATGGAAATGTAGTCCTTGAGGTGACAAGGGATAATATTGTGGAGATATTTGGGTTGAATCCCAATTGCACTATACAAATCAAGTGTACGATCTATATGGTGAAAATGAGCACAACAAATTTGCATACAAAAGTAGACTAATTGTTCGACATAGAAAGAGCAAGGAGATATTTTTCCCTAAAGATATTGAGCCCTTTGAATGTGAAGAATTTGTGGATTATTTTAAAAACACATATTACTACCTAAATTAGGTTCTACCTCAAAATTTTGAGGCAAGGATAGCCCTTGACCTGTTGGTAATGGCAACAAATATACAGGGTCATAATTGAAACACTAGTTTTGATTATGCTACTTATGTTGCAGAACAAATGCATCAAGATTTTATCAATCTATAGAAAGAGGTTCTCCCTCTATATTTCCCACATTATTCTTTGTTAATGCATATGCTTCTATTTGAGGGTAATCAGAACTAGAAAAGAAAGCTGAAATTGAGATTGAGGGACAATGAGAATAATGTTTTTCCTATCCAAATGTGGGCACATATTTGAGACCAGGATTTTCTCAATTCCAATTATTTGGTGTTTTCTAATGTTATCAAGTTTGGTATTCTAGAGATTTTGGGTGTGGAACCTATTTAGAGGCTCTTAGGATTAATCAAAAATATCATGCACCCAAAGGATATGACAGGGTCAACTACAAAGCATAATTGGGTGAATTGGTTTCTACATTTAGAATATACTTTGATTAGGGCTAATGGAGCCAAGGTAGCACCACATTTCTTTCCCCTATATGTTTCTCATCGTTTGGATTTTATGGATTGAAAATTGTTTAGAAAACCAAGGAAGGGTAATGTGGTAAACCCCCAATGTTCTTTTGCTTACTTTGTAGTTATTGCACTGGAAGGGTATGAAAAATTTGGAATCATGGTAAATAACCTCAGGCTATCTATTGATGAGGTTAGGGTTTTTGACCCAGAAGGATTTGTGACTACAAAGAGAAGGGAGAAGAATTTATCTGGGATCTATCATCATTTCGTGTACATAAATGATGCATTGAGAAACTTGACAAGTAATGAGGCTATTATATCTAGAAAGAGGGAATGCACATCCATAATTGACATTGAAGAGTGTATTTTGAAGAGGAATTCCTTCTACAAAATTCCTTATGATGTAATGGAAAATAATTTTGAAAGATCTTTCGCAAAGCTAAAGGATTACCAGAATGGTGATTTCAAGGAAATGGTGAAGGGGGCTGCTAAGAGAGCACAAGCTCTCTTAGAACAACCTCAAGCTATGGATATTCTAGAGCAGCCTACAGATGTGCAAGAAGAGGGTTTCCAACTAATTGAGGTAGAAAAAATGGCCAAACATATGCCTGGTAATGCGGAGGTGGAGAGTAAATCCCCCCCTAATATTGAAGATAATCTTGATTCAAAATTTCCCCAAGATAGGATTATCCAATGGAAGTATGATGAAAAGAATGATGATTATCCTAGGATCACGGATTGTAATGAATTCCTTATAGATGATGAGTTTTACAATCTAAGTAATTCAAGGAATTCATGGTTCAGCAGAAGAGAAAGGAAATATAGGAGAGGCTTAAATAAGAAAGGGCTAATGTCGATCCTTCTCAACAAGAAGAGGTTGAGAAGGTAGAGGAAGAGAAGATTATGGTTGAGATTGCAGCTATCACTCCTGATGAATCTAGGAAAATTTTCCTCGATAGTGGAATGATGTTACTACTAGGGTGCACTATCACCTCAGCTATTGCACTTGATGTAATAAGAAGAGATCCTTAGGATTCTATATTTGAGGAGGAGATTGACAACAAGGTGTTTGGATCTGGATATAGTCCAAAGTTGCATACTCTTGCAATTTGGTCCATGGCACCCAATATTGAAAAGCATGAGGTCGCTAGGCCTATTGAAGAGGTCATGGGTTCCTTGGTAGTGAAGAGGGCCATATATATAACACATATCCAAGAAGCTCAATTAACTACTCTAGCTGCAATGCTCAGTGTATACACAACACAAATTTCTTAGAAGAAGTATGATTCCTTGGTGAAGGAGTATAACAAGGACCTAGATGAAATAAACAAGATGAGAGCCTATGTTCAGGATAGCCAGTCAGTGAGGACAATCTCTTTTCCATCCTCTTCTTCTTCATATTTTTCTACACAAGATAGGGTTACCTTGGCCTTGAGAATCAATGATTTGAATAATCACTTAAAGACTTAAAAGGAAAATGTCAAGAAAGTCAAAATTGAAACTGTTAAGGTGGTGAATGACATTTTTGAGGATTTATTGAAACATAGAGTGACCAAATTAGTAAATAGAGTTGATGATGTATGGGCTGCCTATATGAGCATCCATGAAGCAAACATAAGGTATTTGTAGGTTCAGGTAGTCTTGAAGAATGAATGGATAAAATGGAGTACTAGAGTAGGCACTTTAAAAGAAAATATGCCTAAAATGAAAGAAGATCCTAAGTTGCCTAGAAACATCCCTAAAATATTACAAGCTATTGAATTGGTGAATGAGATAACAAATTTTCATGGGAAGCTAGGGATACAACTGCAGAACAAGCTAAAAGTATTCAAAGAAATGGAGGAATGTGGTATTCCTATGATGTTGAATTAGAGAGGTGAGTTAAAGCAGTTTGATACATGGAGGGAGGATTTGGGAGAGTTGCTCGCATTGGCTAGGATGGCATTGACTATAATTTATTACACCATGCTGCATCCAAATGTTGATATGATGGTGGAGATTGAAACAAGAATGGATAATTTTGTCAAAGAGGCTAGAGGTTTAATTGATGCAAAATATACTCAACATAGTGTAAAAGTGCATAAACTATTGGATGCAAAATAACCAAATGAGGATGAGTACATCACCTGGTTTGAAAATTATATTGAGTAGGCTTGTATGGGGATGATAATGATTATGATGAATAACAAACAAGAGAGCAACAATGCATAGCCTAAAAATAGTGTAGATTAGACATTCATTAAAGTATTGCAAAAGATATTGTTCTCTCAACATGAATAATGGAGGCATAAATGTTGATGTGGATGAATCAGTTTTGTATCTTTTTTTTCATGCTTTTAAATTTTTTTTGACTGGGTTTACTCATGGAAAACACTTTTTGAGCACATGGAGGATATTTTGAAGCTTTTGTAACAAACAAATGATGCCTTTTGAAGGTGGGACTGGATCTCCAACAACAAATGAAGATTAAATTTGTCTCATGTTTATTCCCACAATCTAAGAGCTCAAATGTAACTGAAAATGGAATATATGTTACAAGTGTCTAATAGAATAGTGACATGCGTGCTTTCTGGCCCAAATCTTGATTTTTTCCTTTGTTTCTATAAGAATGAATTCAAGGCTAGAAAGTAGGGGTTCATTGTATTGCAATTGACACAGTGAATTGTAAAAGAGAATACACAACATTTTCTAAGTTTTGTCTTAGGTTCTGAGTCTGTAGTTGCATATGTAATTTTGATAACAAGACAACAAATACAATACAGAATGGTGCTAATTTCATGACCATTTTCTCTCCTCTATACTTGTTCTATGAGTTAAGAATAATATAATCAAGGATTTTTTTGTTTATCTCCATTGCTTTCTAGTGGGAGAATAGTTTCATTCTTTCTTGTCAATTCAAGGAATTAGTGTAAATGCTTGAGTGAAGCTATTAACTCATATGAATTATGTGCCAGGGTATCTATAAGAATTTTTGGTCAAGAATGTAATGTGGAAGTGTTGCAATGGAGTGTTTCTAAAGCTTTTATGTTGCTATATGTAGAATTTTTATCAAGTTACATAGGTTATGATTGATTCCATGTTTAGGATAAGGCATTGGTTTAAGAAAAATATTTGTAATACAATTTCTTGGTCAGTTCATTAGCAAATCACTTTTTATTTACAAACCTTTCAAATGAATTACCATCATAGTTATGTTATGTTGAGTTCCATTATTCTCATGCTCCAAGTGTAGCGTATTATTAAAATAATTACCAACTTTGTCGATACAATACATTGTTGAGCAACTATATGAGGATTATTTGTTGTTTACAATGTATTTAAATAGTAATTGCACAAGTTCTTGAATATAAATTGTGGGTTCACCCACCTAGGTTTCATAGAGCCTGAAGTGAAAGAGGAAAGGTTTACAAATTTCACTCATTCATTGGCCAATCCCTTTAGATTACTAATTATTGGAAATGAAAAATTCCATAGGTAATTTTTAAGATCATCTTGGTTCTGAAAAAATAACCAACTGTGATTAAGGCATGAAGATGGTGATCGATGTCGTAGCAAAGAAAAAGGAAACCATTCTAGTTGGTGATTGGAGGAAGTAGTAGTACTAAGGCAAGAAAAGTAAAATAATTAAATGAAGATCTACTCTACAAGAAAATAGAAGTAACCCTAGATGGTTGGTGTAGTTATAGTAAAGGAGAAATCTTGTTGGTTACAATAGGGAGAGGATATAAAAAATCGATCAGAGAAAGGAAATAATGAAATAAGGGGGGTAGAGAGTCTAGACTAGAGAGAGTTAGTTGTAATGGTCTAGTGGCGAGACCTGAGAGCCTAGAGTGAATATGTTTCAGATTTGTAAATGATGTAATGAGATATCCCATGTAATAAGATTGAATTTCTATAATTTTATTTTCTTCCAGTGATAATAGAAAGTGTGGTTTCCTACTTGCAGTTTTGTTGTGTAAAACTATGTTGTTGTGGTGAGTTTTAGCTTGTAAGGGGAGTACCCTTCATCATTAAATCCCTCTAAAATGATAATAATGGGACAAGGAGACATATGGTTACAAATATATCATTTAATAACAACCTCTTTTAAAGCTAAGTAAAAAACTCTAATGATAGATTGTCAAACAAATTTGGAACCCTAAAATGACCTCTTGGCCAAGTTTGGATTAGGATTATACAAACCGGCCACACTACAAGTCCATGAGCTATATGACCCTATTAAAATTATGAATCTTAATAAATTCTATGCATAAGCTCTCAACACTAGTCTTACAAAGTAAAAAATAAAAAAATAAAAATATAAAAAAAATATTAAAAAATAGTAAAGAGAAATAATCTTTGCAATGGTGAAAACCACTCTTTTTGGCTCCCTAGGAAAGTACCATGATGAAAAATATTAAATAGGAATAATTTCTAGTAAGTAACCACTCTTTTCTATGATCACACATCACTCCTTTATCCACCTCATCTATTTTATTACAACCCCCCTCCATCCCCTTTACCTTGGGTTGTTCGCTCAAGTGCACTATTGTTCATCATAATATATTCATCTCCCCATGCCCCTCCATTTAATTTTCCCTAAACATGTATAAAATACTCATCCCATCCTTATTTTTTAGATTAATCAATCATTGATCCCTTATTCCTCTTTCACATATAAATTTGCATCCATTCCACACATCTCACCACTAATTTTATTTCACTTACATCCCTTCTTCTTTATGCATGTCACCATTTGCTTTATTTTAAATTAAATTTAGGGCATCCCATCACTAAAAATTCTAATGGAATGGATCACTCACATATATCCCCATTGGATCATCTCTTCAATCATCACATCACATCCCTTTGATTCAATACACTATGTTTCCTTGTTCCCTCATTTTTTGAAATCTATCATTCTCTCTTCTCCCCCATCTCCCCACCCAACCATACCCCCGTATTCTATCATTCCTTGCACTCCATCCTAACCACAATTCACTTAATACCACCTCACATTTATTTTATGTGTTTTTTTAATTGTTTGCATATTTTTTATTTTTTGTTGCCTACAATCCTAGTGGTCTATATGACACAGCACCATAGTCAGTATAATCCTTTATACTTTGGTGTGCTATGATAATGTGTCCTTTGGATAACTAAAATATTTTTAGCTTGTGTATTTTTGTGTGATTCCATACACATGACACACCATAATCATGATCCATTATATCATGGTACATAACATAAGTGCTACAAGAAATAATAGGTTACTCTTTGCATAATATGTTACTCTAACAAAATTCATCTTTTTCATCATCTCCTCTATATTTTATCTTTTTCATCATCCATAATGCACCCATCTCTATCTTCCTTCTTTTCCATCCTCCATCACATCCCTCAATCATGTGTCATCATAATCATACCCAGTCATTTTGAGGGATCTTCATTGTACATGTGTACCAATTATATCTCTTATGATCTAATCCAATTTTCGAACTGACATCAATCAACATGTCAATACAAATCCATCATTAATCTATCGTATACTAATGGTGTGTACATCATCTCAAGTGATTCATCATTTATACTGGCACATCCTCTTATTATCTATTTTATCTTAGTTTACATTTTAAAGAGAGCCCATGGGCCCCATTCCACTTGATAACTCTTGTGAGGCGACATCATTCTCCCATGCATCCATCAATTTTTTCTTTTAGGTGACCAGGGAAACCTACAAGTAGAACCTCTTTGTCTATACTTTTCATTCTTATTTAACTGTGCAATGCCACTTCTTCTAATTGTGATGTTACATCAAAGAGGGAAAATATAAACACTCAAAATTCACCACTAATCTTTTGTCTTACTAATTTCTCATAAATTAATTAAATAATGAATTATTAACTAATTATCCTCACAGTTAGATATTCTACAATTTTTGTATTTAATTAATTAAATCATTACTTAATCAATTACCCTTCACAATTAGTTATTTTTATTCCTATTTCTCTCCTAGGGTTAATTAATTAAACCAAATTAATTAAATAACCTTAGCTCCCAATTCTTCCAACTTAATTAATCCATGATTAGATAATTAACTAAGACTAATTAATCCCTCTTAGTATTTATTCTAGTTTAATAATCCATATCATCCTCAATTCTTTAACTTTTAATGCTATCTATTTGATCTACCTACATGGATTAAAATATAAAATATATGTCATCTTACAAGTGTCCTCACTCCTTCTATGCTCCCAAATTTTTGACCATTCCAAATTATCCCACTCCTCACTCAGATATGTGTGAGCATGCCAACTCTCTACTTAACCCACTCCATGATCCCACATTAGTATGCATGCTAACTCATCCTACTTCTTTCTCACACACATGTGATCTACTAACCTGAAGTAATGCTAATCCTCCACGTCATCCCTTGATGTTGAATTATCTCCATATTCATGCTTACACATGTGTTTTCATTCTCCCCACACATACCACCTCCATACTCACACATATTTGAGAATGCTTGGCCTTTCACCTTACATGTCGCTTGCCTTCTCATTTAATCGTACACCTTGGTTAAATCCCATCCTTTGATCTTGTATCCTCTTTTTTTATGTGACACTAATCATAATGTTATTAATTCAATCCATGTAACCTCAATCTTATCTCTCCTTTCTATATTTGCATCTTGGACTCTATTTTCCTCTTATAAATTCTATTTAATGGGGTTTACCACAACAATTGATCATATATGATATTAATTTTTATAGCCAAAAAATCTATTACACCATCCTATTACCACTTGAGTAGAAAATTATAAAGAGAATCCACACTTTATCCATTGGAGCACATACAAAAACCAATAATGAAGGTATAAGTGATATTTTATTTATTCTGATCTTACATTTTATCTATTATCCTCATTGATTTTCTATTTTTGAGTGTGATTTTTTTTATTTTTGGATTTATGTTTGATACTAATCCATTTGTGTCAAGTGTTGGACTCAAGGGAACACTGAGAGGGGGTGTGAATCAATGTTCTGCAAATATGAACATTATTATTCTTATATTTATACCATCTCAACATTAATCAAAAGGGAACGTGTAAACACACAAAGTAATCATTCACAACACCATAACACAAGGATTTTTCCATGGAAACCCTATTAGGGGAAAAACCACAGTGGAGGTTAATCCACAATTTGAGTACTCAAATATAAGTTTTACAAAAAGGAATGCACTTGTATTCAGGCTCACTGCCTAGAGCTTATTGCTCAAAATGGAAAGGCTCACTACCTTAAAAAATATTTAAATTAAAACCATCTAAAGGTTGAACTAAAGTAATAACATCTACTTATTGCAGGTTACAGTTCTGGTTAGGCTCATAGATTAGATTCTGGACCTTTTGTCTGATTCTATACTTTGCTCTGCTTTGCTCTACTCTTCTTTTCTCTTCAAATTATAAATCCATGCATAGATGAATTCACATCACTATCCTTCAAGGTTTTTCATCACACACTAGAATAATTCACATTTCACACATTCACCTCTCTAAAATGATACAACCAATCTCTTATATATATATCTGCTACCAAAGATTTAATCATTCATATGTCAGCTTTTACAAAACATAAAATACTTTTCAACCATTGGCTAAATTCACAACTAATTCTTAATGTGCACCATCCATAGTTGGAAATAGTGTATTAGTGACCCAAATAAACAAGTTTGAGCATAGAAACATTTAACCTATTAGACCTTAAACATCTACAACGAGTATATCTGCCAAGTCAGCCTTCTAGCACTGATAACTAGAAAATCAATGCATCGGATCTCCTAGATCCTACAACAGTTAATTCACATGAAGATAATGATTGAATAAGATATTACAAACATCAATATACCTTTCTTTCAGATTTAGAACTCAAAATAATAGTTTGATGTAGTATACAGATCGACATCTTTTTCTTTAATCGGATAATCTGTTCTTCATTTTTTCTGTGAGTATGAACACATACTGAAGTGGGCCAGATCAATGACTTAGGTTGACATCAATGACAACACTAAGATCCATATTCCAAAAATCTCCCCCTTTGGCATTGATGAGTATGCTGCCAAACTTCAAAATTTCAAAATATAGCTCCCCCTGAGATTGATGAGGCATTTTTCACTGCTCTCTCTCCCCCTTTGACATCAATGACAAAACTAAAATCCATATGCCAACAATATTACAAAACAAGTGTTCAATCTCCCCTTTTTAAATATGACCAAACAATTGTTGGTTCAAAACTATTTTTCAAAAATTTTAAAGAGAACAACTACTACTAGAGTTAGAAAATTATCTTGTGATTTTCTTTCATCTTTGGAAGAAATTTCTTCCAAGCTTCTATTGCAATCCCAATCATTATGATCATGTTGTTATTCTTAGATGTCTTGTTCACAATCTCGATGAGGGATTTCAGAATTGTGATCGCATCCTCTAATTTATCACCTTTCCTCAATAGCCCAACCATCTGTTCTAGTCTGCATTCAGTTAGGTCCTTCACTTTCCAAAAAGTGTCCACAAGTGTATTTTTAGTGAATTGAAATTTTGTGTGCTCAGATTGTAGCTCTTGAATCCTTTTCTTTATTTTTCCATCCTGATCCTGAAACATATCAAAGCTTTTTCCAATCCTATTTAGTTATGTTTCAATTTGCTCCAAATTGTCTTTGTATTTCCCAAATGCATGAGGCCAACAAATGCAATAGTTGTAGATGTTATTTGCTACACTTATGCATTGGCTCAACTCATTCATTTTATTTTTCAGCTTGGTAAGGGATATCCTGAATTGCTCCTTTAAATGCAGTATTACTTCTCATTCTTCTTTGTTTTGAGATTCAAATTCCATAGTTTCCTTAATGATTTCAATCAATTCTTTTGGTAAAATATTCTGCAAATTCTCCAATTTGATCTAGCTATGCACAACATGAGCGTTTAGTACACTTGAGATCATATCTTGATCATATGAGGGTTTGATAGACCATAATTTGGCAATTTTTTGCATTCCATCTTCCTTATGAATGAGCTGTAGTAGTGTCTCTTTTGTCAAGTCATCTTCTTCTTCAATTTCTTATGTCATTTATTTTTATTGTTCTAGTTCGGTTGATTCTAGATATTTTCCTTGTGTGTCCTTAGTTTCCTCATCGGATTCTTCATCTGGTATATCCACAATCTCTTGTTCCTTTCCTTTTCCTTCAATTTTAAGAATCCTACATTCTAGAGGAGTACAAACCACTTCTTTTTCACTTTTCTTCTTTCTTTCCATCTCACCAGAAGAGGAACCAACCTCAAGTTCTCTTACCAAAGGAGAAATACCAACTGAGCCAAGCTTTCCTAGCGAACTTTTAAAGAAATTTTTGAATTCTTGATCATAGTTTTTCAAACTCTTAGAGTGTGTGTATATTTGTTTGCACACCAGTTCATTTTCTTTCCAAACCACATTGTTGTTCATCGGTAAGAAATTTAGAAAGTACATTGCTAAACATACAACCATAGTACCAAACCTGAAAGGGTAATCTGTCTCCTTTATTAATTTCATGTTCTCCATTAATTGATCCTTTAGGAGTCCGCACAGGTCAAATTCTTGAACTTCCATTATCATTTTTTGTGAGATGTAGACCGCACCTACCAAAATAGATCTTTCTCTATTTTGTTGTGCATATTTTGCACACATGGCCCGCCAAAGGTAAGGACCCCCTTTTTGTTGCTCCTAATGAGTCATTTTTCCTCCTCATATGTTATTTTTCTCTTGCCTCATTTTTCGCACCCCTATTCCAAAGCCTAGGTTGGTCATATGCCTTAAAACGACTAAATTTCCCTTTGAAAGAATTTGCCTATCCAAATTTTATAAGTCTTTTTCTTTTGCAGGGGCCCCCTTTTGCTTTTGCCTTGCTCTTTCTGACTTAGTCCTTGCTCACTTGCTTCACTTTTTCCTTCATTTTTTGAATTTGGGGAAAATTTTCCTTTGGATTTGGGATGTTTTCATGATGCCTAAGTGAATTGCCAATGTTTTGTTAAGTTTTGGGAAGTTGCAAAAATTTCATTGCAAGCCGCCAACCCTCCTTCACCATCCATGGGACTTTCCTTGCAGGTCGACATCAGCGGGAACTCCCTTGTGGGTCGCCATCTATGGGGACTTCCTTTGTGGGCCACCGTGTTCTCATTGTCATTTTAAAAGGATGATGGACCCTCTAGCTTCCCCCTTCTAAATTTCCACAATCTTTGAAATGAGTGAAATCTTAAGCAAATATTTCTTGGCACTCTTTCTCCCCCTTTTCCCACGTGCTAAAATTAAAAAAATATCAAATTTACTAAGTTTTGTGAAGTTGCGGGACTTCTCTTGCGGGCCACCATCCCTCCATCACCATCTATGGGAAATTTCCATGTGGGTCACCATCCCTCCATCGCCATCCATGGGAACTTTTCTTGGGGTCATCGTTCCTTCGTCACTGTCTATCACAACTTCCCTTGCGGGTCATCATCCCTCCATTGCCGACTATGGGAACTTCCCTTGCAATCCACTCTCCCTCTGTTGCCCTCCATGGGAATTCCCCTTGCAGGCCACCGTCCCTCTATCACCGTCTGTTGGAGCTTCCCTTGCAGGCCACCATCCCTCCGTCATTGTCCGTGGGAACTTCCCTTGCGAGTTGTCGCCCCTCCGTCACCATTTGTGGGAACTTCCCTTGTGGTCCGTCATCCCTCCATTCCCGTCCATGGGAACTTTCCTTACAGGTTGCCATCCCTCCATCACCATCCATGGGAAGTTCCCTTGTGGGCCACCATCACTTCGTCGTTGCCATGGGAAATTCCCTTGTGGGTCGTCATCCCTTCGTTGCCGTCCATGGGAACTTCCTTTGCGAGTCGTCCTCCCTCCATCGCCATCTATGGGAACTTCCCTTGTGGGTCAATGTCCCTCTATTGTCATCGTCCATAGGAACTTCCCTTGCGGGCCACCGTCCCTCCGTCACTGTCCATGGGAAATTCCCATGCAGGCCACCGTCCCTCTATCACTGTCCGTGGGAACTTCCTTGTGGGTCACCGTCCCTCCATTTTTGTTCATGGAAACTTCCCTTGCGAGCCACCATCCCTCCATCACCATATGTGGGAACTTCCCTTGCGGGCTGCCATCCCTCTTTCGCCATACATGGGAACTTCCCTTGTGGTCCATCGTCCCTTCATCACCGTCTGTAGGAACTACCCTTGCGGGCTATCGTCCCTCCATTTCCGTCTGTGAAAACTTCCCTTGTGGGTTGTTGTCCCTCCATTGCAATCCATGGGAACTTCCCTTGTAGGCCGTCATCCCTCCATCACCATCAGTGGGAACTTCCCTTGCGTGCCGCCATCCCTCTATTGCCGTCTGTAGGAACTTCCTTGTGGGCCACCATGTTTCAGTTTTCGTGTGTGGATTGCCTCTTTTATCAAGTTCGACCCTTAACTTCCCCCTGCCTGGTGAGCTCTGCATTCAATTTTTTCATCTGCCTTCTATCTGCTATACACCGTTCGCCTTTCGTCCACCTTCCATCAGTCGTCCATTGTCCGTTTGTTATCTGCCTTCCAGATGTTGTGGTCACAAGTGCCATCTTTACGGTGTGAGCTTGTCGGGCTTCCCACCTCCCAGCCTCCGCATTGCTTTGGCCCTTGAAATTTAAATCTCCCCGAAATCCAATTTCTTGAAAAGGAAAGTTTCTCAAAATGTCAAAAAGGAAATTGTCTTGAAATTAGAATTTTCCAAAAATGGAAAATTTCCCAAAACATAAATATTTCCCAAAATAGATTTGTTTTTTCCAAAAATGGAAATTTTTCTGAGATGCAAATGTTCCCAAAATTGATTTTCCTTCTTAAAATGAAGTTTTTTTGAAATATGAATTTCTTGATGGACTATAAATTTGTTGGAAAAATGTGTCTCAATCTTACTAGCTTAAACCTCCTGAATGAGAAAATAGGTGAGATCCTTGGGATGTCTTGCCAATGAGTAGTTCTATTCTAAAGTCCTGAAGGGATAAGATCAGTGTGACCAAGGACCTATCTCACTGACAACAGTGATCGGCTTAACTTGAATGGTCGGTGGAAGTCCTTCCTCTCTTGTTTGATGGAAGGAGTAAGACTGACAGGTGATCGTTGGTGAGAGTCTGGCCAATGGTTCTACATCAGGCTAACCTTTGGTGCTCAATGAAGTCTATGGAAGTTAGATTGATGGTGGAAGCTAGAATAATGGATCGGGATCGATGGAAGTCATGCCGATGGATAGGATCGGTGGGACTTGGGACTTGTCTTGTCGATGGTAGTAATTGAACTAACTTGAATGGCCGGTGGAAGTACTTTCGCTCTTGTTCGATAGAAGGAATTAGACTGATGGGAGTGGATTGTAAAAATTCCTATTGATGAATGACATCGGTGGAACATGGCTTGTTGGCTGAGATTTCGGTGTATTGTTCTGACAGTGTTAGTCTCATTGATAGATTAAATCGGTGTAAGTCTTGTTAATGAATAGATGGTTGGGCTGACATGAGACTTCAGAATGAGCTCTCACGGTTGCATTGATAGTAGAAGTCAGACTGATGGGTTTGGGATCAATGTAATTTTCGTCGATGGTTCTTCATTGGTGGGAAACATGACTTTGGCCTAGTTGTGAGATTTTTGTTTGATCGTTAAGGTTTGGCCAATGGGTGTGTTCGGTGTGACTCCTATTAATGACAGGTTCTGAACTGCAATGAGTTGAATGTCATTAGGGTGACTTGGGATCTTGGTGGAACCTTTTTTTTCCTCCCTAATAGTGTTGTTCTTGCCAATGGTCTATTCTAGTTGGTCCTTGGTGTGACTCTTGGCGATGTTGTGGTCTTGATGTTCTTGAGGGATATCGGGAAGACCTAGACAATAGTTTGGAACTTCCATACTCTCGCTGATAGTGTCTGTCATATCAATGGACGTGATGGTTGAAAGAAGCTGACTTGGTGGACTGATGAAGTGTACGATGGACATTGGTGGACTATGTTGAGTTGGTTGTGACCATTTCTAAGACTGGTAAGGAGGACTGTTGATTTGCAGCAAGACTGAACAAACGGTTTTGTATAGGAAATGAATAGATCGTTGGGTTGGCTAAATGAGAGGTTTGTTATGGAAGTTTATTTGTGAATGTTTGAACAGTATGCACATAGCATTGTAATGGTGAGAACGCTCTAATACATAACATAGAAGAATATGAACCTGTGTTGGCAGAAAGGCTGGCTATTTTTGGGTCAACTCGAAATGAATCTGCATTGTATGTTGTGTGAGGAAATTGGAATAGTGTGAGGATTCTCATAATGTTGTTGTCTATATTCTCAAGATGGACAAGATGTAAACTTCTAAAGAGAATAGCTCTGAGATTGTATTGTAACTATTTTTGTTGCGGATTAATACAATTGAGGTAGATGTTTTGGAGGGTGGGGTTTTTTACCCATAAGCGTTTTCCCCACATAAATTTGCGTGTTCATTTTTTTTTCTTCCATGTTGTTTGATTCTATAATTTTGAATCTGTGCATAAGTGTTTAATCCAGTTAAGTTGCATGTTCTTTTCTGAAAAGGGTTAATGTGGGAAATCAACTGTGCCAGTTTCTGCTCTATGGCATAATAGAACGTGTCTTTGAGGTAATTTGAAGGAATCAAAATCATGCAGGCACTATTGTTCTTAGATGTTTTGTTCTAAGATGACCCGATTTTCCCTACAAGTGGTATTAGAGCCTTCTTATGGGATTTTCTTATGCTTGCATGTGTAGGTTTGTTTTGTGAGTTTCATGTACTTGCATGGAATCACATGTGTCTTGAATGTGCCTACATGGTGATGCATGTAAAGGTTCCTAGTGTTTCGGTTCTGTGGATTCCTTCTGTAAATATTTTTTAGCTTGGTAAGCTTGAGGAGATCTAAAGGATTTAGCTGATGAATTGATCCTTTTGGTTAGTAGAATTTATTTCTCTTTTGAGACAACATGCAATGTGAAATAAATTGAATATGGAGAATTTGGAGTTGATCATATTGTAATGATGTGGTAGTGAATGATCTTGATGCAAGGGGTGCGCATTTATGCTTATGATTGTGTTGCAGCAGAGTGTGGTTCATATTGGATGTTTGTGTGAGAGGCTCCTTGATGGTATGGAAATTCTTGGGTTGTTTTTTAGCCATGGAGTATTGTGCTTGCACTAAGCGCTTTGACTTGATATTGAAGGTGTTGTTCTCTGTTACCCTAATTTCTTAAAGGCTATGACATTGATCTCTAGGTGGTCTAAAAACTTCTGAATAGCCTGGCTCTCTCGAATGCATGTGCATGCTTGTGGTTCTGAAATTGGTTTGGAATGGGCCTAGAGTTCCTATACCATCTACTCCTTGTACTTGCATGGCTCAGATTCATGTTCTTTGGTTCTTGAGGTTTTTTATAGAATTTCCTAAAAATTATATGATGCATATTCATGTTAGTTCATTGTTCTAGTTAACCATGATGGTTGCGTGCAAACTCTTGAGTTTTCTATATGTGTAGTGGATATGAATGTGCATGGGTTTTTAGAAACACAGTGGTTTTGCATGGTCAAGAAAAACTTGTGGTTTTGTGGAGCTACTGGTAAATACTATTTTCTAGACCCTGGTTGTTTTGGGCGTTGTTGGACGAGATAGTTGCGGTGCTACATGTAAGTGTTTTCTTGTTGGTTTCCTAGAATATGGTGCTTGAGTTGTGGACAAAATTGGAAAATTGGATTTGGTTTTGATCTGGTGTTTGAGTCAAATTGTCTACATAGTTGTTCTCTTTGAGATCTCAGTTTTGTTGTTTCCATTGCAATGATGGGTTTTCACTTTTGTTGTGATTGATCTTTGAGTTATCTGGTTGGTGGATTAGCTACCCATTGGCTACAGTGAGGTAAATCAGAAGTGGATTGTCTATATTTGCTAGATTGATTCAGTGTTGGTGCATATCTATTAGTTGGCCTTGTTTGTGGTCAGTTGTTCATCGACATGTTTTCTTCTGGATGAGAGGAAGGATGGCGTTGAGTCGCTAAATAGTCAATTATTTGAACCTCTAGCATGTGTATCACGATGTCATGGAGAGATTGGTACAAATTATAGTGTAATATTTTGACAGTGATGGTTTGGTTTGCATGGTTGGAGATCTTGGTGCTGCTTGGAATTGTTGTCTGACAAACATGTTGTCTATTGTACCTAGAGGGTTTTCAAATTAGTAGATGTTTGGTCATGATGCTTGGAAAGCTTGGATGTCATAGCTTAGTGGGAGCTTTAGTAGTGACTGTGGGTTGATCACTTGGTGGTGGATGATCTTCTTTAGTGTTGCAGATGTTACGAGGAGGGACTCTTAGATCCTGTTGCTACAAAAGAGTTCTTTCGCATTTGCATGAGCACTATCTAAGGTTGTGCAAAATCTTGAACCCTATTGATGGTGTTTTTTGCACAACAACAACTCAGACAGAATATGATATCCTATCTCTTGAAAGGTAAATCTCTATGAACAAAGAGATAAACCCAACGTCTCTAATGTCAAGTCTTGACAATGCAAATAAAACAACTTAGAGATAATGTGAAAATCCTGGTAATCACAAAGGGACCTTACTAAAAGAAAATGTTGAACTCAAATTTATCAGATCTAGCAATATGATGATACTTTAAATCTTAAATCTAGCCTAGATAATAAAAGAAACAAGAAAAGATAAGGGTTTCAAGGAGATTTCTAAGATTAATTCTAATGCTAAGATTGACAATGTAAATGATAAAATGCTCGAAATGGACCAATCCCTTATAAACTAATTCCTGTTTGACCCAGATAAATCTGCAATCTTACACAAATAGTGCAATCTTCTAAGTTATTAAATATTTTTAGATTATGAACATTCATTCAAAACAACCCTATTGCAGTTGAAATGAACAAGCATTTGTCATTAGAATAAGCACAATTTTAAGTCTAGGCTAACTTTGCAAAGCAACTAACAATCAACTAACTGCAAAAAGTATGGACAAGAGATTGGTGCAAACACTTCAAGCATCAAACCCTAAACATCATCAAATCATCTAATATCAAAAAAACTTAATCAATTTTAAAGACAAAATATCAAGAACCATGCCAGATAAAACTAAACACAAGGAAGGCACCAAATCACAATGTCTTTACTTGTATTAAATCATCCAAAGTGGGAACAATTCCAGTCTTCTATTACAACACTTGCTTGAAAGATAAACTAAATTCTAACTCTAACTCTTTCTCTTATCTCAATTCGCTCTAATACAAAAATCGTCTAACTCTCTATAAATGAGGCATAATTCCAAACTTATAGAAAACCCCCCCAAGACATGTCGGCCAAATTAGGTTTACAATAACAAATGACCAAAAATAGGTCGGCCAAGAGGAGTTCAAAAATAACATGAAATGTGCATTAAATTCACTAATTTCATCCAAGTCATTCTGAGATCTCCAACATAACCTAGTCCAATGCATGCAAAGGAAGAGGAAGAATAATAGGGAAGCACAAATCCCAATGAGGCATTGCATTAACTACCCTCTCCTTTCTCTTTATCTTGACCTTCCCTATCTTTTACCATCAAAACTACTTTCTCCAAGTCGGAAATAGGTGGTATAACTAACACCTTCATTCTTCTTTCTATGGACTTAATGTCGTCCCTTGATTGCTTGATCAACTTATCCCAGTCCACCTTCTAGGTCTTTTATTTATCAATTAATGTAATGTATTTAGTTGCATCATCCAACAGGTGCTTAGTGACCTGGTCCTCATTGACTAGTGAATACACTTCTTGCCACCATTTTCTCAACTGTTCCAGGCTCAGATACTTCGGCACAAAATTATCTTTCCTTGTCATAACCTCGAAGAAGGAGATGCACTTGTTGTAAATTTAAGTCAAGGCATCCTGAATCTGCCTCCCTTGTTTATGTACCTTCTTCAAAATTCTTTTCCCTATTTGTAAAACATCAAACCATTCCTAGGGTTCTACTACTTTGGAAGAAGGAATAATTCCATCTTCTACCAGCTTCTCTTTAGTGTAGTCCATGATGATTCTATAATTTTGCAGAAAAAAATCCATATCTTCCTTATCCTGGGACAATACATTATTTATCCAGTCAATTGATCTCATAGGATCCCCACCAGTTGAAAAAATATCCTTGATGGCATTGTCCCCTTGAGTTTGCACTCCCTGTAACCAACTTGTTGTAACATGGGTAGTGACCTTCATCTTTTCTAACTCAATGATTGTTTCTTATGGTAGGAAGCCTGCAACAAATGATGAGGAGTTAATGGATTGCAAGGGTTTCATAAAATATTGTAGATATCTTTTAAGTTTGTCATTCTCCTTCTTCAATTCCTGCTTGGTCTGCACCTCCTTCCTTAATCTACCAAGGATTACAACACTATAACCCTCATAATATTCAATATCTTGTTCCATGGAAGCATGCCCTAGGTTGACAGTTCGCACATTGTAATCCTTCCCAGTCACATTATACCTATTCTTGTGAAGAGAAAGAGTAGCAATGTGGACCACTCTGTTATTTGCCTCATCCCTTTCAATCCTAGAAATAACCCTGGCTTTCTTCTTTACTTTTTCCTTTCCTACGTTCGCCAGTAATTCATCCCAATTGGGAGGAGTATCATCGACCACAATTTGTTTTCTCTTCAACTCCTTGTCTAACCATGCTAGGACTATGGGGTTCGGTTATACATTATCTTGTCCAACTGTATCCTTCTGAACTTTGGATGCATCTTCATCCAAACTCTGCTTCTCAAGAATTTCCTCAGCTGTATCCTCTTTTCCTTTGTCATGATCTCCTCTTTCATGCATTGGTGAGGGAATCTCAACTAGTATTTCCTCTTTCTGAGGAGGTCCATCCTCATGAACCTCTATAGGTGAATCATCATAAGCCACCAAAGGAGACTGCATAACTTTAGGCATTTTTGCCTCAACATTATAGAGTTCTCCCTCTTGGAATTCTTCCTCTCCATGATCCTGGGGATCCTCAACATCCTTTGGTTCATCTGGAAAATTATTAGTCTCATGAGAAGGAGGGACATCTTCATGCTCAGTGATAGGAGTAGTCATGGGAACACTTGCCTTTGGTGCACCATCCTTGGGAGACAGAGTCCTTGATCTCTTGGTATATACCTATGTCTTTTCTCCTGAGCTCTCCACCTCTACCACAAGGGGTTGAAATTCGTTATCTTCCTTAGAGGTTTCCTTATCCTTCTGTGATAGCCTCACAATTCTCTTTTTCTTGGGAAAAGGGACATTGGCATCCACTTCTTCTTTTTCTTCTTCATCTTTCTCAGCCTTTTTCTTCTTCGAGACATGCTTCCTTTTCTTGGCTATAGGCTTTCTTTGCTTCCCTACTTCCTCTCCCTGAACATATTTAATTTTAATCTTGAAAGGAGATCCCACCTTGGTTTTAACTTTGGGATCCTGTTCAGGTGATTCCTTAGAAGCAGAGTGAGACTCCAAGTATCCCATTAGATCATAGGTTCACTACACACCCTCACTCTCCAACTCCAACATCTTGTGCTTGAGCCATAGCTTGGTGAAATTGATTACTGGAGTCATGATTTGTTCTAACTCTATCTTATCCTCCTCTAGCCAATCCACTTGTCCAACTGGCTTATCCTTCACAACTTCAAAGTTATGGCCCTGAATCAAATTTCCACTATCCTCAACTTGATCTTGGACAAACTTTATGTTGTATAGCTGGACCAAGTTCATTGGTAGCCTGGATAACTTCTTCCTTCTAACTTCAAACTAATCACTGATGTGTGCCCAATAGTCCTCTATGTCATCCTTGTGACTATACTCTCTACTAGCCTTCTTCTATGCTTCACAAGTTATGTCAAATCTGGATCTCTTAGAATGGAAGGAAATACCAAGAGTACTCATTTCTTCTTCAGAAGCATGGGCTGAGTTAATAGAAGGGCATGCCTCACCACTGCCTATCCTCAAAGGAAAGTCACCAGCAAATATATTATTGTGCTTCTCCCTCTTCATAATTACATCAAAGTCACTTATCTGCCTTGTGACATCTAGAAGTACAACATGATCCGTGGGGTAACTAGGGATTTTGTATGGAGCCCTCTGACAACCATCAATTCTGAAGTATGAAAATGTGTGAAACTAGTTAAACCAGGCTCCAAACATCTTCATTAACTCCTTGGTATTGTCTCAAATCCAAACATGTTATGCACCCTATGGTAGCCTAGTGATGTACATAGTGAATGCATCATTCACCCTCCTATAGCTCTTGCCACCCAAGTGTAATTGTGGGTACACTTCATAAATTACATCCTGCCCAAACACACCCGTAGTGCTCAATCCCTTGTATGGGTGATTCCTTGAAAGTGCATACACCAAATAGGAGGTCATTGTGAAGGTCTTTGTCCATAAAACATTACACATTTTATCATGTATCATAGCACTTATAATGCCTGCCCATTGGTAGTCCATACACCACTCCATCCTTGCAATGACATGGAACATCCAGTTCTCAAACATTCCTGCACTTTTCAATCCCACTACCCTGTTGAGGAGTGTGATAGCATCATAGTATTCCTTCCCGAACATAGCCCTGAACAACTGCTTGGGTAACTTTGAGAAGTGGGACTTAAGTTTCTCCAACCAAGGATTGACAACCTATTGGGATTTGATGACATTTTCATCATAATACTTATTTTCTACATGCATATCGAAGACCACAACATGAGACCTATCAGGCATGTCAAAGGTCTGAGAAATGGACACAGGGTTATGATTTGCCACAATTATTCCTTGAGGAACAACTATCCTCTTTGTGCCCCTATCATAATGCTTGTCACACTCAAGCACCAGATCATAACACTAGACTGTAGGATGAAATCTTTGCACATGTGCCAACCCATACTCCAATATTCTTTTGGCCAACAAAGAGAGATTTTGTATTTCCATTCTTGCCTTAAATTCCTTATAGTCCCATAACCCAATGTTTGTATCAGTGATCCCTGACCAAATGGGGGTCAGCTTGCTCTTAGGAACTCTGCTCCTCAAATTCTTCTTAACCCTCTCTACATAGTTGAGCCCTCAGGATTTGGATCCATTACCTTACCCTTGCTCTACACAACAATAGCCTGACTTGATTCTACCTACATACAACAAAGATACCAAATTAAGATCCAACATAGCAAAGAGTTCAATTAGATCCATCACAAATGATATAACCATTCCTTAAGCAAATCCCAAAGATGAACAAAATCCCAAAAAACCCAAAAGAATCATTTATTATAAAGTTTAGGTTTTCAGCCCTCTCGCAGAATTCGGGCTGGAGAGGAATTCTGGGAAATTTCAGACCAAAGAGAATCCATCAAAACAACCAAAAAGAAATATCCAATCCATCATAGATCAATTATATCAACCAAGAAACCACATGATACATCTTAGAACAAGTTAAATCAATCATGAAATTCATAATCATCAACCAAACTTTCATACATTCTTTAAATTCTCCATTTTCAACAAAATCTCAGGGAATTCCACCTTGGACGGAAATCCGTGAAAATGACAACAATTTACAAATTCTGAGAAAATGAAGGGACCAAGAAATTATGGGAAAATCCCGAAGGCACAGAATTTTGCGAAGTCAATGAAATTTTCACACTTTAAGCCCACTTTTGGGAAATCGATAAGGCGACAGATAATTCAGGGAAATCCCTAGATACTGGAAATCCGTGAGGTGCTCAAAAACCCAAAATCTTTGACTTCGTTAGGATTTCACCTAGATCAATCAAATGATTAGGAAGTTGGAGATTTTTTCTAGGATTCAGATCAATTATAATGCAAGATGAACAATCCAGGTTCAAATCGATCAAAATAAGATTCACTCAATAAGAGGGAGGATTTCAACAAAGGAAACCCTAAGCAATCACCATGACAAGACAAATCGAATCTCAATTTGTTATCTTCATTTCACTTTTCCCCACATGACTCAACTAATGACAGGACGATTAGCAAGTTGAATGATAGCAATAGGTTGCACTTCATGTAGGGCACGGTTTCATCATAAGTCGGGGAATTTCAGATTAAACCAGAGCTCAGGATATGAAATCTCAAAATTAAATAGACGGAGGCAAAGAAATGGAAAACTCGCTCGAATTACAATCATGCAGAAGGAGAGGAGACGTGAGCCTCGAGGAAGGGCATCAAGCCAACAATTGACAACCCTAGCAATACTACCAGACCATACCACATCGATATCCCGACTCAAAGAATACACCCAAACAAACTTTAAAGAAGATTCAATTCATTTATCAAAAGAGAGGGTAGCATGTGCATACCATGAGGACAAATAAATCGAGGTAGCAACAATCGACAAGAGACCCAAAAAATTAGGGAAAAATGCAAGCAATCTCAAGAAATCTTGGCTGCAACCCTCGACCACGAGCTCAAATGCGCAATTCAGTAGTAGCAATCCAAAATCAAACTCCTCAAATCTCACTATAAGGAAAATGACATAAACCTCCTCATAAAATGTAAATAAACTCAATAAAGGAAAACTTCAAGATCATATGAGGCATTTAAATGCATCGACAAGACAATGAACCCGAGGATTCGAAGGCACGATGAAATCTTGGGAAAGTCCGGTCCAAGTGGAATTTTGCGAAGTTCTGAAATTTCTAAAAAACAATACAAAGCAGCCTCTGTCGTGTTTCCATGGCATCCGGGAAATTCTGCCCCAGGGGAATTTTCTCAAAAATAGAGAAAAATCTGAGATGGATCCCAAAATGCATAATTTTCAAAGTGCCTCCCTCAAGGGGGAATTTGCATGAATATGATAACCAATTGGGAACATGCTAGGACAACCAACTCCCCAAAACCAAAAGGGGCCAAGAAACCAAGAATGGAAGAAAAAAGAGCAAGAAAGAGGGTCCCTACTTTCAGTGGGGCATGTGTGCAAAAAGTGCACAACAAACCCATGGAGATGTTTGTAGTCTTTGGCTAAGGTGTTGGTGGTGCTTGAGAGGTGATGTTGGTTTGGAGTTTTTTTTCTTGATGTCATGTTATACTCTTGATTGTGCATTAGAGTTTTGGTATGAGGCATTGCTCTTGAGACCGTAGTGAAGTCACTTGGAGCATGGTATCTCCTAAGGGGGATGAAAAGATCATGGTGTCATGATAAGTTCATGTTTCAGATGTTTGGAGATTTGAAAGTGGTCTAGAGTTTCTCTTTGTTTTGAGTACATTGGTCATATTCTTGAGAACTTCATGTTAAGTGCAGTAATGTAGATTGGAGTTTAGCATGAGATGATCGATTGCTGGTGTTCATGGATACATGGAGAATAAGATGAGGCTATAATTATCTTGTGATGAGAAAAGTGTTGGTTACATTTGAAAGTTCAAGTATCCTACACCCTGGTTGAACATGAGTTCAATAGAGACCAATGAGGAGATTTCTCTTGGATGAGTCATGGTGGCTTGTATATCTTGGAGGAGGATTTTTCGTTTCCCACTCCTGGTTTTCTCAACAGTGAAGTCTATTTGAGAGGTAATTTCCCATTGTATCTTTCAGATGTGTTTGATGCTTTATTTCATGGTATGGATCTTGAATTGTTGTTTTACGGTTTTGGAGGATTCATAGTGAAAGGTGGACATCATGGTTTATTTCCTTGAGATTTTGTGTTATATAATTTTTTATGAGAACTGGTAGGAGATTCTTTATGAGCTAATTTCCTAAAATGGGAAATGAATTAGTTAATCTTCTTTGAGAGGCTTACATCCATTTTTTGTTACATATTACATATGTTAAGTTTGATCTCAGTGATTAAACGGTTGGCTGTTATTATGGCTTTTCCTTTGGGATGTGAAGGAGATCATACTTGACACAATTGGATTTTAGAGGTGAATGTATGAGGATGTTCTACATGTATATGTTGTGTAGAGTTTCTCTCTTTGGTCTTGGTTGTCTTCCTAGAAGTTTGATTTCATTTTACATTGGTTTGAGATTTGGTCGAAGCTTTTGTTTTTACTCAAGTTTTTGAACGGTAACTTGGAGGTTCTTTATATTTTTCCCATGTTGGGTGTTGAAGAACTTGGAAGAGCTCTGGAATACTGTTCAGAGAAATGATTCTTGTAGTAGTTGGTTGTAGGTTATGCATTCTATTGTGGATATTTCCTTGGTACTACATGGTTACACTTTCTATGTGTTGTCATGCTTTTGATCTTTTAGATTTGGCATTACCCATGGAATGGGAGTACTTGGATTGATTAGTTTGTACATGGTGCTTGTATCTGCAATTGATTGGTTGGTTATGCTGCTGGCATGAGTTTACTAATGTGGATACCTTGAAGGCATGTGATATTGTATGGAATAGCATGAGTTGTGGGTGATTTTTTCAGTTACGTGGGTTGATCAGTTGGATGGTTGCAATCAATTTTCAAGTTTTTGTTTCGGCCAATGTTCTATCTTGTTTCTAGAGAATGATTTTCATAGAGGTGATTTGGTTTGGCCTTGCAAGTTGATGTTTTTTTTTACTTCTGTATGGTTTGTTGTTGGTGCTTTAGAGTGGTCAGTAAGATCTTTATCAAATGGGAGTTTTTTATAAAAGTGTGCCTCAATCTTACTAGCTTAAACCTCTTGAATGAGAAAATAGGTGAGACCCTTGGAATGTCTTGCTGATGAGAAGTTGTGTTCTAAAGTCTTGAAGGGATCAGATTGGTGTGATTGAGGACCTGTCTCGCCGATGACAGTGATCAACGTAACTTGAATGGTCGGTAGGAGTCCTTCCTCTCTTGTCTGATGGAAGGAGTTAGACCGATAGTTGATCATCGACAAGATTCTGGTCGGTGGCTCTCCGTTAGGCTAACCTTTGGTGCTCAATGAATTTTTTGGAAGTTAGACTGATGGATTTGGATCGGTGGAAGTCTTGTTGATGGATAAGATTGATGGGAACTAGGAATTGCCTTGCCGATGGTAGTAATCAGGCTAACTTGAATGGTTAATGGAGGCTCTTCTGCTACTGTCTGACAGAAGGATTTATACTGATGGGAGTGGATTGAAAAAAGTATTACCAATGAACGACATCAGTAGAACATGGCTTGTCAACCGAGATTTTGGTGTATTAATCTGATAGTGTTAGTGTCGATAGATCACATCGGTGCAAGTCTTGTCATTGAATAGATGGTTAGGTTGACACGAGACTTTAGAAAGGGCTCTCAGGGTTGCACCGATAGTAGAAGTTAGGCCGATGGGTTTGGGATCAACGTAAGTCTTGCCAATGGTTCTTCATTGGTGGGAAACATGACTTCGGCCCAGCTCTGAGATGTTCGTCTGATGGTTAAGGTTTGGATGATGGGTGTGTTCAATGTGACTCTTGTTGACGACAAGTTTCGAATCGCAGTGAGCTAAATATCATTTGGGTGACTTGGGATCTCCGTGGAACCTTCTATTTCCTCCCAATAGTGTTGTTCTTGTTGATGGTCTATTCTAGTTGGTCCTCGGTGTGACTCTTGGTGATGTTTTGGTCTTGATATTCTTGAGGGACATTGGGAAGACCTGGACAATCATTTGGACTTTCCAGACTCTCGCCGATAGTGTGTGTCATACTGATGGATGTGATGGTTGAATGAAGTTGACTTGGTGGATTGTTGAGGTGTACGATGGACATTGGTGGATTGTGCTGAGTTGGTGGTGACCATTTCTAAGATTGGCAAGGACGACTGTTGATCTGTTGGTAAACTGAACAAATGGTTTTGTACAAGAAATGAACAGATCATTGGCTTGGCTAAATGAGAGGTTCGCTATGGAAGTTCTTGTGTGAGTATTCAAATAGTATGCACGTAGCATTGTAACTATGAGAACGCTTTGAAATAGAACACAAAAGAATGTGAACCTATGTTGGCCAAAAGGTTGGCTATTTTTGGGTCGATTGGAAATGAATCTGCATTGTATGTTGTGTGAGGACATTGGAATAGTGTGAGGATTTTGATAATGTTTTTGTTTGTATTCTCTAGATGGAGAAGATGTAAACTCCTGAAGAGCATAGCTCTGAGATTGTATTGTAACTATTCTTGTTGTTGATTAATACAATTGAGCTGGGTGTTTTGGAGGATGGGGTTTTTTACTTGAAAGGGTTTTCCCCACATAAATATATGTGTTCATTTGTTTGTCTTCCATGTTTTTCGATTCTATAATTTTGAATATGTGCTAAGTGGTTACACTGGTTAAGTTGCATGTGCTTTTCTCGAAAGGGTTAATTTGGGAAATCAATTGTGCTAGTTTCCACTTTATGGCATAGTAGTGCATGTCTTTGAGGTAATTTGAGGGAATTAAAATCATGAAGGCACTGCTGTTCTTAGATGTTTCATTCTAATATGACCCAATTTTCATTACAAAATTGATACATTTTAATTTTCTAAGTGAGAGAAATTTGTCATTTTGGGAGATCTAAATCATGATATCTTATGGCATAGGTACTTTTAATGATGTTTGGGGGAATAATGGATCAACTCAATAAAAGCACCAACATATGAAGGGCAGTCAAGGGAACTATTTTATTTCACCAAAATGATGATGATTGTTAGGATTTGTCCATCCAAATCAAGAGCAACATCTCTACCTCTTAGAAGCACCAATCTGCAAAAGTAATGCACTTAATTGGCTACAAGAATGTTGTGAATACATCAAGAAAAAGGGTAGGCTTTGACAACTTTCAGCTGCAGCAAAAGGAATCAACTAGAAGACAAAACTACTACAGTGCCAAGGTCACTAGATGAAAAAATAGGAATATGACAAAGTTGTATTTTAAATTCCTATTTATTTGGGGGTAGGTGAAACCCTAAATTGTAATGAATCTGGGCCACACAATGTAAATCAATACTAGCCATTCATTTGGGCTTTGGAAAATTATAAATAGGGGCTTGCTCCTCATTTGTAAATGGTTGGAGAATTGGTGCAAAAGGCATTTGCAGCAATAAAAGGCAACATTTCATGATTTTATGGATGTTCTCTTTGACTTTTTTCATCTTGCATGCATGTTTCTACTTCCATGTTAGTTATAGTTTGTAGTTTCTTGAATGGTTGTGATAATGGTGTTTGTTGTTATGGTATTTGATGAATTTCCAACCCATAATTTTGGCACTTCTTGATGAAAAGCTGCTTTGAAAAGTTAGCCTGAGCTTCCATATTTCATTGCTGAAACTTAGTTCAATTGCATGTTCATGATGTGCATGTGTAATCTAAAAATCAGCAGTCCTTAGAATATTACACTGGTTTTGTGTAGCTGTAGGTTCTCTTGGTCAAGAAAAACCCAGTTTAGGAAGTTTGTCTCTTGTAGGAACCACCATTGTTACTGTTCATTCATGCTTAGATTTAGAAAAAATATCTCAACCCTTTCCCTTGTGCTATTTCTTTTATTCCCTTGTTAGATTAGGATTCAAAGCATCAAAACAATGCCAAATCTGATGAACATGGTGAGTTTCAACTTGTTGTTCTGAGTGGGAAGCCACTATTCATTCACTTCTAGCACTTTAAAACTCCATTTGCAGACCCAACTTCCCATGCTTTGCAAACCATAAAGGCTGACCCTATGTTACCAAAAAAACACATCAACCACCTGAACTATTCCAAGCATTGTCATGACTTGACACCCGAGAGACCTTGGGGTAGGATTTTGTAACTTGTTGCAGATTTCTACCTTTCAAGAGAGGTGATACACCTATGCATTTCCTATGTTGAGAAAGTGTATACAAAACCCATCAACATGTTTCTAAAGAATTTTTTTTAGGATGTTCCATGTACAATGTACCTTGTCATAGATTTTCTAATTGTCAAGATTATCAGTGCCCTTTGATCTCTAATAACTCTAGTTAGGGTTTTGACTTCTTTATTCCATATGGATTTATTTCTCGGTATATCCCCAAATTTGCATAATCCAATCAAATTTCCAATTACTTCCTTCGAAATGATGTAGGGTTTGTCCAGAATCAAAGTTTGATCATTCAATCTACTCAAAATGAATTTAACGATTTTTGCATTCTCGAAATAGGGAAACTCATTCTAAATGTCCAATTTTTTGTGTTTGGATTCTCTCACCCATTTCAATTCATCGAGCAACAATATATTTATTATGACTCTAATCTTCTCACTATTGTATTCATCTAAATTAATTGTCCCTTTAATTTATTCCATTGCCTTCCGTACAATTGCATGCCAAATTATATGGAAATTCCAAAAACAACTAAAATACTTGATAGATTTCAAGATTTTCTGCTGAGTTAACTTCATTCCTTCAAAATTTTGCTACCGAGTGCTCTCCTTCTTCTCTTCTTCGATAGATCGCACACTTGTAATAAATGTGTTTTCCCTAGGTATTTTGGATACCCTGCTTTCCTAGACAGAGAAAGAAAATTTCTTCCTCAGACCTATCATTTCTTGAATTTCCTTTTAAGTGTTTTCCAAAGCCTCTATAGAGCATTGATACAAATTTTTAGCAATATTTCGCATTCTGGTACCATCTTATAAATAGGGTAAAAAGGATTTTCTTGAAAAATTTCCCCTAGGCCAATGTCCTAAAATCAATTATCAGAGGAATTGTCAGAAGTAGGTTCTGGTACAGAGTCATTTCCAGCATCAGATTCATTTGTCCTTACCCATGTCTTCTTCATCTGATCTCTTATTTCATCCATGATCATTTTTCCTTTTTCTTTATTGTCATTCTATGTATTTTTTCTTTTGTATGCCAGACCTCTTTTATCCACTGTTGTGTTTTTGCAAAATCTTGCAATGTGACCATATTTGTTGCAATTGTAGCACAAAATATTTCTTGTCTAGAACAATCATTCCATTGATTTCTTCTTGATCTGTATTCATTAGAAATATGCTCAAATCTTCCACAGGTCTAACATTCAACATTCCTTCTACTGACAGAGTAGTTTGACATACTTCTGCATTTAACTGATTTATGAACAAACTTTTTCCAATTGAAACATTGACCAAAAAATGACGAGTCCCTTGATTTCATTTACTTCTACACTGAACCACCATATGACCAAATTTATTGCAAGAAAAAAAATATCCATTAAACTTTTGAGCATTAGGTTGTCTTACCGGATACTTTCCACCTTTGTTCATCTAGTTACCTTGTCTAAAATTATTTTTTCCAGATCCGGAACATTCTCCTTTCTCATATCCAAGGCCTCGCTTGTCATTTCCACTATTTTTTCCTTGATTCATCTCATCAAGCTTAACTGAGCTAATCTTGAAATTTTCCTTGTATTCATTTGCAGTAGTAAGTTCATCTCTAATAATAAAAATCCATTTTCCAAGTTCTTCTTCATTGTTTATGGATTGTTGCATTTCATTCTCCAACTGAATGAATTCTCCATTTATTCTTCTACATTCATCAAATTTTTCTTTTAAGGACTGAGTAAGGTTCTCCTCATTCTTCTTCCTTTCTTCAATCTCCTTAGTCATCTTCATCACCATAGATTCCATCTCATATTTTGGGGTAGAATTGTCTCTAGCAAGCTTTTCACATTCTTCTATTATTTCCTTCAAGGTTTGATTCAGTTGAACAACATCCATGCTTCTGATCTCTTTTTTCTTGATCTGATCATAGAGATCCTTAATGTTTGAATGAATTTCTCAGCATCCCTAAGATTTCCTTTCAATTCCAGGACTTCTTCTTTAGACTGATCAAGGTCATCAAGTGCCACCAAAAGTTGTTGTTGAAGACTGGCAGAATCCATTACATTCCAAGATCCACCTCAAACTGCTAGACTTCTTTCAAGGAACTAGGCTCTAATACCAATTCTTGGACTCAAGGGAACATTAAGAGGGGGGATGAATCAATGTTCTGCAAATTTGAATTTTATTAATCTGATTTTTAAACCATTTCAACATTAATGCAAACGAAATATGTAAAAACACAAAGTAATCATTCACAACACCATAATACAAGGATTTTTACGTGGAAACCCTATTAGGGGAAAAACCATGGTGGAGGTTAATCCATAATTTGAGTAATCAAATATAAGTTTTACAAAAAGGAATGCACTTGCATTTAGGCTCACTACTGAAAATGGGAAGGCTCATTTCCTAAAAAAATATTCAAAATAAAACCATCTGAAGGTTGAACTGAAGTAATAGCATCTACTTATGCCAGGTTATAGTTCCGATTGGGCTCATAGATTAGATTATGGACCTTCTGTATGATTATGCACTTTTCTCTACTCTGCTCTGATCTTCTCTACCCTTTGCATTATAAATCCATGCACAGATGAATTCACATCACTATCCTTTTGAATTTTGCATCACAAACTAGTATACTTCACATTTCACACATTCACCTCTCTAAAATGATACAACCGATCTCTTATATATATCCGCTCTCAAATATTTAATCATTCATATGTCAGCTTTTACAAAACATAGAATACTTTTCAACCATCGGCTAAATTCACAAATAATTGTTAATGTGCACCATCCATAGTCAGCCACAGTGTAGTAGGGACCCAAATAAAAAAATTCGAGCACAATTTTTTTTAACCAATTACACGTTAAACATCCACAATGACTATATCTGCCAAGTCGGCCTTCTAGCACTGATAACTAGAAAATCAATGCATCAGATCTCCTAGATCATACACCAGTAAATATGCATCCAAATAACGATTGAATAATATAGTACACACATAGATATACCTTTCTCTAAGATCCACAACTCAAAATAATAGTCCCGTGAAGTATACAGATCGACATCTTTGTCTTTAACTAGATACCATGTTCTTCATTCTGTTTGCCAGTATGAACACATAATGAAGTGGGTTGGATCAATGACTTAGGTTGCCATCAATGACAACAATAAGAACCATATGCCAACATCAAGATCATTTGAGATATCTACAAATCTGAAGATAAATATCTTACAAAATGATCTAGAGGAAGAGATCTTAATTTGATAGTTGGAGTTGTACATTGAGAAGGGTAAGGAAAGCTCGTTTTGTTAGTTGAAGAAACAAATTTCTGGTTAAAAAAATCTAGAATGTTGTATAAAAATATTATTTCATATATTTTGGGGTTGGGTTTATCAACTCCAATTTTAGTAATTTTTTTTACTATAAATAAAATAGTGATAAATTATCATTATCAATTTCTATTTCAATTATGTGTTTCTATTTTGTAATGGTAGGGAAATTATTAAGGGCTTGAAATATCAAATTTCATTAAAATTTAATTATAGGACTAAGAATTCACTAAGTAAATACTTGGGATGTAAATTAGACCTGATAGGAATGACAAAATCTTTGGATTTGTTAGAGGAAATATGTTGAGTATTTATTTTGGTTGAAATAAACTAGTGACAATTTCTATTTTACAGGGACTAAGATTTCATTTGAGTAATGTCCTATTAAACCTACCAAGAGGTATAAAAAAAAAATAGTTCCCTATTCTAGTGAAATTATGAGCCTCATGTATGTTATCATCTAGACTAGACCAACCATTTCCCAAGCAATGGTAGTCTTGAGTTGTTACATGGCTAATCCCATAAGGGATCGTTGGATTATAGTTAAGACGGTCTTTAATTATTTGTGAGGTAATTCTAAGTATTCCATTAATTTTGATGGTGATATTTTAGATAACCAAAACGCAATGGATATTTAGGGTTATGTAGATTTCTAGATTAGCTAGAGGATTTTAATAGCATAAGGTCTATGAGTGGATACATTTCTAACTTTGGTGGTGTAGTGAGGTATAAAAATAAGTGAGATGTTGTGGTTGTGTGAACAAGATTAATGGAGAGATTGATCAAAAGGTATAAAAAAGAAGATGGTTAGATCAAACCACAAACCAAGACCCAATTGATCAAATTAAACCCATTACCAATGAAGTCATTAGCTAGAATCAAATGAAAGTAGACAAGAAATGAAAGCATAAATGGAATTTAATCTATTTTTACCTTACCCAAATATGCTAACCCTTCATTGTTGACAATGTGAGATTATGATTTGAGATATGTGGATTTATCATGCTTAGCATACCCCAATTGTGAAAAAGCTTGAAATATTGATGGCTATGGAGGCTAGATTTCTATGGAGCTTAAATTGATAATTGGGGATAGAGACATCCTTTGAATGAGAGATGAAGGCTTGTTTTATAGATCTCAAAATATTTGATCATCAATTGATATTAAAATTTTAAAGAAATGGTTGAGAGTGAATGGAGGTAGAGGCCATCCATGTTGAGGAAGAGTTTAGTTAACTGGAGGTCCTTCCTAAATCTTAGGAATATATTTGAGATATTTTTGGAGGGAAGATATTTTCAAATTTTAATTTGAGTTTGAATTTGAAATATTCCATTTTGAGAGGGAATGTGCAACTAAATGAATTAAATAATTCATTTAATTGTGGAAGAAAATTAGCTAATTAAATAATTGAGAAATTATTTAATTACGAGAGGTAAGAAGAATGTAATGATTTTTAATCAAATAGTTGAAATTATTTAATTAAAAGATGATAAAAGGGGGTGATGAGAGATAATGACTGAAAATGATAAATTAGATGAATGTGTGATGTGTCAGACATTTTTAAGTGTCTACAATTTTCTTTATAAATAGTAGCAAATTACATGATATATACTTATATTTTTAAGGACTATGTGAGGATTATAAGATTATATTCATATGTTGGGTTGCATTATACATTAGTTAGATTTTATTGTGATAGTTAGAGTGTCATTAGCTTGGCAAAGATTGCCATCTTTCATGAGAGGATGAAGAATATTTATGTATACTATCATTTTGTTCATGATATGGTGGAATATGAGAGGGTGTTGCTAGAGAATATTGACACTTTAGATAATGTTGTAAGTTCTTTGACAAATATAGTTAGCACAAATAAATTTAGATGGTGAATTAAGACTATGGGCCTCTTGGTCCCTAGCAAATAGTTGACAATGTTAGTATTCCATTGACATTTGAAAATTATACAAAAAGTGGGAGAATTATGGGAAAGGTGTAGAAACATTACAAATTGATGATGAGAACACTAAATATAATTTTTGGACTACGAATATTATTGTGTTATTCCAATGTGTTTTCTTTGCTTTATTTTTATTCTTGAACATGGTATACTTTTGAATGTTAATAAGTTGAGAGTTACAAGTATAGAGGTAACATCAAATTTTGTTTTTAAGTGTATCATGGATTATAAGCCTAGATTAGATATAAATCAGCCAAAATTTTAAATGGTATAAAATTTTGTTTTTAGAATATCATAGGTTTTAAGCCTAGTGATTAAATATAAATGAGACAAACATTGAATATCTTTAATATCTTTATAGAAAATATTTTCTTAAAGAATTCATGTTTTTTTTTGTCTCTAGAAGAAAATGACATCAATCCCTTTTTATGTAAGTTTTCATGGATATTTATTTCTAAAATCATATTATTTCAGATTTATTCCAACCAATCAAATGTATTTATAATTTAGGAAAAATGGTGGTTGATGTATATTTAAAAATGAGGGTTTATGAATACTATTTATTTTTCATTTCAAAACATGCTTTAGCTCAATGTTTATCGAATCCATCTTGAATATTGCGGGTTTATGAATGCTATCTTTTTATTTATTTCAAAACATGCTTTAGCTTAATGTTTATCAAATCCATCTTGAATCCTGTTGTAATATTTGGGAGTAGATAAATAATTATATTGGTTCTAGTTTTGTTTATTACTAATTTTTCATGTACAATATTTCAATTCATTTTATAATAGTCTTTGTATTTGAGGGTTGTTCTATAGTAGTCTTTATATTTGAGGGAGTTGTGTGTTTGACATCTCAAAATTAGGAAAATGGAGTACAAAGGTAAATTTTGGATGTAGTTTTGATTGTTTCATTTAGGTTCTTCTTATAAAATTTATCTTATGTTAGTTATTGATCTTAAGATACATTTTCTTAACAAGGAAATTGTGAAACTTGAGTTTGATAGAAAGAATGAAAAAAATTCCCATAATCATGACATCTTAAGAGAAAAATTTCATAGGGATTTTCCTTCCAAAAACACACTATTTTTTTATCATCTATTTTTGCTTGTTAATGTTCGATCAAGAATAGAATATATTTTGAAACAAATTCTTGAGTTATTTTATTTTTATTATATTATGTAGACACATGAAAATGTCCTAATCATATTACATGTTGAGATTTCAATTATTAACATTGTTTCTCCCTTATTTCACCTAATTCATCTATTTAATTAAATAATGTCATTTGTTTAATTAATTTCACTATTTTCTCCTATTAATCAAATAATTAATTTAATTTGATTAATTCACCATCCTTCACCTTAATTTTGTTCTCATTTGATTAATTAATGTCAAATTATTTAATTAAATATCATGAATCCTCTTTGATTAAATAGTTCCTAATTGTTTAATTAAAGTCTTTAATCCCTCCACTTACACAATTAAAAAAAAAATTCTTAGATTTTTTAATTGGCTAATATTTCCTCCAATCATTCAAAGAATATTCTCACGTAATATTCCTCTTTTTCAAATTCAAATATTTCCCTCCACATGGAAATATCTCCCACATGATCCTAAAATTAAGGGATTTGTTATTATCTCAAGCAATTTGGACGTTTGATTAAAATCCTTGTTCCATATCATTGTGCAGTATCAACCCTTGATTTGATCTTTGAACCATGCCATCTTCTTTCCTTCAATTTCATCATTTGATTGGCCAATTTAATTTTAACCATTGATTCATTCTAAAAATATATAAATAGCATTCATTTTATATGAATTGTCATTCACAATCACTTGAACAACCAAACTATACTAAAATTCCTACTCACCATTTGAGCTAATTACCTTTTTGTGAATTACTATTGACATCAATTCATAAACCTTTTGAAGCTTTGCATCGTCAATCATGGATTAGGCTTCAAGCTAAGTACTCTACATCAGATTCAATACTAATCCCCCAATGGGATGAAGTTTGTATTTTTAGTTATTGTTCATTTGCATTAGTTTGGTATCTTATACTTTCAATTAACCTAGTAAATTGTAAGAATCTCATTTTAATATGGTTTAATATGGTCATTTGCTTGTTTCTTAGTTAATTTCCATTCCTTTTTTATCATATTAATCTTCCATGTTCACATTTTGGTATGCTTGGTGGGACACATGTCCTTAGCTAGCTAGTGTTTATTTTATTTTTTCAAATATTGCAGGTTTAGGAGGTAGAGCGACACCTTTGCAACTAACCAGACTGACGCTTTTGCAAATTTTAACACCTTTTCATGTTAAAGGCCATCATATGCAAATAGCGATTCCTTTGCTTGAAATTATTTATTTTATGCTTGCAGGTTATAGAGTGACACATATGCAAACAACAACACATCTACCAAATAATGATGCTTCTATACATAACTAGACTGATACCTCTATCTGACAGAATGATGCTTCTATTTGAAAAAGTGACACCTTAGTAGGTATATCAAGTAGTTTAATTTTTTAGGGTTGCATTTGATTTCAACTTGTTTTTTCATGTAGCCTCAATTGTTTTCTATTTTTTGTCTGTCATTTATGAGGCTAACATTTACAAGGGACTTCATGAAGCATTGATCAAACTAAAAATATTTTGTTAACACTTCTTGGAAGGAATGAAGCATGGATCAGTTTGAAAAAAAAAAATTCAACACTTGTTTGAAGGAATAATCTTAGATTTATTTCAATTTAATGCATTAAATTAGATTCACATTTAGCTTTGGTGCATAAAAGTGAACCCCAAAACTCTCATTTTTGGATTTGGTGTTTAAAATTGGATAATCAAATTGCATCTTTTTATCGATTGAAAATGAACATACAAATTTTATGCCTTAGCTTTGTTGCACCTAAAGTGAAAAATTGTTTTCTTTTATATATCATACTTGGAAAGCTTTGAGATGTGTATTCTTTCCCCTCTCACCTAGTGTGATCTTGGGTGAAGAGAAACATCTTGAACTTGCATTTCATGTTCATTAAATTAGCTGAAGGACATTTCTATGTATCCTCTCCCCTCGTGCCTAGTGCGATATTGGGTGAAGATAAATAGTAACAAGAATCCTTCCCCTTTTTTTTAAAGGAGGACTACCTTAAGACACATCCTTATGAAGAACTCAAGGGTTTGACCCGAAGCAAAATTTTTGAGTGCACTATACAAATTGGATGAGAGAAAAAGTTGTAGTTCAGTTTGCGAATGTAGCGTACTAGTATTTCATTAGATGACTATGGTTTTTTGGTTCCTCGAGGAGATTTCTATGTAGCCGGTGGTGTTCAAAAATGATTTACCCACTACAAACCTATGTTTTAGAGGCCTAAGAGTTTCAAATGCCTTCTATTAGTGGTGCAATGGGATAACATCATCCCATGAAGTTATTTGATACGTATCAATTCTAGTTGAGGTGATAAAACTCGGGTTGCAAGGAAATTTTCCATCCGAGGTAAGAGGTGTGTCATGTATGTGCAGATACTCTAGTTACCCATTCTATGACTGACCTATTTTACCAACGGGCCCACTTTTTGTAAGATAAACCTTATCTAAACTACTAAATAAGTTGTACTCCATGGCATGTTTTCATGTGGAGGCCTTGCAATACCAATTAGTGTGTTCTTATGGAAGAAGAAAATGTGAAAAATATCCAAACACCTAATTGAGTCAGTTTACATGCTACATACTATATTTTTCAAAATTCAAACATTAAAAAAATTACTTGAAATCACATTTTAAAGATCCACTAAGCAGATTGACGCCTTTTCTTGAACATTGTGACACCTTTGCACAGATTGACACTTCCATTTTTATCAAAACAATGCTTCTATTTACACATCGACGCCTTTGCACATCGCAGTGCTTTTACTAGGGATGACAAAAAATTGTATATTGATGACTCATTTTGGACAACCTAATGCTTCTACCAAAGAACAATACCTTTGCAAATGTCGATTCCTTTGTAGAAAAATAGAGTGATGCCTTTGCAATAATTTCAAAATAATAACCTTCAAAACATTATCTAATTTTTTCTTTTGGTTTTAAAACACTCAACTCGTTCAAATTAATAAAAAAAATTCTTGGCTCATTGATAGCACTCAAAACATCAAACACATCTAAAACTTGAGTCTAGATTCTTGCCAAAAATTGAAAGTTTCATATCATACACACATTCACCAAATCAGCCATCATTGGTCCTTGTGTTGTTAAAAAATGTGAACTAATTAAATAGCAAACTAACACACCGATAAGACAATATATTAAAGAAATCTAATTAAAGAACATAAATGCAAACTCTAACAGCTTCTTCAAAGTCATCCCATCGTCATCTATCTCCAAGAATTTGATTAAAGGTGCTGGCTCTCAGTTGTGTAAGCATCAGCTTGTTGAAATGGAAGCTTAGGAGAATGAGATTATTTGAAATGCATGTGCATTATTATATGATTTATGCAATGAAATTGAAATGCTAAGATGCTGATAAATGCTAGAATGCAACTATAGTAACTGCGTATGAAATCTAAGATTCAAGGTGGTGTCTTCAACTCATAAGAGGGATGTATTTATAGATTTTTGAAGGCAAGAATCCAGTTGGAGAGGATCAACGGTTGAGATTAAACCTGTTAAGATGAACGGTGAGAGATTGAGAAGTTGAAAAAAAGATAGAAAGAAATATGGAAGATGAAAGATGTTTCCATAATTTAAATAAATAATATTTAATTATGTGTGAGAGATGATAAAAGCGCTTGAATTAAATATTAAAATACTTAATTAAATATGGGAGGAAGAAAGTTTCTAATTAAATATTTTTGGAATATTTAATTATGGAGGAAAGAAAGGTTTCAATTAAATATTGGAAATATTTAATTATGTGGAAAAGAATAAAGAAATTAGAAAGAAAGCGTTTAATTAAATATTGGAAATATTTAATTGTGGAGAAAAGAAGAATATCATTTAAATTTGGAATTTAAATTTGTGTTAGTTAATATAAATAAATTGTGAAATTTATTTAATTAATTAAGAGGAAGATGGAAATAATTAAATAAACTTATTTATTTAATTAAATTAGAAGAATTGGAAAAATGAACAATATAAATAAATAATTAAATTTATTTATATGTAGATGACTTTAAGAATATTAATTAAATAAGTCATATTTAATTAATTAATAGATGTGTACAGTCCTCAACCTATAAAAAGTCTTTGTTAGCAAAATTTTAAGAAAAAAAGTAATTTCAACAAAATAAGTCATATCTTAAGGTTGATACAAATTTTAAGGTCACAACACAAGATTTAAGGGAAAATGGAAAAAAATCCTAGTGGTCCAAACATGCCTACAACAAGTGCTATTGCTAATGAACCAATATTTGGGATACTCAATTTTAATCCTAGAGATTTTACAACTCCAAAGAATAATTAACCACCCCCGCAACCATATCAATAATTAATTGTTCCAATAGAATACATCACCAATAAACCTCAAGAATTTACCATTGAATAAATACTAGAGATGGAACAAGATCCATGACTTACTCATTTCATAAACACAATGTTGAATCTACATGCAAGTCAATACATGCTCAAAGTAGCACAAGGAGGTTGAAAACTTCCCCAAAATTTTGATGTGCACACTAAGGGAATAACCATCTACAATAATTGCATCCATGAATCAACCTCCTTAAGGTGAACCTTTGGTCCATCACATTGTACAACCAATGTCAAAATCATCCTCACCAAATTTACCAAGTCAACCAATAGTCACTAGGATGGATTCAACAAACCTTACTAGTCAATATGGAAATCAATTGGGTCAAAACCTAGGAAGTTACATAAATGTGGACAGTCAAAACACTGCCATCCCTCAGAATACCAACATTATATCCACATTTCATCCTCAAAACACAAAAATTCCACCCACATTTCATGCTCAAAACACTGATGTCCCGTTTACATCTAATGCTCAAAACGTTCACACCAATATTACTAGTGTTCAAAATATACAAAATTAAGGATCTCAAAAGAGTCAGTGTCAATATTATCAATAAAATCAAGGTATCACAATAATATCAAGGGTCACAAAATCAAATGTCCCAACATCAAGTGAATACTCAACATCAAGGGAATTCCCAACATCAAGGAAATCTTCAACAAAATCAAGTTCATGTATCACAACAATAGCAAGGGTCTCAAAAACAAATATCCCAACATCAAGTGAATCCTCAACATCAAGTCTCTCAAAATCAAATGAATCCTCCATGACATCAAGGGTCTCAACATTTAAAGTGAATCATCAACAACCTCATATTCATCCACAAAATCATTTTTTCAAAATCTAATATTTCAATAACATCAAGTACCCTAATTTATCAAAGTCAAAATCAAAATCTATCAAATTAGAATTCGTAACATCACATGTCACAAAACCAAATCCCACAATATCATAAATATCAAGCGTATCAAGGACAAAATCAAAGCATCCCTCTACCACAACACCAAAAACTCACTCACAACACTAACAACTCACTCACAACACCATCCCACAAAATCAATACATCACACCAAAGAAAAACATCATTCCACGTTCACAACACCTTATCCCATCTCCTCAAAGACAACAAGCTCTTTCTCAACAACAAGATATCACACAAAAACAATATCTTTATCAACAACAAACTATTGCACAACAACAAGCTCTTGCTCCATAACGAGAATTACAAGCTCAAGAACAACAATATGCTCAACACTAATTGCTTATTCAACAACACCAAAAACATTTACAATACAACCCTCAACAATAGAAATATGCAAGTGCTCAACAAAATGTCACATCTAAAAATTAATATGGATTATAGAAAACACCACCACCGTCATCACCCTTAAATCCAAAATATCAGGCCAACCCCAAATTCACTCCACACAAAACATATAACCATCATATCAAAATCTAGATTATAACTCATCCACCATCTTAAAATACACTATGTTTGCTCCACCATTGAATAATCCTAAAGATGAAATATTTTCCCAAATACAAACATTAACGTAGAAAATCTACGACATTCAAATGGGAAAGACTAAAAAGTCTTATCCGGTCTAAGATCTATGTCCTTATCCATTTGATTGAAGTATCAAAATAATACCATTTGCCTCAAATTTTGAGATACCCAAATTTGACAAATACAAAGGGTGTGGTAATCCAAAGGAGCATATTAGAGAGTTGTATGTTGCATGTATGGAAGTATCGTATAATGATTCATATCCTATGCATCTCTTCCCAATAATTTTGGGAGGGCAAGCTACAGAGTGGTTTTCACACCTACTTCCAAGAATTAAAATGTTTCACGAGATCATAGATCAATTTTTAGCTCATTTATCCTACAGTATTGATGCAAACGTAACCTTGGAAGAAACATATACCCATAAATAGAAAAAGGGAGAAGAGTTTGCATAATTTTTACAATGATGGATACATAAGACAATCAAGTGCAAATAGCTCATACTTGAGAGGCAACAAGTAGAAATTCTTGCAAGAAATGAAAATATTGATTTAGCCTTCCAATTGAGAATGTAATGTGTGTCAACATTTGAAGAACTCATATCCAAAGGTGTTAACATTGAAAGAGGCCTCGTCACAAAAGGATAAATACAATTTTACAAAGATAATCGAGCATTGTCTAGTTCCAGTGATAACCTCATATATGGGCCAAGAAGAAGAATGTTACTAATAATGGTGTAGTTGATGTGAAAGTTGTGATAAACACTCCAAGAAAAGAAAATGCACAACAACAAAACAATCATTAAAATATTAACAATTTCACTCCTCTAAGAGGAACACCACCTAGACAAAATAATTATCCCCATGATGCAAGTCACACCTTTGGGGGTGTGTTGGGTCTCAAAAACACTGGTTTCAAAGAACCATGAGAGGCTGCCAAACTCTCAATACATTGTTGGTCAACTAACAAGGCCAACATGTATAGTTGAACCCTCTACTCTTAAGGCTCTACTAGACCTAGGCGGGTGCACCTATATGAGTGACATAGATTTTAAATTTTACTTCTCCAACTTGATCTAACTATCCACAAATGGAAATTTGATAGTGGATAGAAAATGATCCTAACTTGGTGTGAATTGTATAAGGTATGAGTTAATATATCTAATAAAAAAGATGTTAAATGGAATGGATAGATCTAATGTAATCTAAATAGGGGAGACCAGTGCCTTGTTGGGTAAAACGGAGTCGAATAAAAGCTTTAAAAGAATGGTTTCTATCTGGCAGGGACTCTAATTATTTGGCATATGGTTTTTAGCCTATAACTTGTATAAACATGCAAGGATGTAATTATCAAAATCTTCTTAATGTTCCAAATGATAATTTCTAGATTATTGTGAATGACTTGAAGGAATTAATCTTTGCTTGAAAGAACCAACCAATCACATCACACAAATACAACATATGTGTATTGATAAACTGAGAATATACTTGATATGTCAATTTAAATAATAAAGAAACATCAACCTTGGAGACAACTTGATAATATTCCGATTGATTTCAACAAATAATTGATACTAGAATAGTGCCACAACATTAGATTTTATTCATCCGATCCTTCAAAATTTATACATGCATCATGGTCTCCTTGAATATCATTCTAAGAATATGTACAACAATTTTCCTATTTTTCTTCTATTATCTCCCCTCCATTCTACTACTATTTTTACAAATATTTATACATTACAGATCAAGGGTCACGACCCTTCATTTTTTGGTTGTGGTGGTTTATATTTTTCATAGTTTAAATAAAACATTTTAATTAACTACTATGTCGGCAAATTAATTTTTTTAAACTATAATCGGGCTTTTAATTTCACTTTATATCTTTTCCTGCCCTTTAAATTTTGCTTCCCATGGCTTTTAACATCTTTACCGCTCTACCGTGGTCATGCTATTTGTACCCTGTGGTATGGCAGTACTTTGACTTTTCAACGGTCTTCATTATTATCGCCGATCACCGTTATCTTTATATTTACCGCGCTACCACAGTCTTTGACTTTCTTACTCACAATATCGTGGTATTTGACTGCCACTCACCTTCCATTCTTATCGCCTTACTGCAGTCTATGTCTTTGCTACACATGGTACTGCGGTAGCCGCTAACTGTCATCCTCGCTGCTTCGCTAACTATTACCGCAGTCACCGCGGTCTTTGTTTTGACTGTGTGTGGTATAGCGGTAACTGCTAACTGCTTACCATATTGTCATTTTGTTGGTACCTTTATCGGTCATCTCACCACCATCATCACTGTCACCGCTTGCAAACCTAGTGGCTGTTTGTTTTCAACCGCCAGACCGTTTACCGCACTACTGCGGTCACTGGCTTAACTACCAACGGTACTGCGGTAGCTGCTTTATGCTGCCTACTAACCGCTACTTCCATACCACTGGCCCCTTTGTGGGAGGTCGTGGTAAAGCGGTAAGCGACATAGAATGTGAATTTTAAGGAAGTGGTAAGGATATTAAACATATATAAATGGAAAGAATGATTTCTAATGGAAGGATAGTGAAAAATAGGTATAAATAAATAAAAATTCCTTAGGATAATGATGAAAAATTAAGATTCAAATAGGAAAACTATAGGGCTTTAGATGCAAATTTTTGGTTCTAACATGGCTCCATCTGGGGATGAATGATTGTGAGATCATTGCAAGGATCCAACATTCTATGGTAGAGTAGACCCAAACACTATGATGAGAGCAAGTGGAGATGAACATGATCCTAAACTACTGTACATGGAAAAAGATCAAATAAGGGATTCTAGGATTGTCCATGCACTGGCAACCCTTGATCCTCGGTGAATTTTAGGAGAAAAAATTCTTCAGAAACTGCCCATGTACAAGCAGTTCTTCCTCTTCACCATTCATATTTTGTAAATAGTATGAATCCTCTCCTTGCTTTCCAATAATAAAAAAAGGTCCCAACCATAGTGCCTCAAATTTTCCATGTTTTCCCTTCTCTTGGCATCTAGTGTTCCACATCAATACTAGATCATCTTTTTCAAATTTTCTACTTCTTCCTTTTTTGTCAAACAAATATTTCATTTGTGCTTGTAATTTCATGTTCTGATTTTGAGTTGTTCTTCTTACTTCATCAAGTTCTGCAAGTTGCTCCATCCTCTCCTCCATTTGTTCAAGAACATCTATATCTTCTTGAAGGATAAATTTGTAAACTAGCAATAAATTTTGCAAAGGCATCCTAGCTTGTGTCCCATAGACTAATTCATATGGGGATTTCCCAATTGCCTTTTTGATAGTAATTCTGTCTACCCATACAGCCAATCTTAACTTTGAATTCCAAGATCTTTTGTTCTTACCGAGCATCCTTTTTATGATTTTTAAAAGACTCTTGTTACTAGATTATGCCTAACCATTAGCTTGTGGATGATATGGGGTGGAATAAGAAACATTGATACCATATGTCTTACAAAACTCTTTGAACTCATCAGACCTGAAACACATGCCATTATCTGTAATCACTCTCAATGGTGTATCAAATCTAGTAATAATGTTATCCATTAAGAAGTTGATCACAACTTTACTTGTTGCTTGCTTGGTTGGGATTGCCTCTACCCATTTTGTGAAGTAATCAGTGGCCATGAGTATCCACCTATGTCCTCCACTTGAATTCTCTTGAATTTCTCCATTGAAATCAATTCCCCATTGGTGAAAAGGGGCTTCAATCTGCATAGGTCTGAGTGGTAGAGCTCCCTCATACTTCATTTTCCCTATGAACTTTTGGCATGCCTCACACTTCCTTACATATGAAAATGAATCATTAAAAAAATTTGGCCAATAATAACCTGCCCTGAGGATTTTATGTGCAGTTGTCTTTGCTGAATAGTGTCCTCCACAGACCCCTTCGTGCATTTCTTTTAGGACATGATTAGCCTGTGATTCATCTAAACATAACAACAACATTCCATCCCTGTTTTTCCAGAACAGATCTCCTTCTTTGAATACATACTTTGAAGCCTGAAGTTTTAAAGTTCTTTTTTGGTTATCACTGAGTCCCTCTGGGCATTTTGTGTTCCTAAGATAATGCATGATGTCCGTGTACCAGGGTTTATGCTCAATGCTTGCAATTGCATTCTTTTCTTCATGTACATTGCAGATTTGATTTGCCTCAATGTTTGTTTCTGCCATCAATTTGGCCAATCCCTGTCCCCTTATCAATTTAGTAATTTGTATTTCCATATCAAATTCCTGAATTTTGTTAATCCACTTACATCTTTTCCTTGTCACTTCTGATTGTGTTAAGATGTATTTCACTACTGCATGAGGAACATATGCAATTAATTTGGCTCCAACAAGATACGGCCTGAAAGCTTTTGTGGCCTTTACCAGTGCAAAGGCTTGTTTTTCTATTATGTCATACTTCAATTCTGATCCCTGTAAATATTTACTAAAGAAAGATACAGGTTGCTCATGGCCATCCTTATTTTTTTGTAACATGATAGAAGCTATTGTATGCAGAGAAGCAAATGAAAATATCTAAAAAGGTTTTGTGAAATTAGGAGACTTGAGGACAGGGGCTTCCTAAATGGCCCTTTTAATGGATACAAAGGCTTCTAATGCTTTTGGGGTCCTTTCAATATTTTCTCCCTTCTTTAACATTTTTGATATGGGTTTGACAATCTTAGCAAAGTTAGATACAAATCTCCTAACCAAATTAATCTGCCCAAAGAATGACTGGATGGCTTTCACATTTTTAGGGACAGGAACTTTATCTATAGCCTCAACCCTTTCAGAATCTATCCTAACTCCCTCTTTTGATACAATGTGTCCTAGGAGCTTCCCCTCTATAACAGAAAAATGACACTTCTTAGGGTTCAAACTGATGCCATATTCTAAAGCCTTAATGAATATTTTTTCAAGGTGCCCTATATGATCCTCAGCTCTTTTTGAGTAAGCTGTGAGGTCATCTTGATATACCACCATTATAACATTGATCAAATCAGCAAATGCTAAGTCCATAGCCCTTTGAAATGTTGCTCCTGCATTGGTAAGACCAAAAGGCATTCTCACATACATATATGTTCCCCATGGGGTTGTGAAGGCTATCTTATACTACTCACATTCCTTGACCTTAACTTGGTTATAACCAGAAAAACCATCCATCATAGATAGCAACTCACATCTAGTTACCTTATGCAAAATGGCTTCCATGTTAGGCAATGGGTAGTTATCTTTAAAAGATGCTACATTCAAATTTCTGAAATCTACACACAGTCTTATATCTCCATTCTTCTTTCTAATAGGAACAAGGTTTGAAACCCATGTTGAGTGCCTCACAGGTTTGATAATACCTCCATCTCTAAGCTTGGTCAATTCTTCCTGCATTTTTGGCTCTAGAGTGGGGTTAATGGGCCTTTTTTTTTGTCTAAATGGCTTTGCATCTTCTTTTAATGGAACTTCATGCTGAAACACATCCTCCCTATATGCTTTGAGGTCTTCATAAGACCATGTGAACACATGTTTATACTTTCTTAACAATGAAATCAGCATTCTTCGAATAGTAGGGCTTATCCTTTTTCCAATGTGTACTTTCCTTGGTGATAGTTCGGTCCCCGAGTTTATTTCCTCAATATCTTTCCCTCTGACTGGGGTTTGCTTCATAAGGGATCGATCACTTCCATCGTATACTCTTTCCAAAGCTACCAACCCCTTGGGAAGCTTATTAGTTTTGAGTTGCAGGACCTTTTTTCCAAACATTGTTTCATCTCCATTTTTTTCTTCTACAAAGGCATTGAAATCAATTTCTTGAGCCTCATACTAGTCTATACATTGAAGGAACTTTAAGAGATCAGTGTCATCATTAAAAACTTGCCAACTATATACATTGTCAGGTATTGCAGGTCTTGCTTTGAATTCCACTTGGGAAACTCCTGTTAATGTGATATCATCTTGTTTTAGTGCTACATTTGCCAAGAAATCTGCCATCATGTTTTTTGATCTATCTACCCAATCAATGGAAAAGGCATCAAATAGTTCAATTGTATCCCATATTGCATTTCTGTATTGTTTCAGTCTTTTATTTTTTGCTATATATTTTGATCTAATTTGAGATACAACCAGTTCCGAATCTCCAAAAATTGTCAAGACTTTGATCTTGTGTTTTACTGCTAAATTCAATCTAGTCAATAAAGCCTTGTATTTTGCTACATTGTTTGTACATTCAAATGCTAACATAAATGAATATTTATAAGTTGAACCATTAGGAGATATAAAAACTATACCAGCTCCATTTCCCTCTTGGCTGTGAGCTCCATCAAATTACATTTTCCATATTCCTTGTTGATTTTCAAAAATATTTTGATCAATTGGATCTTTGCTCTCCAACTTAGGCTGAGATAGTTCCACTCTAAAAATTCCCAAATCAACATCATAGAAGCAATTCAGTGGTTCTTGAGAATCATATTCAACAATTTGATTCATTCTAGGTTCTCTATACAATTTCACTTCTTTCTCCATTTACTGGTATGGTGGCATATGATAAGTCAAATTGTACATTGCCTCCTACTATAGTAGTCCACTGTCTTGATAGAAGCATCTCAAACTGAGGTGGTGTGTCAATTACAGTTATATCAATAATGTAAGAGGCTTGTGGGTAAGTTGCCAACCTAACTTCCACATTTTTCATGATTCCCACAACCGGGACAGGCCTGCTATCCATAGTGTAACATTTACCTTGCTCCACATCTACCCATAAACCAAGTTGATTCATTACCCCTACTGGCATGATATTCATAGAAGCACCCGAGTCTATCATGCAATTTCTTACTAGTTTTCCGCTTATGAGTAAAGTGGTGAAAAATGGGTCAATTTGTGGTGTGTTCATCAGGCAAGCTTCTGGTATTTTTACCTCTTTCCTTTTATTATTTATCTCTAAGACCTCTTTGTTCCCAGTGCTTTGATTTCCATTAGAAATTAATTGTATGGTACTTTCCCTATATTCTTTTATTTTCATCATTTCAATCAAGGGCATAGACATTTTCAATTGAGAGAAAGCTTGTATAAAATCAAAAGATGTACCTTCGGCTTTGATTGCCCTTTTAGATTCAATGCATTCTCCTTCATTTTCTTCTTTCTCTAGTTTTGATGTTTGATCTGGTTTTTGCTTTTCAATGGGAAGTTTCTTGCTCTCCTCCTTGGGGGGTCCTTTTTGTTCTCTATTGTCTGATTTATTATCAGTCCCTTTTGATATCTCATCTGATGCCCTTTTATTTTTTATGAATATCCCCCTTGGGACACCTTCATCTTTATTTACTGTTCTGTTTCTCAAACAATATTTGTTTCTGGCATCCTCTACTACTGCAATTTTCAATCTTTTAATCTCGTCTTCACTAGGTCTTCTTATATTATATTTGTCAGTCTAGTTTGATGCAACAGGGGGGTCTTGATCGCTTTCATTTTCCTCATGGTCAGAGAAAATATGTTGCTCTGCCATGTGAACATTGTATTTTTGGTGGTCCACATTATATTCATATCCTTCATCTTCTGAAGATGCATATTACTGTTCCAAAGGGTTAAGAATGTGGGATGTTAGATATACATTCTGGTCTTCACCACCATCATTTTCTAGTATATCTTCCTTTGATACTGACTAGGCTATTACACAATGTTTAGGGGAATGTGGTGCATTGCAGACTGAACACCAGGGAATTTTATCTACCATGTATGCCGCTTTTCTTTTTAATGGATCAGGTGTCTCTTTGTTTCTAGGTCTCTGATTCATTGGTTTCCCATCTTTCCAATTGGTATTATAAGGCATGCCATGCAGCCTCGGTCTCTCATTTCTATATGTTTTCTCTTGCCTGTTTGGGGGAACATATTGGGGAATTCTAGGATTTTCTCTTTTAGAAAACATCCCTGCAACTTTTCTATTATTTTCTATAGTTAAGGCTATCTTTTGGGCCTCAGCTAGATTCCTAGGATCTCTATTTCTTAGTTCATATCCTATCTTAGGAATAAAGCCTTCAAATAGACCATCAATGTAGCAGTATCAGTTAATTTGGAAGCTTGAGGTGTTTTATTGTGTAATTTAATAAACCTTTGGTTAAAATCAAAGGTCGACTCATTTTGACATTTGTGGATATTCACTAACTCATGCAGGGCAAAGTCTGATGCACACTGATTCCCATATTGCTAAAGAAACAGATCATAAAATACTTGAATGGAATAAATGGATGCACTCGGTAGACTATCAAACCAGTCCCTGGCATCCTCAATCAATGACATCATAAATAATCTCATCCGTACATCCTCATACTGCATATCCAAGTCCTGAATGATTGTTTTCAAATTTCTCAGATGTTCCTCAGCTGTAACTGCATTACTTCCTATGAATTTAGGGACCAAGTTCCTCCAATTGTTGTCTAGGGAGTAAGGAAAGATTTGAAATCCAACAAGATCGAATTGTCTAATCATAGTTGTGCATTGTGGGGGGGGGGGATTTTCAAAATGCTGGTGTTGGTAAAGTGGGTTGTGATTTCCCATATATTGTGGGCCTTGTGGGCGTATATGTTGCTGATAAGGAGGTGGCTAAATATTTTGGTGTTGTGGTGGAGCATTTGTGTTTCTATTATAATTCCTTGGCGGATTTTGGTGGGCTTGTGGGGAATTTGATGGCTTCCTATTATGAGGAGGGGTATATTTGGGTGAATTAGCCATTGGTGTTTTGATCTGAGCTTTGTGTAACTTTATCCTTCTTATTTATATAGCTTGGATTTTTTGCTCATACTCTACCCTTAATCTTTCTACCTTTTGCCCCATTTGTTCCAACTACAGATCTTCCTCATCTTGTGCCATGAGTTCATGATTTTACTCAAACGTTTCATCATACTCAAGTCCTTGCTCACGTTCAAACTCTCTCCTCTTTCTAGCTTCAAATTTAGCTATGTGCTCAACATCTTTTGTAGGGTCTATTTGGTGGGAATGATCTATCTTCCCTTTAGGAGTGTTAAGTTCTTTAGGTGGGCTTTCTTCATTTGCAAGTGTATCATCGTAATTTGTGTTTCTAGAAATAATTTGGATGCTTTGTTTCTAGTTGTTGCATCCAAGTCATTGAATACTTTCTTGCCTGGATTGCTTTTCTAATTTGACTTTCTTTTATCCTCAGGACCATCATCTCTGTACAAAGAACTTCTTCCTTGCATGTTGTGAGTAACTTTGATAGTCTGAACTCTAGGTTGATTCCTTTCTGACTTGTATCTTCTTGTGTCAGTGTCAATATTTTTATTCATTCAGAGTCACCACCCACTTTTTCTAAAAGTGAGAAAAGATTTTGAAGTTATCTTACCCAGTGGAGTCAATTTCTTTCAAATTTAAGTTATGGTTTTCTATAACAACTTTATACGGAAAGGTTGTCTATTACTAGACAATTCTTCTAGTTTTTTCCCCAGTAGAGTCACCAATTTGTTGGGTCTCAAAAATGCTGGTTTCAATGAACCATGAGAGGCTACCAAACTCTCAATACGTTGTTGGTCAACTAACAAGGCCAACCTGTATGGTTGAACCCTCTACTCTTAAGGCTCTACTAGACCTAGGCGGGTGCACCTATATGAGTGACATAGATTTTAAATTTTACTTCTCCAACTTGATCTAACTATCCACAAATGGCAATTTGATAGTGGATAGAAAATGATCCTAACTTGGTGTGAATTGTATAAGGTATGAGTTAATATATCTAATAAAAAAGATTTCAAATGGAATGGATAGATCTAATGTAAACTAAATAGGGGAGACCAGTGCCTTGTTGGGTAAAATGGAGTCGAATAAAAGCTTTAAAAGAATGGTTTCTATCTGGTAGGGACTCTAATTATTTGGCATATGGTTTTTAGCCTATAACTTGTATAAACATGCAAGGATGTAATTATCAAACTCTTCTTAATGATCCAAATGATAATTTCCAGATTACTGTGAATGACTTGAAGGAATTAATCTTTGCTTGAAAGAACCAACCAATCACATCACACAAATACAACAAATGTGTATTGATAAACTGAGAATATACTTGATATGTCAATTTAAATAATAAAGAAACATCAACCTTGGAGACAACTTGATAATATTCCAATTGATTTCAACAAATAATTGATACCAGAATAGTGCCACAACATTAGATTTTATTTATCTGATCCTTCAAAATTTATACATCCATCATGGTCTCCTTGAATATCATTCTGAAAATACTTACAACAATTTTCCTATTTTTCTTCTATTATCTCCCCCCCATTCTACTACAATTTTTACAAATATTTATACATTACAGATCAAGGGTCATGACCCTTCATTTTTTGGTTGTGGTGGTTTAGATTTTTCATAGTTTAAATAAAACAATTTAATTAACTGCTCTGTCGGCAAATTAATCTTTTTAAACTATAATCGGGCTTTTAATTTCACTTTATATCTTTTCCCGCCCTTTAAATTTTGCTTCCCATGGCTTTTAACATCTTTACTGGTCTACCATAGTCATGCTATTTATACCCTACGGTATGGCGGTACTTTGACTTTTCAACGGTCTTCATTATTATTGTCGATCACCATTATCTTTATATTTACTATGTTACCGTGGTCTTTGACTTTCTTACTCACGGTATCGCAGTATTTGACTACCACTCACCTTCCATTCTTACTGCCTTACCACGGTCTATGTCTTTGCTATGCATGGTATTGATTTAACCGCTAACCATCATCCTCGCTGTTGCGCTAGCTGTTACCGCGGTCACCGCAGTCTTTGTTTTGACTATGTGCGGTATAGCGGAAACTGCTAACCACTTACCATACTGTCATTTTGTTGGTACCTTTATCGGTCATCTCACTTCCACCGTCACTGTCGCCGCTTGCAAACCTAGTGACTGTTTGATTTCAACTGCCAGACCATTTACCGCACTACCGAAGTCACTGGCTTAACTGCCAGCGATACTGCGGTAGTCGCTTTATGCTGTCTACTAACCGCTACCACCATACCGCTGCCCCTTTGTGGGAGGCTGCAGTAAAGCGGTAAGCGACATAGAATGTGAATTTTAAGGAAGTGGTAAGGATATTAAACATATATAAATGGAAAGAATGATTTCTAATGGAAGGATAGTGAAAAATAGGTATAAATAAATAAAAATTCCTTAGGATAATGATGAAAAATTAAGATTCAAATAGGAAAAATATAGGGCTTTAGATGGAAATTTTCAGTTCTAACAGGGTCCATATTGAAATGGTCCTACAAAAGCTAATTCAAAAACTAAATCATGCTCCTAGATTTCAAACACTATGATGAACCTCAAGTCAAACCTTTGTGGTATAAAGATGAAGATCATTGTGAGTTTCATTGATCCAAGGTTCATAGGACACCGAGTTTTATGAGACTAAATAATGTTATCCAAGACCTTAGCAATCAAGGTGAGGTGATGATTGATCAACAACCTAGAAATAGTAGCCTTGAGATATACAAGACAACGATGCCTGATAACAACAAAGGTAATGATGTTAGAAAGGGAAAAGTCTATTACTAAGTCAATTACACCTACAACAATGTTTTAGAAGCATGTAACCATCAAATATATATAATCACAATATAAGGACCTAATTTTGAGTGTGGAGTCACCACACAAAGAGGAGAAGTAACCATTTAAGGAGGCCCTTTATAACCTAGAACCCCATCAAGGTCAAATCCCATGGATTACATTCTTTTGGATTAGCTTAAGAAATCCCCTACTCAAATCTCCATTTTGGAACTTTTGAAAATATCTCCAACCTATATGGACATCCTAGAAAAGGATCTTTCATTATATTTCATACCTAGAGGCATCAATACTAAGAAATTCCAAGCTATGGTTGGACACATCACATACACCCATTAACTCACATTTACTAAGAATGACCTCCCATCACAATCATCTCATAACCAAAAATTACACCTTGAGGTTTATGTCCACAAGAACAAATTTAAAAGAGTCTTAGTATATGGAGGTGCAAGCCTAAATATTTGTACCTTTCAACTAATAAAGAACTTGGGATATTCTAAAGATGTAATTGAAAAATCAAAAGGTGTCACCATTCAAGATTATTATGATAATGAATGGAGTTCAGAGGGAATAATTAGGATACCTATACAAGTGGGACTATCTATAGCAGAGACAACATGTCCAGTCGTAGATCTAGACTTACCTTATAACATCCTTCTTGGCCAACCATGCATTCATGCCATGCAACCCATAGCATCAACATATCACCAATGTATCAAATTTCCATATGATAGTAGAGAGGTAACCATTCATGGTGATCCAAATCCTTTTTACTATTGAAAAAGTATGGAGGAGAAGTATTACAAGATGCTACAAGTACCCAAGAATGATGAAGTTCTAGTACCCTCATCCTATGTTGAACCATCCATGCTAGCATCCACATCCAAATATAAGTCACAAACACTACAACATATCTCAAAGATCAAAGTGATCATGAAGGAAAATGGTTGTGGGGATTACAACTTGAAGGACTCTTTTGTTGTAGGAGAACTCCCACTTTCTCCTAGATCTTATGGTAAACCTCAACACATTGACAAGGTGACTAAGACCATCAAAATAACATCAACCACCTTCAAAAAGTGGGGAGATATAAACAAGGAAGTCATAGATGAGGATACCACATCAGAGTGGATATATCAAGATTAAAAGGAAGAAATTCCTCTCCCCATGGAGAACAATAATAAAGGGCTCTAGCTAATGAAGGGTATGAGATATACTTAAGATGGGAAAATTTTTCTAAATAAACATGGCTTGCATTAACCTATTGTCTCTAAGAAATTTCCAAAGAATCTTGGTCTTGGATACACCCTAAGAAAAGGTGTGACCTTTCTTGGAAAGGGTACTTTAATTAAGGAAGTTGAATATTCCTCTTGGTTAAGTACATCAAATAATGAAGACATAGATGAATTCCAACTTGACATCATAGACCTATTTGACAATACCTCTATTTTCATGATCACCACAAATTCCTTTAAATCCTTAAGCCAAAACACCAAACTGGGACTTATTTATCCTCAACTCATCAACTAGGATAAAAAAGGACCACCAATTCTTGATTCATTCAAAAATGATGAGGCTCTCTAAATTTATGGGGCTCCAAGACCACATACCATTTGGAGACCACAAGGAAAGATTTGGAATTGAGTTAGAAACCTAAGCATACTACGGTGATATAATTGAATCCTTTAGTTACAAAATTGAAAATTTGAGAATCAATACTTGATCTCTAAGTGAAAACCACACTATGGCACTTTTTGATTGCAAAATAGTAAAAATAAAGGATGCATACAATGGTGAAAACCTCTCCGAGGTTCCCAAGGATGAGGGATTCAATCTTTTGAGAGTTGTGATGGAGAAAGAAAATTCAGCAATACTTGTAGAGGCATCAAATCTAGTCAATGTGGGAATAGATTAAGCACCAAAATTCAATCTATGCATCTTCACTAGATGATGAGGAACATAACAACTTGGGAACTTTCCTTAGAGAGAAAAAATTAAAATTTGATTGGTCCTACATAGACATGCTAGGGCTAGACACATCATTGGTTGTCCATCATCTCACAGTGAATCCTCAAGTAAAGCTAGTGAAGCAAAAGTTGTGAAAAATGCATCTACAAATTGCATTGTTGCTAAAGGTAGAGTTACAAAAGTTGTTGAATGTAGGGTTCATATAGACAATCAATTATCCTGAGTGGGTTTTCAACCTAGTACCAGTTTCTAAACCCACTAGGGGCATCATGATACACACAAACTTTAGAGATTTAAATAAGGCATATCTCAAGGATGACTTCCTACTTCCCAACATAGATATCATTGTGGATCTGATAGTTGGCCATGAAATGATTTCTCTCATGGATTGATTCTCAAGGTATAACCAAATAATGATAGCTAAGGATGATCAACATAAGACAACATTCGTATGCCTGTGGGGAGCCTACTACTGGAATGCAATGTTGTTTGGCCTAGAGAATGTAAGAGTGACCTATCAAAGGGTGATGACGTATATTTCATGTCATGATCCATAAGATCCTAAAGGACTATGTGTATGAAATGTTGGCTAAGTGAATAACAAGGAAGGAACATCTAGAAGTGCTAGAAATATTTTTTTAAAGACTTGAATAGTATCAAGGTTGAACCCTAAGAAGTGTGTCTTTGGAGTCACTACTATTAAAATTTTGGGATACATTATGTCACGAAGGGGAATCGAAGTGGACTCTTCCAAATTCAAGGCAATTATAGATATGAAACTATTGTAGACCCTCAAGAAACTTCATAGCCTACAAGGGAAACTTCAATCCATCAATAGGTTCGTCTCACAACTGGTAGATAAGTGAAATTCGTTCACCCATCTCCTTCAAAAAGTTGTGGCCTAAAAATGGGATCAGAGTGTGAGAAAGTGTTTCGGCAACTTAAGGATTAGCTAGCAACACCATCTATCTTAATACTGCCAATAGTAGAGAATTCATTGATATTATATATTTTAGCCACCTCAGTAGCCCTAGGGACTCTCTTAGCTCAACATGATGAATTGAGAAAAGAGAGGTCCATATACTATATCAGCATAATATTGGTAGGATATGAAATTGTATACACCTAAAAATGGTCTAGGGCATCCGATTAATTAAATACGAATTATTTGATTAATTATCCTAATTTCCTCTAATATTGAATAAATAGAAATATTTATTTAATATAGTTCACATTCAAATTCTTCATAATTTCTTCTAAATCTCGTCTTAATTAAATAAACAAAAATTAATAATTTGTTTCATTTACTTATCATTTCTCTATTTCTATCTATCACATCATTCTCGAATTAATTAAATAAAGACAAAAACACTTTATTGATTAATTGCCATTATTCTTCTTTTTTAATTTAATAAATAACTATCCTATAGTTCGTTTTATTAAATTATTTATCTTTCTTTTGCTAATTTAAATAAATCAAAATATTTGAATTGTTGCAGAAGGAATATTCCATCCATATTCTCTCAAAAATGAATTAGATTTCCTATGTCTAAACCATGTCTAGTTTATGTCAAAAATATGTCAAATTAATTGATTGAAACTTCACGAGAAGTTTTGAAGACAAATTGGAGACAAATTGGGAATTTGATCTCTCAATCCTCCTCCATCAATCTTTCCTCTTCTCTTGCCCGATGTTTTCATGGGTAGAGACAATCTCCATTTTCTCTCAATCTCTTCAATCTCTCACCATTCAAATCTCCAGATTGAATCCAAGCCTCTAAAAGTTTTCCCTGTGCATTTCTACAACCAGGAAATCTATAAATAAAGCATCATTCAACCAAGAAAAGGATCCAAATAATCAAGCTATTGCACTCTTATTCTGCAGGAATCTAGGCATCAAGTATGAAGCAATTCAACAATCAAGCTTCACATCAATGGCTGCCTCTTGTAGCTACAATTATCTGTTTCATACATGCTAGTTTACATTGTTATAATCTAGTATTGCATTTTAGTATCATCTCGTTCTTCAGATAGTCATTTTGACAGTCATAGTGCTTAACAATATGAGAGGAATAGTGATTTAATAAATCTTTGAGGATAGAGAACAATATGAAGCTTTCGATTGATTACTTTGTTGAATTGATTCAATTTGCTTAATTATTGATATAATGTCGTATTAAGAAGTGTATTTATGTTATTTACCTCATTCCACACTTACAATTTGGTGCCCACCATGGGGCATTAACCCCAATCTTATCAAAATTTCAAATTTTTCTAGAAAGTGTTATGCAGGTTTATAGCATGATTTATTTTAGCACTTTCATTAAAAATTTTGACGCTTCTGATCCCTGTTCCAACACTTTCAGAGTTTCAGTGCTTTTGGTCACTGTTTTAGAGCTTCTATGAAAAACTTCGGCACTTCGATATACTGTTTTAGCACTTCGGTGATTTAGCGCTCCCAAAACAAACTTTGGCGCTTCGATACACTTTTTCGGCGCTTTTGGGTTTTAGCGCCTCAGGTAACTGTTCTAGCGCTTCGGTGCCATATTCCAATGCTTTTGTAAAAATAGTCTAGATCCGACACTTCCACGGCCAGATTTTATTTACTTTTCAAAGTTGAACTAAAATTAACCAATCTAGGATAGTCATTTCAAAGTTGAACTTAAATTGATTAATCTAGGATAGTCACTTTCTTGTGTTTCTTAAAGCAAATCTATCAATCCTAGGATAGTCACCACATTTTTATAGTAGAAGTTAAAAAGAACATCATGATCTTTGTGAAGCAACACCTTCACATAGATTAGAAAATTTCTTTTTGGGCTTTTAAAATAGAACAAACTTATATGTTGTGCTAGTGGTGATTAGGCTTATGCTCTCCCCTTGACTGGCTGACCAAAGTGCCAGATTCACTTTTATTTCATGTCATTTACATTTTATTAAATCCTTTAGTAGGTCTGCCATAGTGGGAAAAAGTACTCACTCTATGGGAACGACCTAAGTGGGAACAACCAAAGCTAGGTTATCCAATCCACTATAATAAAAATGCAAGTTGTTGATGAAAGTCCAACTTGACGGTAGTAAGCAAGATAACCATCCCCAAAATCTTTGTTCTAAAGATTGGGAGGTCTCCTAAGGGAGTTTATCTATTTGCCACACCGAACAGAACCCTATCTATGAACCATAGAGTAGTTGCTCGCTGAGTCAATATCCATACATTGTCATACTCACGGTGCAAGGGGAGGGAGGAATCTGCCCCCAAGACAGTCACCATATAATTACCAAGGATTGTTTGCTCAAGGGATTCGGTATCTACGTCCATCACTTTGAGTACGCACCTGGCAATGACAAAAACACAGGCACCCTCTAGGGGGTGATGTTGCTGTGTGAGTCAACGTAATTGCAAGATGTGGGCTATGAGTATAACGATCACCTACTTGTCCTTAAGTGTGAGTCTGTTTGATTTGTGTACAAATGTTAAAACAACCCGTCAAAATCAATAAAGATCATTCATGATTTTTGTACACAATCTTTTCAGTCTTGAAACACTTATTAAAAATTGCTTGCCGTGTTTTCACAAATTCATTTAAATCAGATTTAAAGATCATCCTGAAAACGTCAAGTCAAAACAAGTCAAAAAAATCCATGCTGCGAAAGTGGAAGTCCACCACGTTTCTCAAGAAAAAAATCAAAGTCACAAAACCCCAAAAACCTCTCGGTTATAGAAACAAATTGAGAAAACAACATTTTCTGTATCAAAATCAGAAACTTCTTTTGCAACATAGAACTTTCATCCACCGCTATCACGATTTTGCTAGGGGTCACACATTAGATTACGCAGTAGAACCAATCTACTCATGAGCCTTCTTCCAGAGGAGAGCTCTCCCACAATTCCACAACCGTAGTCAATGGATTCATCCTTCTTATCTTCCGTAGTCTCTAATATAGTATGCCACAAGGCCAGACCAGATTGTACAATAGACAAAATTGAACTTCTGATTTAAGCATTCTAGAAAACGTATTTCAGCGCTTCGGGTCACTGTTCTAGCACTTTTATGAAACAATGCTTTTGGGCTCTGTTTTAGCCCTTACAGCCATTATTTTAGCGCTTCTGGTAAAATAGTGCTTCTATCAATTTTTGCAGTGCTTCTGGGTTCTGTTTCGGTGCTTTTGGGAAGTAGCGCTTCTGTCATTTTCTCTAGCACTTCTGCTCACTATTTCGGCGCTTCGGTCAAAATAGCGCTTAGATCACCCATTTCAGCGCTTTTGGACTCTGTTCCAGAGCTTCTGGGAAATAGCGCTTCTAGTCTCTGTTAGAGCGCTTTTAAAACAAAGAGTTCAAAATTGTAACTAGTCTATCAATCTGTCATTTTATCAACATTTTCACCAAAATCAATTTTTTTTTTTATCAGAATCACTGTCTAGGAACCAAAGTCAGAAAGGTTTATACAAAATTCCAAACTTATCAACTGAAACGAGATCTTGCAAATTACAAGTGTCAAAATCAATTACACAATCAATTACTATACTAAAGTTTCTTTATCAGGATACTATCATCCTTCATCACGAAACAAAGTATAGTAATTAACTTTTTAAATATTGTCTCATCAATAAGATCTGTCATCTTCTTCGACTTTATTTAAAAAGGTTCAAATTGACACTATCCCTCACATAAGATCAACATTTCAGAAGAAAGGGCAAAAATTTGTATGCCAATCTTAACTAGGTACCAAAAACAGAGACTCTTAGAGAAAGAAATTTTAAAATCACAAGAAATGACGGAAAAAAATCCTTGGAACAATCTGAACTGCAATGATAAAAATGAAGTAACTCCAGAAGATATCCAAGCAGCTCAACAAGATCCCAAGTTTCACATATTCATGGAAAAAATTCTAGAACAAGACATGGAAAAATATCTTTTAATGTTGGCCGAATCGGGGGCAAAACTTCCAAAATATTTTGATGTAAACCATTTGAAGGAAACACCAGACATAAATGAGACTAAGATACCACAACCAACACAAACAATAGATCCGGTTGCCGCTTTAACATCTCAAATGCAACTATTAGAAAAAAAGTACAAGATATGACGCAAGGGACTACCAAGAGATATGCGATACAGGACATTTGTCCTTATCCCTTTGACACAACAGTCAGCTTGATACCTTTTCCAAGACACTACGAATTCCTAAAGTACGATAAGTACAATGGAAGAACAGATCCAATAGATCATAGACGAGAATTTAAAATGATGAGTCTTGAGTTTTCTCAAGAAGAGACTTATTTGATGAGGTTATTCCCAAGAAGTTTGGGAGGTGCATGTATGGAATGGTTCTCAAAACTACAACCTGGTATCAAAACGTTTGAGGAACTTGTTAACAAGTTTATCTCTCAATATTCATTCAACATCCAAAATGATGTTACTATCAGGGATCTCTACAACTTAAAGCAAAACAAAGGAGAAACATTCTTTTCTTTTCTCCAAAGATGGCGATGACTGTTCGCTAGGTATCCTTGATCTATTCCAGAGGAAGAAAAGATGGAATTATTCATTGAGAACTTGATAGAGGAAATGAGCTATAGGCTAGAATTACAATGTCCACCCACTTTTGAAAAAGTCATAGAAAATGGTCTTAAGATTGAGGAAGCATTAGTGAAACGGGGAGTTATCAAACATTACAATGACAAATCAAATAACTACTCCAATCAGCACTCAAGCAATGAAAAACCAAAAACTTGGCAAAAGAATCGCAACACAAATGAAACAACAAGCGATTTGTAAAATGTCAAACCAGTTTTCAACTTGACTACATCTTCTTCAAACAATCAAAACAGTGACCAAAAAGTCAAGTCAAATACCATGCAGAACAACGAACGTGCAAAAACACTACCATATCAAAAACCATCAAATCGGTGAAGGTTCACACCTTTGGGTCAATCAATGGAATCAACAATGAAGGAACTAGTTACCAGAGGCCTTCTCACTACACGGGAAGCTAGGTTCTGGGATCTAAAATTCAAGCCATCATGGTGGAATGATGTTGATTATTGTAACTATCATAACAATAAGGGTCATAGAACAAATGACTGTATGGAATTGAAACATGCAGTACAAGATTTGGTGGACAGCAACAAAGTGTATGTGGAAGGACCTCAAAATAAAAACAATCATTCGGCCTTCAAAGATCCTTTGCCAAATTATGACAAAGGTGCATCATCATCAAATAGCAAAGGAAATAATGCCAATCATATCTATGACACAAAAATCCTGTGTGTATTTGAAATCAAAAATGATCATGCAGTTATTGATAATATTGATGAAAATGAAACCAACAACATTACCCCTTTGGATTTACTCCCAAGTGTGCAAAACTTTGATAATCAAATAAATGTCTTAAAAATCAAAGACAATCAAGAACATCAACCAGCCAATGCGCTAACTAGGGGACAATCCAAGGTAATGTTAAAAGGAATTGGCTCCACACACGCAGTTCCACCTCCATCACATTATGATATCATCAATCAAATGCAAAACACCTCCTGAAGGAATCAAGAACATCAACCGACAAACGTCATAACTAGGGGGCAAGCCAAGGTAGTATTAAAAAGAGCAGGATCTCAACATGAGGTTATGCCTCAATCTCACTATAATATTGTCGATCAATTGCGAAACATCCCCGCACAAATATCAATACTGGAACTCCTTAAGTTGTCACCATCACATAAGGAAGTTCTAGAACAAGCATTAGTTGCCACAACTATGCCAAAGAATCTGGATGTTTGTCAATTCCAAGCTATGGTGGGACACCTGACTACCCCGCATTGTCTATCATTCTCTAAACAAGATGATGTCTCATTAAACCATTTGCATAACACAACATTGCATATCGAAGTATGTATCCATAATCATCATGTTAAGAGAGTTCTAATAGATGGGGGAGCTAGTCTGAACATTTGCACCCTAAAATTAGTCCATGCACTAGGTTATTCTGAAGACGCTATTGATGCTCGGAGGAAAATTGCCATCAAAGCATATGATGAGGAGGAAAGATCATCCCAAGGTTTAATTGTATTACCTATTCAGGTGGGACCCATGATCAAGCATATAGCATGTCAAGTGTTGGAAAGAGAGTTGACATACAACATACTTTTAGGATGACCCTCGATTCATGAAATGTAGGCCGTACCTTCTACATACCATCAATGCTTAAAGTTTCTAGTAAACGGACAAGAGGTGACTATAGTTGCTGATTATAATCATCCACAACATTGTGACACCTTGAGAGTATCTCAAGACACCTTTGTCCCTCACAATAGGGAAGCTTCAAGCCCATCATCATCCAAGAATGAACAAAGTCCAAGCATCACTACCAAGTGGGTGCAAAAGAAAGGTAAAGAAAAGGAAACAAGTCATGTTGAAACAAACATTCCAGGTACATAAACTTCTCTATCAAACGACTTTCAAAAGCAAGTTCAGTTGACAGATAAAGGAATGGGATAGTACTCAATGGAGCAATCACTTAACTTATCATAGTTAATTCCATCTCCTAGGAAATATGGTCAACCATCAATGATCAAACCTCCGAAATCTTTACCTAGCACCGTTCTTCAAGAAACATTTGTGAAATCCAGAACCATAGTAGAAGAAACAGACAATAAAGCAATCCTAGATTGGCTTTACAAGGATGAAGAAATATCAACATTAGAGAATGGTATCAAAAATATTAGCATCAACACAGACAAGTATGGAAAAGGAAAGGCCATTCTTGAAAAGATGGGTTATGAAGGACAAGGACCTGTGGGATTAAGAAAAGAGGGAATTTTAGAACCTATCACACCTCTCACTCTCCATACAAAAGAAAAACCAGGACTAGGGTACTCTGAAGAAGAGAAGCAAGAACTAACGAGGATAGCTATGGAAAATATCCTTCATTTTAGAGATGGTTCTGAAATAGACTCAAATGAATATGAGTGGGCCTTACCTTGTGATTTACTTGTCATTGATATTCCAGTCGTTGTGATTCAAAAATATACACCTACACATGAGGAGGGTCAAGGCTTTGGGTCTAGACCTTTCGTCGAGGGATCACTAAATATCGATGACTCTAGTGAGGGCGCACAAAATTTGAGTGAACTAGATGATTTCGAAGAGGGAACCATCATGGATCTCGATAGCCCAAATGACAATTCTGACGATATAGCTATCCTCACCCTTACTTCCATAGACCTACATTAATCCGATGATACCATGCCATTAATCCATCCAGAACTTATTGATTGGGAACCTATCGAACCTTTGACTGTACCAAAATTTGCAAATGATGATGCCATCGTGCATTTCCTATGTCATACCGATCCTGATATATATTCTATCTATACTACTCATAACAATATGACTCAGCATGAGGGTGGCAAATCTTCCAATTGCAAAATTGACAATAGCGAAAATAGATCTAATGGTGAAAACCATTCTATGGCAGCATTAGATCTGGAACAAGTAAAAATAAAGAACTCATCCAATGGTGAAAACCTTTCTGAGGCACTGAAGGATGGAAGATTTGACACTCTCCCAAAACACTATCATGAGTGATCATCAGTTCTGGTCGAACCTACACAAGTGATGGACATTGGCACAGAAGAGAAGGCAATAGTACTACATCTAGCAAAATCAATGACTGATCAAGAGAGGCTAGAATTTATCAATTTCTTCAAAGCAAGAAGCATCAACTTCGCTTGGTCATAATCTGATATGCCAGGTTTAGATCCCAATCTTCTTATGCATCATTTGTCTTTGCTAGCAGGAATCAAGCCTGTTAAACAAAAATTAAGAAAAATGCACCCCCACATTGCATTAATGGTCAAAACAGAGCTAAAGAAATTACTAGATGTTGGATTCATACGATCTATAGATTATGCTGAATAGATATCAAATCTCGTGCCTATTTCCAAGCTGGACAATAGCATCAGAATCTGTACAAATTTTAGGGACCTCAATAAAGCATGTCCGAAGGATGATTTTCAACTTCCAAATATAGACATCATTGTGGACTTGACGACAGGGCATGCCATGTTATAGATCATGGATGGTTTCTCTGGGTACAATCAAATAAGAATAGCTCCAGACAATCAAGAAAAGATAGCTTTTACATGTCCATGGGGTACTTTTTGCTGGAATGTCATGCCATTTGGTTTAAAGAATGCAGAAGCGACTTATCAAAGAGAAATGATGACAATGTTCCATGATATGATGCACACTTTCATGGAGGATTATGTGGATGACATCTTGGAAAAATCTACTACAAGGGAAGGACATCTACATATCCTAGACAAAATCTTCACACGGATGGAGAAATTCAATGTCAGGTTAAACCCTAAGAAGTGTGTCTTCGGGGTTACTTCAGCAAAACTACTCGCATACATGGTTTCTGAAAAGAGGATTGAGGTGGATCCAGCAAAAGTCAAAGCAATTATGGAGATGCCACCTCCTAGAAACATCAGCCAGCTCAGATCACTACAAGGATGGCTTCAATCAATCAGAAGATTCATCTCCTAGCTGGCAGATAGAAGTCATCCTTTCAATCATCTATTACATAAACACATAGTTTTCATGTGGGATGAGAAGTGTGAGGCGACATTCAATCAGATCAAATAATATCTAATGTCACCACCTGTTCTCATACCACCAACAGAAGGAAGACCCCTCATATTGTATATTGCTACGACTAATATCTCATTGGGGGCACTCTTAGCACAAGAGGATAATATAGGAAAAGAGAATGCTATCTACTACATCAGTAGAACTTTAAATGGCTATGAAATAAACTATACATTCATAGAAAATTATTGCTTAGCAGTGGTGTTTGCTACTCAAAAGTTGAGACACTACATGATGGCTCATACAATTAGGTTAATTGCAAAGATTGATCCTTTGAAGTATCTACTAAGTAAAGCTGCCTTAACAGGTAGATTGGAAAAATGGGTTATGCTCCTTAGTGAATTTGACATTCAATATGTCGAAAGAAAGGAAATCAAGGGACAAGTAATCACTAAACAGCTAGTGAAGCTCCTCTACCAGATAATCACCCAATGACAATGGAATTCCCAAATGCAGACATCATGACAACAATGCCCCAACAATGGATACTGTATTTTGATGGATCGTATACACAACGAGGATCAGGAGTAGGGATTTTTTTCATCTCTCCCCAAGGACACACAATTCAAAAATCATACAGACTCATGTTTCAATGCACCAATAATGTGGCAGAATATGAAGCATTGATTATTGGGGTCAAGATTGCAATTCAATGGAAAATCATAGATTTACAAGTCTATGGGGACTCTCAACTAGTTATTTATCAATTCAATGATGAATATCATACCAAAGATGACAAATTGATGCCTTACAAGCAGCAAATAGATAATCTAAAACAATCCTTTGCTAGTATCAAGTTTGATCAGATTCCAAGGGCGGAGAACAAAGCTGCAAATGTTATGGCTACAATCGCTTCATTACTACAATTGCCTGAGAAGCGTGTTTGTTATGAGTTTATGGTAGAAAAAGTATCATGTCCTTCCCATTATCAATCAAAATCCACTACCATATGTCATATAGAAACCATTGAACCCTCTATCTACAAAAAAACCTATGCTTATCTGAAAGATGATATCCTACCTCCTGACCTTTCTAGGAATCAAAAATGCAACTTTATCCATCAATCCGCTTGACCCACTTTAATCACAAATGTCCTTTATCGTTGAGGTCTTGATGGTACACTACTCCGATGTCTAGAATGCAATGAATCTGAAATGACCTTACGAGAAGTTCACGAGGGTATTTGTGGTACTCACTCGAGTGGAATGACTCTAGCTAAGAAACTCCTTCGTTTAGGTTATTATTGGTCGTGCATGGAAAGAGAATCATATCAATTTGTCAAGAAATGTCACAAATGTTAGGTTCACAACAATCTGATTCATGCACCAGCATAAGAACTGTATCCTTTCACATCAACATGGCCTTTCTGTCACTGGGGCCTAGATTTGGTAGGCAAAATACATCCATCTTCATCTAATGGACACAAGTTCATTATCACAACTACAAAATACTTCACGAAGTGGATAGAGGCATTACCTCTTACTACCATCACTGGGAAACAAATCTCCTCATTTATCTTGAACTACATCATCTGTCGATATGGAATCCCTCAATCTATAATCACAGACAATGGATGACCTTTCAAGAATCAAGATGTCCAGGAGTTATGTGATAAGTTCCACATCTAACATCATTTTTCAACACTGTACTATCCTCAAGGGAACAACCAAGCAGAGGCCTCAAACCAAACCATACTTAAAATTCTCAAAAAGATGGTTAACGATGTTGGACATGATTAACATGTTCAACTCAATCCTACATTATGGGCCTACAGAACAAGCATCAGAACACCAATGGGAGCTACACCATTTGCTTTGGCATATGGATTAGAAGCCATATTACCCATTGAAGTTGATATTCCATCCCTTCGTGTATCACTCAAAGGTATCATTTCAGATGAAGACTTCAGGGTATCGAGATTGCAAGAACTGGAATTGCTAGATGAGCATCATCAACAAGCTATAAATCATCTAATAGCTTATGAACAAAGGATGTCAAGGAGTTACAATCACAAGGTGAAACCAAGGGTCTTTCAGGTTGGTGACTTGGTACTAAAGGAAAACCCTAGGAATCAGTAGGACAGGGAGAAGAAAGGAAAATTTGAGCCTAACTGGCTTGGTCCTTTTGTCATCATATCAGTGTATGGATCAGGAGCATATTAGCTATCAACATCAGAAGGGGATCTGTTTGATGAACCTATCAACAGTATTCATCTTAGGAAATTCTATGCTTAAAACTCCTAGTGCACGGGGCAGAAATCTAAAATTGTTTCCTTGGTGAAAACCTGGCAATCAAGCATCTTGGTAACACAAAATACAAAAAAATAAATTAGAAAATACAAAAAGAAAGAAAAAAAGACAAAAATATGAAAAATTAACAAAACATAGGGTGTAATCAAAGCATGTGGTGAAAACCTGGAAACAGGCATCATATGTGATTCAAGAATCAGCTTTCCCATCTATTTGGATATATGTCAAGATTATTTCCTCTAAAAATTCAGTATCAATTCATATCGTCTGGCTATCATAACATCCATTATCAAACTCATGTCACGTGGTCAACATATCACTCCATAGCTTGGGGGAAACATCTCGATATCACTAGGGGCAATTCAAACGTATCGATTTCACAAACGTGTCAATTACATCAAATGGTAGAAAACCAAAAGCAAAGATCAAAACGCAATATCAATCGCCATCAGAAAAGCATCAAACATCCGTATCGTATTGAAAATCCAAAAAAACATGTCAAATAGGAAATCTAAAAAGGGAAAATCCAAAAACATAGGTCTATGTCAGTCAAACTACGTGGTCTCTGCATGTGTAACGTAGGCAAGGTTAATCTTTAATCAACCCCCGAGACCACTAAGATAGGTTAGTAGGTTAGGTCTTTAGTCAAAAATCTCGAAAAAAAACAAAAACATCACAATATTAGGATGGATGATCTAAAAATCTGAATAATGAATGGAACACTTTAAGTAAACAATGGATAAATTATACTTTTGATTATCATTACTTTAGAGTTACTCAATGAAGTATTGAACTAGAGGAACAAGGAAAAAGAATGATATTTTAATTATCAACTGTTTGTATGATAATCATATAAATGTGTGAATTTTTAGGAAAAGTGCTATGCAAATGTATCACCAATGACATTCAGAATTCACACATTGAAATGATTAATGACTGCTTGTTTACGCAATGAATGCTTAGGTCATCTCGGTTCAATTATACCTAGACGCTTGTGTTCGATTGCAATATTAAAGATCATGAAAGAAATACTCAGGTCGTCATTGGATTAACACAACCATTGACGCTTGTATTCACTTTCAACATCCAATAAAGCTCTATGATGATACCAAGCACAAATAGACTGTTAAAATGATATTCGTTTCACATATAGCTGCATGTTAAAATTAGATTGCATTCATCATGATTCATTATCTGCAGAGTATTGGTTGCATAAAGATTTCCAAATCAATGATTGTCTAATCTACAAAAAAGAGACTGAGTATACTTGACATAAGATCATCAAAAACATATAGCATCATCATTTGCATCATCATTTCATCATTCATATTTTTCATCATGCATCATAAATTCTACCATCAGTGCATCAGGTTCATTCTTACCAAACACATTCATTACATTACCGTTTATCCAACATCATATGCATACATTAATTACCATCCATACATTTTCTCATTCATCATAAAATCATCATTTATCATCATCACATTTGAAAATAACAAAAAAAGCATTCATCCATCTATTTCATATATTTTGATCACATTTAAAAGCATTCATATAAATCATCATTTAGAATCCATACATCACATCATATATCCACATATCATTTATCCATCCATACATACATCATTACATCATTACATTCATATAAATCATCATTTATCATCATCACATTTCGAATAAACTCATCACATAAAGCATATAACAACATCCATCACATAGAAATCATGAAGCCATCATCATAATCATATCAAATGTATCTCATATATATATAAAAAATGTCAAGTATACAATGACGTCAGACATAAAAATACATGATCATACAAAGAGGTACATCATAAAATACATCAGTGAGGATCACAATAGCCTCTATGACCTGCTACTACCAGAATGCGCAGGCCCAACAGGACCTATACCCGTACCTATACCACCCCCAGAAGGACCCGAATCTCTGGGATCTCTGCGTGGAGGTTGTGTCACTCCCTCACTAACTTTCCATGTATGAGTTTGCCCTAATCTCGATGGGGCATAACTAACTCGACGCTCGGCAGGCACTGCATCATGGTAACGGCCCCGGTAGAACTCTGCCTCTCGGCCAGCCCGCAAAACCTCTCTCATATAATCACCGATAGAGGTGCCATTGGCCAATCTTCTGAGGGTATCTGTTGTCTCCCGTGCCCTCTCAGCTATCTATCGAGCGCTGTCTCACTTGGTTGTCAAGGTATCAACCTGTGTCTGCATACTGGCTAACTGCCCCTATACCTATGCTAAGGCCTGTGCCTATGCCTGCATCTAGGTCTGGGTCTGCACAAGCATACCCCAAGCCTGTACCAAGTGCCCCTGCAGTGTCTGAACCTGTGCCTACAAGCCTGAAATCTATCTTTGATAATCCATAGGTGGCATGGTCACTGCTCACCTCTGGCGAGGCCTGCTCGAAGATGGACCACTACTGATGGCTGGCCCTATCCCTCGGTCTCCTCCACTACCACCATCGATGTCCCCACTACTGCTGCTATCCTCACTATCACTCTCTGAGCTCTCATCTGCTAGGATATCACCCTCACCCCCGACAACATCCTCTACCACATCCTCCTCTACTGGTAATGGTGTGGGCTCATCAGGAATGGTGATGCAAGGAGGGGGGACGAAATCCAAAAATGTCGCGTACTCCTCTATCACGGGTGCCTCTACAATATCCCTCCACATGTCCTAGGGAGATGGCTGTAATGTCTTGTACCCCTCTACTACAACATCATAAGGTAATGTGGGACCCCAATCCAGAATATCCATCTGTCGTTGTTCATAGTGGGCTACCCCTTGTGGCATACACTGAATAATGCCATACTATCTGTACACCCGACGCAGCAAAAATCTATCAATCACAAAAGGAGTCCGACCAATGAGGTACATAGAGTCACAAAGGAAGCCCAATATTGTATCATCCTCATCCCACTCCTCACAGTCAAGGTATGGGCACCATGTCACTATCTCAATATCATCAAAAACTCTCCTCCAGTGCTCTAACTTGCCCATTCGGGCCTGTGTGAACCGAGCACTATATCTAAATACATACGGTCTACCGGCTGGTCTGTCTACAATGGGAAATGGCTGACAAATAGCAAAATGCTCCCAAACCCATATCTGTAATAGGGTCACCCCTGCGGATATACTACGTGCACCTAAGTACACAATGGAATGAAGATCATGGTAAAGATGTGCTAACATGCACATCCCCATGCATATCTGGTACCATGTACCAACATGCTCTCCAGTGTCCTACCCCAGCCAATGAGGAATCCCTTTGACCTGCGATCAAGGCAAAGGAAACCTCCAATGAATCTAGCTAGCACTGTTGGTAGTGTCACATACGAATCCGCAATCCTTCGCCATCGAACACTCGGACCCTTAATGTCTTGATTCTGAAATACGCGACAAAGAGCATCTCTACTGCTGGTCCCATGAGAGTCATATGTAACAATCTCCCCCATGAATGAAATGCGTAAGATACACCACACATCCTCTGGTGTGACTATCATCTCACCGGTAGGTAGGTGAAAGGTGTTGTGGTCGCTATGCCACCTCTCAGCTAATGCGGTCAACAAACCCCGATTAATCCTAATCTAGGGCATACCAAGTAAACTCGTGAGGCCACACTGGCCTATCACTTGGAGCTCATCCGGTGTCAAATGCGGTATCAAATCTATCATCTGCGGAAATCTCTCTCACATCTGGAGAGTACCCAGATCCTCCTATCATCATAACGAAAAAAAATATACAATCAGTGAACTATGTCAAGGAATCAAAGGTCATTCTACTATCAGTCTATTCCAAAAGCTTTGGTATGAATTTTCGATCAAAATTTATAGGTGAACATCAAACCTCACCTATCATGAGGTTTTCAAATCATCAACAAACCTCACCTATCATGAGGTTCATCAAAACATTATCTAGATCTCGCCTATCATGAGATTTATTAGATATTGAATCATGTCCTCGCCTATCATGAGGATCATCAATAAATGGGGTTTCTTCTCACCTATCATGAGAGTTAGTCTTATTTAAATCATCGAATCTAACATCAAGAATTTGGATTGTCAATCATACCAATAAAAAGAATGGACATGATCGGAATTGACATAATCAAAGTTAACTAAGTCAAAATCTTCAATTCTGACATGGAAACGCTAAAACAGGCTTCCAAAGCGCTAAATCCCAAAAGCACTAAAATAGGCTTCCAAAGCGGTAAAAGTACCAAAGCACTACAACAGGTCGTCAAAGCGCCACTTTACTAGAAGTGCTAGAATAGACCTTAAAAGTGCTAATCCACCGACTCAAAGTGCTGAAAGTCTCAAAGCGCTAAAATTTGGCTTCAAAGTGCTAATTCTTGACTCCTAAGCACTAATTCACTGAAAGCACTACTTTACCGACTGGAAGCACTAGAGTTTTAAAGGCAAGCGCTAAAACTCAAAGCGCTAGACTACCTAACGAAAGGGCTACATCGGAATGTAAGTGCTACAGTGTGGCTTGAAAGCGCTAAAAGACACCTAGACACACCTAAGACCTAAAAAGCATAAAAAACAAAAGTGCATGAATTACGAGGAGGTCAAGGGGTACATACCGGAGGTCCATACATAGGCGGCCATCTGTAACGTTGAATGCGCTCGAATCGGTGAGTGTGGTAAGGAATAGGCATCTCGCTCCAGCTGGCAGAAAAGTCTTTATAACTAAGAATTTTGAACTCAAAAAGCAAATAATGAATTGAAAATGACCTTTTAGCACTATTTATATTTTTGAAAGGTATTTTGGAGGATTTTTATAACATTTTGATTAATTTTATCCATGAAATTAATTAAAACTCATCAGAGGACTCATTTCTTCATCATTTTGTCAGGATATAAATTATTTTAAAATCAACAGCAATATAAAATCATTAGAAAATCATAAAATTTTTGAAAATTTCAAAAATTCATCAAATCATTAATTTATCTCCTGAGGGGGCATATCATTATCAAATCATCTGAAAATCATTTCTAGGGCACACAAAATTATTATCATTTGAAAATCATGTCTGGGGCACACGAAATTATTATCATCTGAAAGTCATGTCTGGGGCATGTCTGGTTATCAAATCGTTTGAAAATCATGTCTGGGGCATACGGAATTATTTTTTTCTTATCATCGATCCTGGTAGTAGTAGCAAAATATTTCTTCGAAGCAACATGTAAAACACATCACTTCAAAGAGGGGCAAAATGTATACACCTAAAAATGGTCTAGAGCATCTGATTAATTAAATACGAATTATCCTAATTTCCTCTAATATTGAATAAATAGAAATATTTATTTAATATAGTTCACATTCACATTCTTCATAATTTCTTCTAAATCTCGTCTTAATTAAATAAACAAAAATAAATACTTTGTTTGATTTACTTATCATTTCTCTATTTCAATCTATCACATCATTCTTGAATTAATTAAATAAAGACAAAAACACTTTATTGATTAATTGCCATTATTCTTCTATTTTAATTTAATAAACAACTATCCTATAGTTCGTTTTATTAAATTATTTATCTTTCTTTTGCTAATTTAAATAAATCAAAATATTTGAATTGTTGTAGAAGGAATATTCCATCCATATTCTCTCAAAAATGAATTAGATTTCCTATGTCTAAACCATGTCTAATTTATGTCAAAAATATGTCAAATTAATTGATTGAAACTTCACGAGAAGTTTTGAAGACAAATTGGAGACAAATTGGGAATTTGATCTCTCAATCCTCCTCCATCAATCTTTCCTCTTCTCTTGCTTGGTGTTTTCATGCGTATAGACAATCTCCATCTTTCTCTCAATCTCTTCAATCTCTCACCATTCAAATCTCCAGATTGAATCCAAGCTTCTAAAATCTTTCCCTATGCATTTCTATAGCGAGGAAATCTATAAATAAAGCATCATTCAACCAAGAAAAGGATCCAGATAATCAAGCTTTTGCACTCTTACTTTGTAGGAATCCAGACATCGAGTATCAAGCAATTCAACAATCAAGCTTCACATCAATGGTTGCCTCTTGTAGCTGCAATTATCTATTTCATACATGCTAGTTTACATTGTTATAATCTAGTATTGCATTTTAGTATCATCTCGTTCTTCAGATAGTCATTTTAACAGTCATAGTGCTTAACAATCTGAGAGCAATACTGATTTAATAAATCTTTGAGGATAGAGAACAATATGACGCTTTCGATTGATTACTTTGTTGAATTGATTCAATTTGTTTAATTATTGATATAATGTCGTATTAAGAAGTGTATTTATGTTATTTACCTCATTCCACACTTACAAAAAATTAATTGTAAATCCATTCAGAAATATTGTCTAGCAGTGGTATTTTCTTCGCAAAATTTTAGACACTACATGCTCTCACATCAGGTTAATCATATCCAAGGTTGATCCACTTGAATGCTTTTTGTCCAAAGCCACTCTCACCAGTGACATGCCAAAGTGGGTGATGATCCTTACTAAATTTGATATAGAGTATGTGGATCAAAAAGTTATCAAAGAAAAATTCATTGTAGACAAACAAAAAAAATCCACAATCTACATGGAAAATCCTTTGGAATCAAATTTTCTAAATGAATTAGTGTTCACTCTTAGTTCTATAGATCAATGGAAATTGTATTTTGGTGGTTCCTACAAACATGGGTCTAGACTAGGAATTTTATTCATTACCCCACAAGGTGATTGTATCCCCAAATAGTATAGGTTATCCTTTCCATGTATGAATAACATAGTTGAGTATGAGGCCCTCATCATAGGGTTAAGAATTATAGTCCAGTGGCTGATTGAAGAACTCAAAGCCTATGGAGATTTATAACTAATCATGAACTATGTCAATGATGATTATCAAAATAAGGATGTAAATTTGATACCCTATAAGAAGATGGTTGATAGCTTTGAGGACTATTTCATTGACATCACATTTGAGTAGATACATAGGATCAATAATTGAGTAGTGGATTCGATAACCACAATTGGATCCTTGATAGACATGCCACACAACAACCTAAAATACAAGTTTTTCATTGAGCAACTTCTCGTGCTAGCTTTCAATGTACTCAAATTAAAGCTTGTGTGTGAAATTGTTGGTCATAGTTCGCTATGGTATCATGATATTTTTACTTATCTTCATAATGGTATCCTCCCATTTGACCTTACCCCAAACTTGGAAAAAACCTTTATTTGAAGAACATCCTGATTTTCCCTTTTAGGTAATACCCCTTACCAGAGAAGTCTCAAAGGAACATTATTATGATGTGTCAACCAAGAGGAATACTTGACCTCCTTGAAAGATGTGCATGAATGAATTCATGGGTCATACTCGAGTGGTGTAACCTTGGCCAAGAATTTATTGAGAACATGATACTATTGGCCCATGAAGAAGTAAGAAGCCAATTAGTTTTTGAAGAAATGTTTGCAGTCAACGACATGGGTACCTCATCCATGTACTAGCTCAAGAGCTCAATCCCATCACCAAAGCTTGGCCTTTTTCATAATGGGGATTCGACCTCATAGGTTAAATCACCCTGCCTCTTCCAATGGTCATAATATTATCATTACAACCATAAAATACTTTACCAAGTGGATTGAAGCCATACCAATGACCCACATAATGAGAAAGCAAATATTTAAGTTTATCCTAAATTACCTCATCTATCATTATGGTGTTCCACAAGCCATTATCATAGATAATAGAACACCTTTTAAGAACCAAAATTTTTGAAAGCTATGTCATCAATTAAATATCCACTATCACTTTTTCACCCCTTATTACCCCCAAGGAAATGGTCAAGTTGAGGCTTCTAACAAAACCACCATTAAGATCCTAAAGAAGATAGTTAATGATGTTGGTCGAGATTGGAACCTATAATTAAATCATGCTCTATGGGCCTATCAAGATACAATCAACATTCCTATAGGCATTATACCCTATTCCTTGGTTTGTGGAACCGAATCCATCTTACCTATTCAGGTTGAGGTCCCATTATTAAGGGTTTCACTACAATATCTCATCAAAGATGAAGAATACAGAGTATCCAAGCTGAATTAACTAGAATTGTTGGATGAACATCACCTCAAAGTACTAAATCATTTGCAGGCCTATCATAATAGACTTAGAAGGAGTTATAACAAAAATATCAAAGATTCATTCTTCCAGGTAGGAGATCTTGTCATGAAGGAAAATCAAAAGAATATGCCAGATCAAGACAACAAAGAAAAATTTGAGTTGAACTGGTTAGGACCATTCATTGTCACAACAAGCTATGGCTCAAGAGCTTATCAATTAGCCATGCCTAAAGGAGAACCCTTTCAAGAACCCATCAACAACATGCATGTCAAAAAAATTTATGCTTAGCCCATGAGGGGTATTTTCTAAAATGTAAAAATCCCAAAAACATTAGAAAAGTAAAAAATTCCAAAAAAGAAAAGAAAAAAGGATCAAAATAGTAAAGAGAAAAATCATCCTCTAGCAACAACACTTTAGTGGCACTTTGGGAAAGTACCTTGGTGAAAAGATAGAAAATAAGTTCCTTGCATAAATAATCACCATCTCCTATCTATCATATAATCTTTCACTTATCCTGCATTCATCCCATCCATCACATCCATCTTCCATATATTTGTCCTCTCATTTCCACTATTGATCCACGTCCATATCATAGATTGATATTCAATGAGTATCTATCCCCATTAGTACTACTTTTCATTATCCTAAGGTTAGTCTTGCCTATATCGAGGTAGTCTATCATATTAGACTAGGGGAATATTCCTATACCAGGGTCATCAGATCAAGTTCTTGTATATTTCCTTAAGGTTATTCTTAAAAATCCAAAAAAAATTGAAACATCTTCAAAATTACAAAAAACATTCAAAACATCGTCAAAATTTGAAAAATATTAAAAACGTTGTCAAAATTAAAAACATTAAAAAAATACTCAAAATTCAAAAACATCCAAATCAAGTCTAAACCCCATAAAAAGGTCTAAAGCATCAAAACCAAAAACATATAGTAGAACTACATTACCTTTGTGCATGTACATAGGAAAGGCCGTCATCAATGAGCCCTCAAGGCTTAGGTTATCCCTTTAGGATTCCATCAATGAACATGCCTCATAATAAACTATCACTTATTAAGGGTCGATTGAACTACATTGTCTTGGTGTGTATACATAGGCAAGTCCATCATTGATGAGCCCTTGATGAATAGCTCCTTCCCCCCTTAGGTCTTGCTCTCTTGAAAAACCTTGGAAACCTCAAAACATTGAGAAAACTTGAAAATCAAAACATTTGGAAAACATCATAAAATTCAAAACAGCCTCAAATATCTTCACAAAATCCAAAACAACCTCTAAATATCTTCATAAAACTCAAAAAATTCAAATAAATTTAAAATACCAAAAATAGCCTAATTTTTGTTTAAAAAGTCAAAAATATTGAAATATTCTAAAAAAAATCATCCATCCCATCTCCCTTTCACCCACAATAAACTTTCACCCATAATAAATTGATCGCCATCATCAACCTTTGGCAACACAAATGGAAACATGTACAACAAACCAACGAAACACAAAAGTGTTAAAAATAAAGATCTTGAGCTGGAATCATGGTAAAATATGCTGGTTAACATTTCTATCAATGAACTATCCAATAGTTAGAATTAATCTACAACTAATAACATTTCCTATGGATAATATTTCCTACAATGGGCATCATCATTGGAAATCACCCTGGAACAACATATTTTAGGCAAGAGATATGGATCACATTGATTGTTTTATTCATTTGATCTTTTCTTATGTTTTATCTTATTGGTCCATTCTGATGATCTCTCGATGATGTCTATGAAATGATTTAAAGAGAAAGGAATGGGGCATTGATCATTGCTTTTGTTTGTTGTGCTTGCTGTATATTCTTGTAATATGACATTGGTGAATACTTTCCTTGCCTGTGTAGGAGTAGTCTCAAGTAAAACAATGGCTAGGACATATCAGGGTCTTCATACCTTTATGTATCAGTCTCCTTAATATTATGGATTCATTCTTTCACATGATCAAACAAGGTTTCTATATGTCAGGTATGAATAAGAATACACCTATCTATTTAAAAATTAAAATTCCATGCATTAGATACAACATCATCCTGGTTGTCAATACCTTGGTACATCATGTCTATTTTCTATATAAAAAAGAAGTGCTATGATGAAATTAAGCCTAATCTGAAGAGAAGAATAATATCATCTATCCTATCTCATCACATATCCAATAAAATCTTGAATAATCATAGGTTTATTGGAACACTGAATCAATCTCAATAGTGAAGGATAATCAATATCCATATCATTCTGCTACATCTATCCATGCTAACATGTCCAACCTAGTATCATGGAATACAAGAAAATTAATAAAAATGCACCCATTCTGCATCCACAAATTATCACCATAAATCTCATAGCATGCATCCTACATAATCATCGCATATAACATGAAAAGATAAAAAAGAAAACATCCATAGAATTGCATTACATCCATCCTGCATACGTGAATCATCATACATATACATACACATGCATCCACATCATATAATAATCATAATAGAGAAAATATTCATCATCCATCATAGAAAAATGTCATAGCATCTCATATCATAACATCCCAGAAATATTTGTATCCATACATAACACCTCCATAATGCATACATACATCACATAAGATCATAAGCATGAAATAAAAAATCATGGTATAACTACTGCATTATCGATCATCTCATATACATATCAAAAAATTAATGTCATGATACATATCAAAGTGTTTGATATACATCAAAATATACACGAGGCTATAAAAAAAGAGCAAATGATTGAATATACATCATAAATCAAGTCTACATAAAAAATGTATATATCTATACATGGGGCTTGTCATCTGCTCCCCTGATCCTCCTCTCTAGTTGGTGGTTGGCATCCACCTAAAGGACCTGCTCTTGGCTAGCCAACTAAGGGCGCATCCATTGATGTGCTTGATGCTAAGGCACTCCTATTCAAAAAAATTAGGTCACCACCTCTAGGGAGGAACCTTCATGTAGTACACCATCCTATAATATAGTGAAAACCATTAGACCCTATACTAATGAGGAAACCTTGAGCTACTAGCTACACATAGTCTCCTATGCTAATTTCATCTCTAGCTACAACCTCTCTTGGTCCCTCTCCTGTCCAATGGTATCCCACTCCTACCTAAAAGTGTCTCACTCCTAGCATGCAAAAAATCTCTTCTATATAAATGTATCTCTCTTTACACGGGCCTAGTCTCACTCAATAGTTTTCTAATCTCTCTCCTTGTCACTACCTACAGCTATGGAGCCTCTGCTATTTATCTTGCAACCTATGGAATGAATGGTGGACCTGGAGGCTACTATAGTATCTACCCTAGCACATGTCCCACCTCTCCCAGAATCTAAACATGGGAATTTCCTCGCCCTCTACCTCTGCCTCCTACATATACCCTTGTGGGGTCTATGAGTCTCATTGATCTATGTTGAGAAAACAAGGCATCATATCCTATGGTGGTGTTAGGATCATTTGGCCCACTTGTGTAAACCCATGGTAGGGGAACCAACTAAATGAAGTCATCAATTGTAGTATGGGGAAACATCTGCAACACTCTCAAATCTCTCTATATCACTCAATAATGTGAATTAACAGACCCGTAAACCAACAGGTTTTTTTGCAGTATACCAAGTGATCAACATCATCATCCTAAGCCTAATCCTATATCCATGGCCTCCGTGTGAACTACTTCTTTTTATCTATAACCCTTCTTCAATATGCTATATCTTCTATGCTAGTGTGGTGGAGGGTAGTCATACCCACATACCGGTAGGATATCGGGTCCTTCTCATCAATTTTCCTAAGTGCAATAATTGGTTGGAGCATTGCTATGTGCTCCCATGCCTATATATACAACAAAGTCACCCCTGCCAAAATACTAGCTCCATCCCTATAGATGACCCAATGCATATCATGATATAAGGTTGCGAGAATATAGGACCCTCAAGTGTAAACACAAATTTCATCCATGATCCTCTATAGAACCATGCCCCATCCTGGGTTGAACAACCTACTCCTCTTGTCAAGTATGAGGACTGCCATGATGAACCACATAATAACAATTGTTAGATCATTAGATCGACCAATGAAGTATCACAAATCAATTTGTCCCCCCTATTGTTGAAGATCCTCTACACCTAGTAGATCAAACATGAAATCAAGGTCGAGGTCTACATCATAAATAATCCTATCACCATGGATAGGTACCCTTAGGATCCTCCACAAATCCTCTAGAGTCACTATCACCTCATCTATAGGAAGGTGGAACAATCAGGTCTTAGAATGCCAGCGGTCTACTAATGTAGTCATCAAATCCAAATGTGTCTTGATATCTAGCATGTAGGAAATGTGGTATAGGCCAACCACTCCTAGGAACATAATGTCAAACTCACTCCATATGACCATCCACTCCAAATTTTGTGGTCTCCTCTCTTGCAAAAGTAATGGATGAAAGACCTCTTACATGCATAATACACACAACATCAATTTGCTAAAAAAATTGGAAAAAAATCAAAGTCAAAATACCTAGAGTGAAAAAGTGAGTCTTAATGGAAAAGGCATCGTATTGTTGACTTGGAAAATGCATTGGTATTTGGAAATAAAATTGCCATAATACAAAATCATCACCATAATGCAAATGCGAGCCTTTGAAACTATGTAAAAGCATCACTATATTTTTTTGTGAATGTGTCAAAATAAATAAAAAGCGTGGATGAATTTTAAAACTTCAATGCACATGCATAGAAGTGACGCCTAATGCAAAGGTGTCACCAAATTTTGCAAAGCCATCACATTGCCTTTCAAAAGTGTTAGAAAAACTCTGATGCCTTTATTTTCTCTAATCTACCTTACATTTGGCAATCTAGAAATGCATGCAAGTTAAGTTTTTTAGGGTACATACCAGTGGTCCTACATTTGTTAGCTATTGAAACTCACAGAATCAATTTGTGTGGTGTGGGGGAAGTGAACGATGTGTCATCTCATCAAGTGCTCTAGAGGAACTATGCACAAATCCACAATACCTCTCTCAATTCTCAAAAGTAAAGGGTGTAAATGAGTTGGAAAGTGACCTAATTTCACATATATGCATTGCCAAATCTAGGGTTTTAGCCATGTATCTCCATTTTCTCGCTTCGTAACCTGCCATGGTGACTTCATTAGGGTCCTAGGACTTGTTTTCCATCCTCGTCGCAACCAAATCATTCCTATCATGATATTGCAAGATTGACCCAAAAAATATTTTTTCCACTTGATCTCTCAAGGGGGCAGCATACCAGCATTCTTTCATCCACTGGGGCACAGTGGGGCATCTAAAAAAAGTGATTGTTTTTTTTTTATATGAGCAATATCAATTCTTTGAAGCAATGCAATAGGTACCTCACTTCAAAGAGGGGAAAAATGTAGACACATGAAATTTTTTTGATCATATCACAAACCAAGATTTTGATTATGAGCATTGTTTCTCCCCTATTTCACCTATTTCATCTATTTAATTAAATAGTGTCAATTGTTTAATTAAATTCACTATTTTCACCTATTAATTGAATAATTAATTTTATTTGATTAATTCAACATCCTTCACCTTAATTTTTTGCTCATTTGATTAAATAATTACAAATTATTTAATTAAATATCAAAAATCCTCTTTGATTAAATAATTCCTAATTGTTTCATAAAAGTCTTTAATTCCCTCCACTTGCACAATTAAATAATTTCTTAAATTGTTTAATTGGATAATATTTCCTCCAATCATTCAAAGAATACTCTCATGTAATATTCCTCCTTTTCAAATTCAAATATTTCCCTCTACATGGAAATATCTTCCACATGCTCCTAAAATTAAGGGATTTGTTATTGTCTCAAGAAATTTGGACCTTTGATTAAAATACTTGATCCATGTCATTGTCCATTATCAACCTTGAATTTGATATTTGATTCATGTCATTTTGCATTTTCAACCATGAATTAGATCTTTGATCCATGCCATCTTCTCTCCAATTTCATCCTTTGATTAGCCAATTTAATCTTAATCATTGATTCATTCTAAAAATCTATAAATAATATTAATTTTATATTAATCTTCATTCACAATCCCTTGAGCAACCAAACTAAACTTGTTGAATAGGACAACTGAGAGGGGGGTGAATCAGTTGTCACAAATTATAACCTTCAATTCAATTACTAAAACTAATACATAAACTGCTTAAATGATTAATCATCAAATGCCAATGCAAAAACTCAAATCCAATGCACAAACACAATAACACCAGATTTAAGTGGAAAACCCAATGAGGGAAAAAACATGGTGAATATTAACTCACACTATAAAGAATATGAAAACCGATTACAAAAAGGCTCACTACTTGAGATAAGGATCATTGCCTATAATAAGGACTCACTATCCAACAAGGCAACAACCTAGAGGGCTCACTACCATAGAGATACAAAGAAGAAAAATAAGACTTATTACAAAGAGACAACAATCCTAATGCAACAAAGGATTACACAACAATCATTGATCAACTTACATAAATGATAGAGTTTTCCTTCTTCTCACTGCATCCGAAAACTCAACATTAAGCTTCGCATTGATCTACCACACACATAACTTACACACTTTCAGAATAGCATCAAAATCATGTATTCTCTTTGAATTATCTTCCTTATTTTCTTTTGTACATTTTTAATTATTAGCTCATCTTATATTTATACTATCTCCAACCTTAAGATACAAAGTTAACCACAGAGCTTCAAATTCAAATTAGGTCAACGCTAAAACATCCTAGGGTGGAATTAGAATGAGGGTGACCCAAATACACACTTCATCGAGACCCATAATAGATCCAAAATGCTTCATCAACCTCAAAGATAGTGCTTAACACATGGTCGACCAAACCAGTGTAAAACACATAGAAAAATTAAGCTCAAAGCTTCCAGAAACCAAAAATATCTTCAATGCAATAAGAAAATCTTATCTCTAGAATCGCAAGTCAAAAGAATTTATCAAAGAGAAATCCAGACCAACAACATTTCTCCTGGACCTCAGCCACAACCCAAAAAAATATAGTTCACAACTGGTTAACACAACTCAAACTTCTCAAAGAACCAATAGCCAAGAATTTGGATATAGCAACCTTCAACAACCATGACTAACATATCTGAACTACAAAAACATAGGGGCAAGTACCAAATCATCATCCTAAGAAACAACTAAATACTTGTAATGTTCCTTTAATACAATTTTCTCAGTATCCTCAACATATAAAACCAACAACTAATAGATAACCAGTTGACCAATTGACATCAATGACAACACTTTCATTTGTTTTTCCATTCTTGCAACAATCTCCCCCTTTTCCATTGATGGTAACACTGATTTGAAAAACCATCAAAGACATTATACTAGTTCTAAATATAATTCTCAAGATTTTTCTTTTGGCATCTCCCCCTCAGAAGATAATCTTCCTCATTACCTATTTTATCTCATTAGCTTTCTCTCATTTTCACACGCTTTCTCCCCCCCTTTGAAATCAATTGCAAAGGAAAAAAAAATGTTCAATAAATATTCCTTTGACATGAAAACAAAATACTCATAATGACAACACTTGAAACTACCTGCTCCCCCAAAGAGGTATCCACCAAAACATTAGTCCAAAAATATAGAACCATGAATTTTGTAGAATGATGCATCTCCAAATGCATCTTAGTTTATGAAAGGAGGGGTAATAACCCATAAATTCTCCTAGAGATACTCAAAAGTATCTTTAGGAAGAGCCTTGTAAACATAGTTACAATCTAATCCTTTGTCAGAACATACTCAAGCTTGACTTCATTCTCCATGACCTTCTCTCTCAATAAATGATATTTGATAGATATATGCTTCATTTGTGAGTGCATCATGGGATTCTTCAAAATGTTAATTGCACTTGTATTATCACATAAGATAGAAATGGGATCATCATATAGCACTGTGATACCTTTAAATATATGTTTCATCTATAGAACTTGTGTACAACAAGATGCAACAACAATATACTCAACTTCAGTAGTAGACAAAGAGACTAAATCTTTCTTCCTACTCAACCATGCCACCAACCTGCATCGAAGAAAGAATGCACCAACACTTGTACTCTTTCTGTCATTTATACTTCTAGCCCAATTTGCATCTATATAAGCACTAAGTGTAAAGTTAGTATCTTTAGGATACCATAATCAATAATTTGGAGTTCCATTCAAATATTTGAATATTCTTTTTACTACAAAAACATGTGTTTCCTTCGAATCTTCTTGAAATATAGCTACAAGATAGACCGCATAATATCTAGTCTAGTAGTAGTCAAATATATTAATCCACCAATCATAGATCTATACTTGCTCTGATCAGCTTTAGGTGAATCATCATCTTTACCCAACTTGCAACCAATCACCATAGGACTACTTACTAGTTTGGAACCATCCATCCCAAACTTCTTCAACATCTCTCTCACATACTTAGACTATGAAATGAAAATTATTTTCTATATTTGATTAATCTTTAGCCCAAGAAAGAATTTCATCTCCCCAAAAAGAGAAATTTCAAATTGCTTTTACATCTCTTTTGCAAACATCTTGCACATCATTTCATTTCCTCCAAAGATAATCTCATCAACATATACAACTACAATCAAGATTTTGTCATTTTCAATCTTAAAGTATAAATTATTGTTTGTCATACCTTTGTTAAATCCTTGTTGAATCAAATACTTGTCTAACCTTGCATATCAGGCTCTAGGAGCTTGCTTCAATATGCACACCATATCTAGTTGATTTTTTAAGTAAAATCCTTCCAGTTGTTCCATGTAGACTTCTTCTAGCTCACCATTCAAAAAAAAATTCTTGACATACATCTAATAGACTTTGAAATCTTTATAAGCAGTCAATGCCAAGAACATCCTTATATCTTCCATTCTTTCTATCGAGGAAAAATTCTCCTAAAAATATATGCCTTCTACTTGTGAGTAGAATTTACACACAAGCCTTGCTTTGTTTCTAACAACTTCTTCATTCTCATTCAACTTGTTTTTGAATACCTATTTTGATCCAATGATATTTTTGTATGCCAGTCTTGGGACCAATTCCCATTTCTGATTCTTCTCAATTTGCAAAATTTCTTCTTTCATTGCTTCCTTCCAATGTTCATCCTTACAAGCTTCACTTACTGTCTTCGACTCAATCTCAGAGAATAAACACAAGTTTACTTCAGCAGTAGCGTTGCTTCTGATTAACACACCTTTTGTCTTTTCTCCAATAATCTGATTTTCTGAATGATTCCTCTGTATATATTCTAGTGTCCTAGGGGACATCACTAGAGCATCTTCTTCTCTTTCATTCTATTTATTTTTCTTTTTCTTAGGATATTTATCTCTTTCTTCCATAATTTCTTCTATTCTTGCACAGTCATGTTCCTTAGACACATATCCATCAATATCAATAGAATTCTTCATTATTTCATCAACCTTCACATTTGAGCTCTCTACAATTTTTCTCGGTATTTTATTGAAACATTTGCATGCCTTGCTCTTGGTAGAGTATCCAAGAAATATTCCTTCATCACTTCTTGCATCAAAAATTCCCAAATTTTCTTCATCTCTTTTGATATAGCATTTACTTCCGAATACTTTGAAATATTTAACTATAGGAATTCTTTTGTGCCATAGCTCATAGGGAGTATTTGTACTGTTTGATCTTGCTTGAACTTGATTAAATACATATACAATATTATGAATAGCTTTTTTCAGTAAACTTTCGATAATCTAGCTTTAGTGATCATTGACCTAGCAACCTCTTGAACTGTTCTATTTTTCCTTTCAATGACTCCATTTTTTTGAGGAGTTCTCAGAGTAGATAATTTTATCTTTATTCCATGCACTTCACAAAACATATTGAACTCATGGGAGGTGAATTATCCACCTCTCTTAGATATTAAGCATTTTATCTTCAAATTCACTTCATTTTCAACCATAGCCTTGAATGTCTTGAATCTATCTAATGCATCTAATTTCTCTCTAAGAAATGTAACCCATTTATATCTAACATAATCATCAATTAAAATCATAAAGTACCTTTCACCAAGTATACTTCGCACTCTCATAGGACCACAAAGATATGTATGAACCAAATCTAGTAATCCAGTAGTAGATTGTTCTCTTGATTTGTAATGATTTCTTGCTTGCTTCCCAAATTGACAATTCCTACAAATAGAATTGATAGGATTTATAATTCTTGATAAATCTCACACGACTATACAACACTAATCATTTCCAAGTTATGAAAATTCATGTGACACATTCTCCTATTCCATAACCAAGTGCCATTTATCTGAGTCATAAAGCACCGTCCATCAACACCCTTAAGCCGATAAATATTCCATTCAAATTTTATTCTTGTAGAAATCAATGTTTTGGATTCTTTCCAGATCTCATATCTCTCATCCTTAAATGCAAGATCATATCCTTTTCTGCACATCTGACCAACTCTCAACATATTTTTAGACATGGAAAACATACAATTCGATCTGACACACTGAATCATGATTTACTAACACCATTTCATCCTGAATCATTGACTTTGCTAGTCATTTAATAGAATAATATGTATTTGATTAAATTTTTCACTCTTCATCTCTTAATTAAATAAATTAACTTTATCTAATTAAGTCATCATCTCCTATTAATTAAATAAATCAATTTTATTTAATTATTTATGTAATCTCCCTTTTAATTAAATAAATCATTTTATTTAATTAATCCCTAAAGTCGTCTCATTTAAATTAAATAAATCTTTATTTGGTTTAAATCCAACATCATCCATCTTTAATTAAATAAATCAAATCTTTATTTAATTAAGTCTTTAATCATTTTCCTCTGATTTTGATTTAAATCAATCCTAAGTCAAAATTGTCAAATCACCTAACCTCTCATTAAATTAATCAAATCTTGATTAAGTTAATTTCAATCACTAAAATCCTCTAGAGAATGCAACTTGCACAATAAATCAATTACTTTGCTTTATTTAATTTCCTAATTTCTCTTAACATGGCATAAAAAGGGAATATTCCCTCAAATTTGAATTCAAAATTCAAGTGGGTTTGGTCCTTCCAACAAGGCATTCAATGCCTCTTACATTTCCTTATGCATTGAGCCAAGTGACATTAACTCCATTTCTTTCTCCCTCCAACTTGTCACATTCAAATTTCAAATTTGAATCTCATAGAATTTGTCATGCACATTGACCAAAATGTGCTAATTCCTCCTCGAATCACATGTGGACAAGTGGCCTTCTCTCATTGGTTGGTATTTTGTCCCGCATTGCTCAAATCTTGCTCATTCTTCCAATTTGAAATCTATAAATGAGAGACTCTTCCTCTTATTCTATCATCCATAATTTGAGTATACTTACTATAATCAACTTCATCATCATCCACAATCTCATGCAACGTTACTTTCTTCAATTGAAATCTAATTTTATCCATTCCATTGCAAATGTTGATCATTTTCATGATTTCATAGCTAGGTTATGCTAAAATTGCATCAAAGAGCTTCAACCATTATCAAATCATCATCAATCTTACAAAGGAGTTGGGAAAGGGATAGTTTCAACATATCAATTGGCACCAAATCCCCCATGTGATCAAAAGTTTGCATGCTTAATTAGGATTTTATTGCTTTTTATGTCTTGTTCTTCATTTTTCCTATTTAAGCATTGTAGATGGATTTCATGGGGAATCCTTGTTTTATCTTGCATATTGAGCTAATAATGTGTTTGTTTGTTGTATTTGTGTAGGTATGAAACCAGGGTTCACAATATTATGCCATAAACCCTTAACATAGTAAACATTGTAAGTATGATGCTTGTCATAAAAAAATATTGAACCTATCCCACAGATTTTAGCACTAGTACCATCTCCAAGCATAACCAGACCTCCAAAATATTTCTCAAGCTTTACAAACTTACTCTTATCACCAGTCATGTGATGTGAGCAACCACTATCAACTACCCCAATTTTTTTTTTCTTGTTTAGCATGCAGGGTAGAGATAACCATACCTTCATTTTTCTCCTTCTCCTTCTCTGGAGGACTTTCCTTTACTTGTTTTTCTAAATTAGTACAAGTAGGTTCATCCTTAATCACCAAGAACAAGCATTCATTTTCATCTAGATCATCATATTTTGAATCTTCATCTGAAATACTAGCATTCTCATTAACATAGTAAGCTCTATTAATTTTATTTCCTTTCTTTTCTTTCTCATATCTTTGTTTATTCATTTTATCTCTTTCCAGACACTTTGCAACATAGTGACCTATTTCTCCACAACTAAAGAACTTAAAGGTAAACTTACCTTCATACTTACTAGAGTCTTTTCTCATTCTTCTTACAAAGTTATCTTCTATTTCATCAAATTTTTCTTCATTTGGATCTTCAGTTTTTGTAGCTTTAAAAGAAGATTTTTTTTTTCTCCATTTCTTAGACTCGACTTCCTCATCTCATAAGATGTCAAAAATCCTAATAGTAGATCCTCAATAGAAGTCTTATAATCTATAATCTGCTCAATAGCACTCACCTTCTCATTGTAAGCATCAGGAAGAGTTTTGACAATCTTATTTACACTCTTGGTTTCATCTATAGTAGTGCCAATAGATCGCATTCCAGCCACTACCTCATCCAATCTCTATACATAATATTTGGCCTTTTCATCTTCAGACATATGTATAAGATCAAACTATGTTTCCAAATTCTATAATTTTGCCTCTTTAACTCTTTTATCACCATCGTGTGATCTCTCTAAAGCTTCCCAAACTTCCTTAGTTGTCTTCAAATTTTGAACCTTTATCAACTCGAAATGTACCAAACTATTCTTCAAGATGAACTTCACCTTATTATTCACTTCATGTTCTCTAATTTCTTCAGGTGTACTCAGACAATTGGTAGGAGGAGTGTAGGTCTCCTTATAACATTTTTCCACATGATATATGCAATACTCTAGATAATCTTCCATCAATACTTTCTAGATACCATAATTAGTTCCATCAAACCCTAGATAATCAAAGATTATTTTGTTAGCCATCCCGAACCTTCCTCAAGTGGTTAAGCTCTTCACCAAGGAACCAAGCTTTGATACCAGATTTTTGATAAGGAAATTGAGAGGGGGGGTGAATCAATTGTCACAAATTATAACCTTCAATTCAATTACTAGAACTAATACGTAAACTGCTTAAATGATTAATCATCAAATGCCAATGCATAAACTCAAATTCAATGCAAAAACATAATAACACCATATTTATGTGGAAAACCCAATGAGGAAAAAACTATGGTGAGGATTAACTCACACTATAGATAATATCAAAACTAATTAAAAAAAGGCTCACTACTTGAGATAAGGCTCATTGCCTACAATAAAAACTCATTGTCCAATAGGGCTACAACCCGGAGGGCTCACTACCACAAAGATACATTGAAGACTTGTTATAGCGAGGCAAAAATCCCAATCCAACAAAGGATTCCACCACAATCACTAATCGACTATGGGATATGCTTGCTTTCTTTTGTTTATCTTAGAGGGCCTGCCTTGTGGGAAAAAGTAATCACCCAAGGGAACAACCCAACCTGGAACACGCTAAAGCCAAGCGACTTCCAACCGGTATATAAGTGTGGATTCTCGAGGAAATTTTTAGAATCACGATGATTATTCCGATGAGAAGGGTAGCAATGGTCTCTCGCCACATGGATAGTCCCCCACAAACGGAACTCCCGCATTAAAACCCCTTGTTTAGAAAAGGCCAAAATCCTATCTATTTATTAGTGCAAAAAGTCATGTCCTTTGAAGCTGCCCCACGTATACATGCGGTTCTATTGTAGAGATGAAAATTATGCCATGGGAGACTCATGGGTACTGATGCTTGGCTGACCCGAGAAGCGAGTGCACTATAAGGGGGAGCCTATGTGGTCAAACATCTAATCATCCGCACTGAATATGCGCAACTGGATTCATCCAATTGGGATCCCAATAAATATTGTCTCTTCATCCTAGGATTGTGGATATCATTGAAATCAAAACACTTTTCTTGGGTCTCAAAACATTTGAAAACAAACATTCACAAGAGTTTCAAAATTTCAAACCCTTTGGAGGAAACAAATATCCTTTGACGAATCTAAGTGCTCTTGCTTGCCCTAAGGATTCTATCCTTAGAGGTTTCTAAGTGCCTGGGTTTAATCATCATTTGTTTCTCCCAAAGTCAACACTAGGAAACCTTTGCCTTGATTTCCACATAATGCACTTTGTGGGATGAAAGAAAATTGAGACATAGACATTCAGTTTGGAGAACATTGTGAAGAAAGTGTTTATGGTAAAAATAACTGAACCTAATCAAGATAACAAAAAATTGAACCCCACACATGTGCTTGCAATCTTTTGTCTTATGGTTTTCCATACGAACATTGATCTTTTGGTTGGAAATTATCTTAGGGAAAAGAATGTTCTTCAATATCTTGGTCTAGTAAACAAGTCCTCTTAGGTTAATTTAGGACCAAAATCAAACACTTCATCCATCCAAACATTTATCAAAATTCCATTTCACCAACAACTTTTGGAACTTTGAAAATATTGCTTATGCTAGACTTTTAGGAAAAATCAACATCACCTTGTTTGGCTTAACACACCTATCCAAAATATCCATTTGTGTACGAGTTTACTGTAGGATAACACAACTTCCTAGGGTTTACAATTTCATTATCACTTTGTTTGACTTAACACACCTAGTCAAACTATCATCTTGTGTACACATTTTCTGTAGGATAACACAACTTCCTAGGGTTTACAAGTTCATTATCACTTTGTTTGAATTAACACACTTAGTCAAACTATCATTAATAAAAATCAAATAAAAAAAGTCCTAAAGTCTAGCATTGATCGAAAGTTCCTAAAAGTTAAAACACCCATATCATTCATCCCTTTCATCCTTCATCTCATCATTGGTCCTAAACCCCTTAGAGGTCAACAAGGTCAAAACACAAGGAGAACATGGAATATAAACCTAATTCATACATCATGAGTAATCCAATTCAACCAAAATATTCAAGCCTTATAATGCCAATTTATTTTAAAAACTTTCATTTGTACAATCCATACATGGGATCATTATCTCCTACAAACCTCAATGGTATGAAAAATGTGAGTTTTCCCAATCTAAATTTTGGAACATATTTTCCTATGGTAGATTTAAATAATAGTCAAAACTTACAAATCTATCAACCAAACAATGAAGGCATGAGCCTTCCCCCTTTACCAACCATCAATCAATCGAATCTGAGAAACACTCCCTTCATAAAGAAAAACATCATACCAAATCCTCTCATCCTACCACCAACATCTCAGCAACAGATGGAAACCATCCAAGAAAACCCAACAATCAACACCATTCCCAATCCACTGCCATCACCACCAAAACACAACATGGAAAATTCATTCTCCATCGTGTTGCAAGCCACTCAACAAGCCACTCATGAAAATGTGCTCCAAAACCAACAAGTTGCACAAGCCCAACAAGCCGCACAAGTTGCACAAGCGGCTCAAGTAGCCCAACAAGCACAGGCTCAAGGTCAAACCCAACACCAAGCTTGGCAGATGCAAGCACAATACCGAGCACAATTGCAAGCAATCCATCAACAAGTGTATCAAAAATTATCTCAACAACAAGCCCAACAACAAGCATTGTTGGCATAGCAATGACACAACCAATAAAAAGCGTTGTTGGCTCAACAAGCATATCAGCAAGCCTTACTCGTGCAACAGAGCTTGCAACAAACTCCCACCACAATTGTTGAAAATAAAAATCAAGATCTATCCATAGATGAACACCTTGAAGATGTTTCCACCTTATCCAATGATCAAATCAACATACATCAAGAGCCATTTTTTATTCATGGTCAAGACCCCTCCTACAAAGATCTATTTCAAGGAGTGTTGATGTTATTTGATCCTATTGGCATAATCCATGATCCATTGACCAGTGATCATGTTTAAAATGTCTCTACATCACCTAACGAGTTAGAGGACATATCTCAAGAATTTATTCCAAAGAATGATCAACATCGATCACCAAGGTCTGGCAATGGTCCTCTCCAGGACACATTGACATCCTTTGACCTCATGGTTAGAGATAGTGAGGGAATCCTCAACTCAACATTTGATCCAAATCCACTCAAAGATCAAGAGGGTATTGAACCACTTCCTATGCCTACTGAAGATATCCAATAATCCCTTGTAGACAATCCATCCTTTGAAATTGACCCATGTCAAGAACTTGATCCAAAGCATGTTGAAAGCAATCTCGACATTAACCAAGATCAGTAATTTGTATATCCAAGATACTACAATGAGGTAATGGAAACTCTCCTATCTATACAAGATGTCACAAATAAGGATCATATCCATATAGCACATACCCCTCCATCTACCCGTGAGATGCTTTCTTTAGACGGACATGTAGATGATCTTCATTCAAAACATGAGTCGCATACTCTTGATATCATTACCAACGAACAAGAGTCTCCTAAACTTAAAAATTTTACACATGATCAAGATATAGATAAATCCAGAGACATCAAAGATGGGTCATGAAGAAGGCTTCTATAGAATTTGTGAATAAGAAACATCATGTGAAAGCATATCAAGAATGAATCACGAGGAAAAAAATTTAAGAGGATAGTGGATCATCAACACCTCTTGAAGAAGCATTAAAATCTGACATTTCACAAGATCAAACCAAAGATATCAATCAGGAATTTATCTCACAGATGGAGGATCCTATCACTTATAAACTTGGATCACTTACCTTTTTTAGGGCAAGCTATCTCATCAATAAATAATTTGTCACCTTTGAAGATCCACCACAAAGAAGAGAAGAAGTAGCACCTTGTTTCCAAGGTAAATCATATCCTATTGCAAATAAAGTGTTTCAATGGATGAATTATCAAGGCAAGGGATTAGGCCTACATGAATAGGGTATCTTGGAATCAGTACATATTATTGGCAATCCTAAGCATCAAAGTATTGGTTATTAAAAAATTCATGGATCTAAACATGTAAGTGATACCTCTATAAAACTGGGGGCAACTTTGTCTCGAGAAAATGCCAATATAGGGAGGATAAAGAATATTTATGATGAAACCAATGCCAATACTACAACTTGCCATGTCACAAATCTTCATCCACTCATCACCCCATCCATGAATTGGGACCAACATCAAAAGGGATATTTGAATCAAATCATGAAGAACGTTATCAAAGAAAAAGAAGCTAAGAAGCACAAAGGATAAATGAAATACACTTGGATACCAAAGAATACAAAGAAAGATGATCCCTATCATACTCCATTAGTCAAAAAAACTATGGGGAAAAATAAAAAAGGGAAAAGTATCCATCAAAGATGTCCACAAAGGAAAAATCATGCTTCTCAAGCGACATACAAAGTGTATCAAGCAGTTGGTCGTAATTCCACGCACACTTCCATATCCACCCATCATTGCTCATCTTCCCAAGTTTGGAGAATCAAAGGTTCAAAACTATGAACCAATCCATATTTTATTCCTAAACATACTCTGCCATCCATGCCTCCACGCATGATATCCAATCCTCACATTGACCATGTATTGGCAGCAACCCTTCATCATAAGGATTCAAAAGGCACTGTATCACGATGTGCACACAAAGACAGTTAACTCTGGTATGAACAAAGAAGATAAGGAATCTCAAAAGTTGCATTAAAGTGCATGTATCTTGGCAAGAAAAATTATTCAAACAGGATATCGATGGCACATTATGATAAAAGAATCTATATCAACAGAACCAAGTGGTTCAACATGAGCTTAAAATATTTTAGAAAAATCCAAAAAAATAAAAATTATTAAAAAAATAAAAATAAATAAAAAAAAGGATTGAAAACAATAAAGAAAAAAACCGTCCTCTAGTGAAAACCACAACAGTGGCACTTTGGGCAAGTACCATGATGAAAACCTAGAAAACAGGCATCATGTGTAGAATCAAGCATCTACATGTGCCAATTCAGTTGGAAGCATCTCATCCCGTCCATAATAAAGCCAACATTCCCTCCATATTATCCATAATAAATCCATTTTTATCCATCTGCATCCATACTCCAAGTTATCTTAATCTTGATGAAAATTTGATGCACACTTTATAATTTCTTATGGTAGACATCTTGATGTGGGCCATTTTCATTGATCCTATCCTACCCAACGTTACCTGAGCCATGAATCACTATCCAAATGAGCATCCTCTATTTGAACACCTTATCTTATCTCAAGATAATCCTTAGCATCCTTTGCATTCTTACCACAACCATCCATCCATCTATCCAAGTGTCCACCCATGGAATTCTATACATTGCTAGACACTGGGGGAAAATATTTGCATCTTGCTTCGGGAATAAATAGTGATATATACTGATGTGCTGATTCAAACATTGGCAAATGAAAAATCAAATTGGTCAAAAATTTGTGAGAATGAATCTGAATCACTAGCTCATGGCATATTTTGACAAGACGAAGTTCCTTATCAAGCTTTATCTTTCATCAAACATCAATCCAACAATCAATATCAGTTGTTTCTAATGTTTACCTTAGCGTCACATCAAATCATCAAAACAATTGTGTTCCAATTCAAGCTTCAAAGTTTTGATCAATCAAAATCTAATCAATCCATCATCATCTTGGGATATCCTTCCCAATCATCGTGTTGCTTAACACTATCCTTGCATTGTTGTCTCGACAATGTTATCATCATCAATCCATTGATCTGATCAATCAACCTTAGCTTGGTTTTCAAAAAAATCCCAAAATAGAGCACTGATATCATCATGCATATCCATATCCAAATCGTCAAAATCATGCAAAAAATCCAAAAACATCCAAATCATATCAAAATCCAAAACATCGAAAAATCTCAAAAATCAGAAAGTGGAATCATCTTGTCAAACTAAATCATCTCTTAGATTGAACGTAGGTAAGGTTGACCTTTGATCATACCCCGAGACATTTTAGGTCAGTCCTTTAGGCATTTGTCACAATGGCAATCCGTTTTCCCATCTTTTTCACATTTTAGTTCAATCCTTTAGGCGTTCATTGCAATGGAAATCTATTTTCCCATCTTTCTCATCAAAATTCAAGTCAATTTTCATCCAAACTACATTGTAGCTGAGCTTAAACATAGGCAAGGCCATCCTTGATTGGCCCCCGAGACACAAAATACCAAAAACATTGTAAAACATCTCAAAAATACCAAAAACAGCCTCAAAATATCTAAAAAATCTAAAATGGTGCTTTCATCTCATCTTGCTTTCACCCATGATTGTCACCACTCATAATAAAATCAGTCATCACCATCATCCTTTGGTGAGTTAGTCGAAAGCAAGTCTAGCAGATTCAAAAGTGAACACCCTAATCATCAGAGTCTTAAAGTTTAAGTCAGTAAGCAAGCAAGTTGATCAACTCAGAGTATCAATAGCTTATCATCCAATCAATCTCATCAAAACCTTGATCACATGTCCTAGGACACATCTTTCCCATGATGGACATAAGCATCAGGTGCCCCACAGTAGTTTAGTCTTGGCTAGCGGTATGAAGAACATTAGCTTGTTTTCTTACTTTATTTGGTCTTTTTGACTTATCTTATTTTGCACTCATTCCAAGGACCTATCGATGATGCCTAAACAAAATAGGTTTAGAGAGAAAGGAATCGGGAAATTATCATTATCTCTTTTATCTACTACACTTGTGGGATACTTTTTAAAAATAACCTAGTTATGCATACTTTATTTGGAAGGTGGAGAGGATGTTTTAGATATCTTGTTGACCACATAGGAAAGCTTTCTTTTCTATATTTTGGCCTGAGATGTTTAGAATGTTTGAACTACATCCTGAACATAGTTTTGTATGCTAAGTGTGAACAAGAATACTCCTATTTGATCGTCGATTCAAAGTCCATCACACTAGGTACAACGCCATCCTAGTTCTTTATACCTTGATGCATCATACCTACGTGTGTTATCAAACATAAATTAATTGGCCCTTTGAAAATCCCAACTCCTAGTAAGAAATACATCATCACCATCATCATCATCGGTAATAATGTGAACTTGTCTGGATCCTCCTTCCATCGATCTTATTCTTCTTATTCTTCTATCTTTACTAACATTTCTATCTAAAGTAGGTATGAGATCTCAAAATATACACAAGGCTACGCATGGCTAATGACTGTCTATACATAATCAGAATTGTCTACGTCAAATAATTATCTTTCGTCCTTTGATCAATACAACCACTCCTCACATTTTATCATGATATCAATCAAAAAATTAGCATTTCTTCCCAATCTCTCAAGGGGGCAATATACCAACATAATCCTTCTCAATGGGGCAACAGTGGGGCATTCAAAAAAATCAAGAAATTTTGAACTTTGATCACAAAAGTTTATTCTTTGAACCAATGCAACAAGTACATTGCTTCAAAGAGTGGAAAAATGTAGACATGGAAAATATACAATTCGATCTGACACACTGGATCCTAATTTACTAACACAGTTTCATCCTGAATCATTTCCTTTGCTAGTCATTTAATCGAATAATCTATATTTGATTAAATTCATCAATCTTCATCTCTTAATTAAATAAATCAAATTTATCTAATTAATTCATCATCTCCTATTAATTAAATAAATCAATTTTATTTAATTATTTCTTTAATCGCCCTTTTGATTAAATAAATCATTTTATTTAATTAATCCCTAAAGTCATCTCATTTAAATTAAATAAATCTTCATTTGGTTTAAATCCAACATCATCCATCTTTAATTAAATAGATTGAATCTTTATTTAATTAAGTCTTTAATCATTTTCCTCTCATTTTGATTTAAATCAATCCTAAAATCTAAGTCGAAATTGTCAAATCACCTAACCTCTTATTAAATTAATCAAATCTTGATTAAGTTAATCTCAATCACTAAAATCCTCTAGAGAATGCAACTTGCACAATAAATCAATTACTTTGATTTATTTAATTTCCTATTTTCTCTCAACATGGCATAAAAGGAGAATATTCCCTCAAATTTGAATTCAAAATTCAAGTGGGTTTGGTCCTTCCAAAAAGGCATTCAATGCCTCTTACATATGCTTGTGCATTAAGCCAAGTGACATTAACTCCATTTCTTTCTCCCTTCAACATGTCATATTCAAATTTTAAATTTGAATCTCATAGCATTTGTCATGCACATTGACCAAAATGTGCTCATTCCTCCTCCAATCACATGTGGACAAGTGGCCTTCTCTCATTGGTAGGTATTTTGTCCCACATTGCTCAAATCTTCCTCATTCTTCCAATTTGAAATCTATAAATGAGAGACTCTTCCTCTCATTCTATCATCCACAATTTGAGTAGACTTACTATACTCAACTTCATCATTATCCACAATCTCATGCAAAGTTACTCTCTTCAATTCAGAGCTAATTTTATCCATTCCATTGCAAGTGTTCATCATTTTCATGATTTCATAGCTAGGTTATGCTAGAATTTCATCAAAGAGCTTCAACCATTATCAAATCATTATCAATCTTATAAAGGAGTAGAGAAAGGGATAATTTCGACATATCAATTGGCACCAACTCCCCCATGGGATCAATATTTTGCATGCTTAATTAGGATTTTATTGCTTTTTAAGTCTTGTTTTTCATTTTTTCTATTTTAAGCATTGTAGATGGATTTCATGGGGAATCCTTATTTTATCTTTCATATTGAGCTAATAATGTGTTTTTTTGTTGTATTTGTGTAGGTATGAAACCAAGTTTCACAATATTATGCCTTAAACCCTTAACATAGTAAACATCGTAAGTATGATGCTTGTCATAAACAATTATTGAACCTATCCCACAGATTTTAGCACTAGTATCATCTCCAAACATAACTAGACCTCCAACATATTTCTCAAGATTTACAAACTTAATCTTGTCACTAGTCATGTGATGTGAGAAACCACTATCAATTACCCAAAAAATGTTTTCTTGTTTAGCATGTAGGGTAGAGATAACCATACCTTAATTTTTCTCCTTCTAGTCCTTCTCTAGAGGACTTCCCTTTACCTATTTTTCTAAATTAGTACAAGTAAGTTCATCCTTAATCACCAAGAACAAGCATTCATTGTCATCTGGATCATCATATTTTGAATCTTCATCTGAAATACTAGAATTCTCATGAACATAGTAAGCTCTGTTAATCTTCTTTCCTTTCTTTTCTTTCTCATATCTTTGTTTATTCCTTTTAGCTCTTTTTGGACACTTTGCAGCATAATGACCTATTTCTCAGCAACTAAATCACTTAAAGGGAAACTTCAAATTCAAATTAGGTTGATGCCAAAACATCCTAGGGTGGAATTAGAATGAGGGCAACCCAAACACACACTTCATCAACTTCGAGGATAGTGCTTAACACACAGTCGGCCAAACCAGTGTAAAACACATAGAACAATTAAGCTTGAAACTTATAGAAACCAAAAATATCTTCAATGCAATCAGAACATCTTATCTCTAAAATCACAAGTCAACAATCTTCATCAAAGAGAAATCCGGATCAGCAACATTTCTCCTAGACCTCAGGCAGAACACAGAAAAATATAGGTCACAACTAGTGAACATAACTTGAACTTCTCAAAGAACCAATAGCCAAGAATCTGCATATAGCAACCTTCAACAACCATGACTAACATATCTTAACCACACAAACATAGGGACAAGTACTAGATCATCATCCTAAGCAACAACTGAATACATGTAATCTTCCTTTAATATAGTTTTCTCAATATCCTCAACATATACAACCAACAATAACTAGTAGATAACCAATTGACCAATTGACATCAATGACAAAAATTTCATTCCTTTTTCCATTCTTTCAACAATACTAAAATTCCTACTCACCATTTGAGCTAATTACCTTTTTTTGAATCACCATTGCCATCAATTCATCAACATTTTCAATCTTTGCATCATCAATCACAGATTAGGCTTGAAGCTAAGCACTCCACATCAGATTCAACATAATCTTCTAATGGGATGAGGTTTTTATTTCTAGTTATTGTTCATTTGCATTAGTTTGATATCTTATGCTTTAAATTGAAATTTTGATTAGAAAATTGTAAGAATCCCATTGGAATATGGTTTAATGTGGTCATTTTCTTGTTTCTTATTTAATTTCCATTCTATTTGATCATATTAATCTTCCATGTTCACATATTACATGTTAATAAGTACTCATTAGATATATTTCCTTCTTTTTAATACTCCTTCTTTCTTGTACTTCATTGATAGTGAATAGAACCTTATCCAAATAGATATGGAGGGTAATTTTTCCTTTCTATAATGATTCTAGAAGCACGTAATCTAATGTATAATCCATCACTAAATAAATTTGAACCACCTTGTAGAGTATTATAATAGAATTTCAAGATTATTTTTGTCCCCTATATAAATTATCATGCTCAAAATATAGTCCTAACTCATAACCTTTTTTTTTTTGGTCTTTTAAGAAATAAAATCTAGGAAATTTGTCTTGTTTTTTCCCTTAAATTTAGGGAAAAGGATTATTTATCACCTCTCCTCAATCATAAGAGTGTGTTATTATTCTAGCATCATGGATTTCCAAGTTCATCATCACCCTAGGTTCTGATCCTTCACACTATTTTGGTTTTTTTTCCTTGGTGAGTATTTCTTAGTAGGATTTTCTTAGTCTATGATCCTAATATGTCTAGTGAGATAACCTTATTTTGGGATTAGATGAGTAAATAAGTGACAACATATTACGGATTATGAGGGAAATTCAATAAGGTAGAGAATCATTTTGACTATAGATATATTGGTTCTACCAAAATTATTAAATGAAAATTTAATGCTTGGGTCCTCAATTGTAACTCCTTGTGGAATTTTGATCTCATCCATGAAAAGGAGGATTATCATTCCCCTCATTGGTTTAATTGGAAAAATTATAGGTCTAAAAATATTTGTGACCATTTGTATGTCTCTCCTCCCCTTCACATTACTCTATCCCATAATATCCATTTTATTTAGATGGATCTCATTGCCACCTTTTTCAACCATATTCCTATTATTCTCTCATATCAAGTCACACATTAACCTATTCCAATCCAATCTCTTCCCTAATTAAGCTTAATACCTTCCACCTATTAAATCTAATTATTTTTTGTAATATTCCAACCGTTCATGGAAGTAAATTCTCCTAAGTTTTAACCATGCGAGTAAATAAACCATGTAACAATTCAAATATGTTGTGAGAATTAAAACATGAGCATGAAGTATGAATGGTTTGTGTTGGATGTTCCTATGTTTTCATTGATGTCAACATGGTAGTAACTATATGAGAATTTTAATTGGTTTACAGAATTTTGTTCTCTGTCGATAATACCCTCTTTTGATGGATCATTGTATTGGTATTTGAGTCTGGAATTCACCTCAAAATATGATATGACTCTATTATCTTAACCGTGTTTTCTTGACTCATTTAGATAGCTATATCCTGGATCTTGAGATGTCTTTTGTTGTAAGCATAAATTTATCTCTGACAAAATTCAACTCTATATTCTACTAATGTTCCTTGTTTGGCATATTGTGTGAGAGACTCTGCATTCTATTAAGGTGAGCATTCGTATGCTACAGTTTTGTTGATAGTCTCTATGTTTGTTGTATGATGGTAAATTAATGTGTTCTTAGATCCAAAAGGTGTTCTCTTTGAGGATTACTTATTGGTTTAGACAATTGTGTTCTAGTCTTGGTTGACTCAGTGTATGCAATACTTTATGAACACTAGTTATGATTTTTGGATGTTAGTTGACTTGGTATAATGCACTACATGGATGAAATGCTTAAATCATATATGGTGTCAACAAAGGAAGTTTTGATATATTTTTTCATCTAATTAGGCCAACCTAATTGATGATTAAGATATTCTTATATATATATATATATAAGGTTTTTTGAGGAATGAGATGAGAATGAGGAGTGGAAGTGGATATATGGAATGCATGCAAAATGAAAAGTGAGGATCTTAGCCGAAATGCTTTATCAATTGTGATTAGCGCAATTTTGTTCAGTGAACACTATGTGAGATAATACTTCATATTTTGAGCTTCATTAGAACTGAGCCCTACACATTGAAAGTGCATACTACGAATTCAATCTTTTGGAAATGATCCATTATCATTGTATCTTGGTGGTTAGCCATATTTTGTACTCAGGCTATGAGCCGTTTTAAGGATAATGAGTCATGGCAATGATTCCCATAATATTTTGTATCTAGATATAATATATTATGATTTAACCCTCATCGTGGTTTCTCCCTCATTGCGTTTTCTAGGTAAAAATGTCGGTGTTCATGTGTATGGTTGCATTGATTTTTTTTTATGTTCCTTCTTTTTGATTCATTTAGAATTGAGATAATGTTTAAATGGATGTTAATGTGGTTTTATTGAATACTGATTCACCCCCCCTCTTAGTATTTTGGATATTCAAAAATTGGTATCAAAGCTTGGTTCCTTGGAAGAAGCCTAACACCTTGAGGAAGATCTCAAAAATTTATCATAAGAAAAATTTTCCTCCGAAAGTAGTCTCTACTGACTATTTAGAAGAAATGGAAAATCTGAAGGACAAGTTGATAAAAGTGAATGAGTACATTGAAAAATTGCAAAGTAAAATTATTGAGGCATGTGATATATTGGTTGAGGGAGAAGTTATCTCTAGCCTACTGTAACAATTGGATGAGAAGAAAATAACTGAAGAATATTAGGAAATTGAAACTCAAAGAAAGAGGGATGAATGCATAAAGCTTGAAGAAGAAGCAAAAATATTAAGGTTTGATCTGGAAAAGGCAAGAAGTTTTAAAGAAAAATTTAAGATAAGCTCAATGATGCTTGAAATATTAATTACTTATCAAAGACTGGAAATGGATAAGAGTGGTTTAAAGCTTGAGGAAGGTTAGAGTTCTAAAGTGAAGCAATCCGCTGGCAAGAAGACTCATTACAAAAATGGACAAATCAAAGATCTAAGAAGGAATCCCAAAAAAACTCTTGTCAAGTGACATGATGCTAAAAGGTATTTATCTTTCAATGGTTTTTGTTATTCCTACAAGAAACTTGGTCATATGGCAAAGGACTCCAAAATTAAAATGAATGGTTCTTTATCATTCTCTAGAAAATGTTCTAAGAGAAAGAATAATGGATATAAAGTTGGTCAGTTGAATAAAAAGGAAAATGAAAAGAAGAATGATATTTTATGTAAGTGTAAAAATTCAGAACACCTTGGTAATAATTATAGAAGAAAGAAAAAAATAATCTAGAAAAGAAGAATTATCAAATCATTGATCCTGAAGAAGCAATAAAGGAAATGAAAAGGATTTGGAGAAAGGAATTAGAATTATCATCCTTATTTGTCTCAACCTCTGGTGCAGATAATCTCGTCAATTACTAAGTAAAAGCAGTGGATAAGGGGGAGAAATTATCAAAAAATCTAATAAACACCCTCATTGATACTTGTGCCATATCATAAGAGAAGTATATTTAATGTGGTAACAAGATTAAGGTTATTTTCTTAGTTGCATGTGTGAAGGATGAAGTTTGAAAAATTTGAAAGAATGGAGGTGTACATAATTTTCAAGGTAATCTACCTACAAGTTGAAGCATCTATTGCAAAATCATTCCAAATGGAAGGAATACATTCAGATAATTCTAAAGGAATATGAATTTTTGGAGAAGTGTGCAAAGGAAGCTTAAAATGCAATTCAAAGTTTCATATTTTGAAGAAGAAATCAAGAGGATTCAAAGTGAGCTCTAGAAGTAGAATATCTATGCATTTCTTGTTGGCATTTACAGAGGTATTCCTGTTTGCACAATCTTTCATTTTTATAGCTATGGATAATTCAAATGCTGTGAGTAGTGTGGTTAAAGTGCAAGTCATTTTGAAGAGATATTTGAGGAATGTGTCGAAAGATTTTGTTGGTGCATTCTCCTGCATCGCTCCAAGAGTGTTTCCCACAAAAGATATCTATACATTTGTTTAGATTAAGGTAAAAGAGATGTCGTTAGTTCAACTGATCATACTTTGGGAAGGTGAATTTAAAGAGAGCCATGATGCCTACATAGTATTAGTTGAGAAGAAGTTGGAAGTTTGGAGGAAATTTCCCTTATTTGATTTTGAGAAGAAGTATATTTGAATAGTGCTGACCAGAATTCATGATGAATCTTTGTGGATTTATGAAGCACATTTGATTACTAGAGATGTTATTAAATATATAACTGGTTTATGTTCCTTTGGACTAGTTCCCAAACTAAAGGCTATGGATGAGAAAGAGATAATTGAGGTTACTGGTGTGAATTTTGAAGAGAATGAGATTGATTTGTGGTCAATTGTTGATCTGGTCATAAGGTATGCTACTATGGTAATCTGTCATTAAGTTTGTATCCCTAGCAATGAACTTATAGTTTCTACTGCGGTTGTACATATTGATGTTGATATGGTTGAAAGAGGTATGGATTATGATTTGTGTGAATTACTTTGTATATATCTTATGAAAATTTTAAAATAAATCAAGAAGAGTAAGAAGAATACATTCTAGTATGGAAATCTGGTTGTTTGTTTGCTCTTTTACTTTTTGAAAGAGTTACCTGTAATAGGAAGGATAGAATGGTTAGATTCAGTGAATATTTCCCATTAAATTAGGAATTTCATGATAAATCTTGGTAGTTTGGATGCACAAGAGTCTGCCCTTGCTGCATGCTTTGGAAAATTTTAGATGAGGATGAATAGAAGGTCTCGGATTCTAGTAAGTGTTGTTAAAAGGTACTTCAAAATCATAAATGTTCTTGTGTTTATAATTTTTGAAACAAGAAACTAGTTGAATCAAGGTTGGTATGGATATATGAATTGGATTATGAAGTATCAGAGGCTGAATTTGATAATCATGCTAAAATTATTTTGGAAATCCCTAAGAATCTCAATGTAGAAGGTACCTTCGGTAGCATGACTGGAATAGGGAAGAAAAGGAAGAGTTTTGTTAAGCAAGAAGTTGCAGAAGGAAGTGAGCTTGAACATGAGAATGAAAGGATAAATATTTAGAGAGCTTTGGAAGAATAGCAGAAGGTTATTCCCAGTGCTAATTTTGATTCATCTATTTCTATTGTGGAGAATCTTTGTGGCGTGATTGATTCTTTGAAGGTCTACATCTTTGAACTTGAAGTGCTTGTTGGAACTAGATCCGATGAAGGAAACTTAGAAGATATCAAAGGAAAATGTGAGAATTCACATAGTCGAGTGATGAAGGAATTAGATAGTTTACAAATTTTTGAAGAAGAGGCATAGGAACTACTTTCATTTTTCCTAGATTGGTCAGTAGTACTTTGGATATAAGAAATTAAATAAGGATGAGTGAGTCTTAGATGAGCACTCAGGTAGATACATACAAGTTAGTAGAAGATAAAGATAATAAGAGGTGGTCTTATATTATGCGGCTTTAGGAGAAATTCTTTTCTCTACAGGATCAAAGGAAAAATATTATCAAGAAGTTTGTGGCAATCAAAGACATGATTAATCTTAGACATACTTTTGTTTCCAGTGTTGTTGGTTGTATTGGTGAATTATTAGAAATTAATATTTGTCCCAATACTTTAGTAGATGGTGTAGAGTCCTTAACTAAGCTTGAGCTATTTTACAAGACTCTTGTAAGTGTAAAAGGTTCATGGGAATAAGGAAAATCATCATGGAAGGCTATCTCGAAGAGTCTCAGAGGTTCTTCTTCAAGTTAATTCAATTTTGTGTTGATATCTTTTTGGTTAAATTTTGATTTATATACATATATATTGGACCCCTTCCTTTGTCATTGATGTCAAAGGGGGAGAGATAAAGAGATAAAGAGAGAAAGAGATAGTGAGATGAAGAGATAGAGAAATGGAGAGATAGAGAGACAAAAGATTTTTTTTTTGTGAAGAATAGTTTTGATAGAGGCAGTATTCAAAGTATTCAATTGTTGAATATTTTTTTGTCATGCATGTTGCCATCAATGCCAAAGATGAAGATTTTTGGGAGCCTTGAAACATGAGAATGAAGTATGGATTGTTTATTTTGGTTGTTCCTATGTTGTCATTGTTGTCAACATGGTAATAACTATACAGTAAGTTTACTTGGTTTACTGAATGTTGTTCTATGCTGGTAATACCCTCTTGTTATGGATCAAGCTATTAGTATTTGAGTCTACAATTCACCGCAAAATCTGATATAACTCTATTCTCTTAAACATTTTTTCTTGACTCATTCATACAACTATATCCTAGATCTTGAGATTTCTTTTTTTGTGAGCAGAAAGTTATCTTTGAATGAGTTCAACTTTGTATTCTACTAATGTTCCTTGGTTGGCATATTGTGTGGGAGACTGCATTCTATTAATGTGAACATTCATATGTTGTGGTTTTGTTGATAGTCTCTATGTTGGTAGTATGATGGGAAATTAATGTGTTCTCAGATCCGAGAGGTGTTTTCTTTGAGGATTATTTGTTGGTTTGGATAATTGTGTTCTAATCTTGGTTGAATTAGCGTATGCAATACTTTATGAAGACTAAATATGATTTATGGATGTTAGCTGACTTGGTATAATGCACTACATGGATAAAATTCTTAAATCATATATGATGCTGACAAATGAAGTTTTGATTATTTTTCATCTAATTAGACCAACCTAATTGATGATTAAGATATGTTTGTATATATACATTTTTTTTTTTGAGGAATGAAATGAGAATGAGGAGTGGAAGTGGATATATGGAATGCATGTGGAATGCAAAGTGAGGATTTGAGCCTAAATGCTTTATCAATTGTGATAAAAGAATTTGTGTTGAGTGACTAGTATGTGAGACAATACTTCATATTCTAAGCCTCATTGGAACTTAACCTTGCACATTGAAGTTGTATCCTATCAGTTCAATCTTTTGGCAGTGAGCCATTATCATTGTATCTTGGTGGTTAGCCATATTTTATACTCATACTATGATCCTTTTAAGGAGAGTGATTCCTGACACTGAGCCTCATAATATTTTGAATTTGGATATAATATATTATGAGTTAACCCTCACCATGGTATTTCTCTCATTGGGTTTTCCAGGCAAAAATCTTGGTGTTCATTTGTATGGTTGCATTTTTTTTTATGTTCCTTCTTGTTGATTCATTTAAAATTGAGATAATATTTAAATGGATGTTAATATGGTTTTATGGAATACGGATTCACCCCCCTCTCAGTATTTTGGATGTTAGAAAAAGTAACTATGTGACAATCCATTGCAATAAAAAAAATTATTTTATTTATTGAGATCATATGAACAAAGATGCCATAACAATATATAATAAGGATTCCATCTCGATACAATAATTTTTCAAGTTACATTAATACAAGAAAGCACATAGTTACATACATAGCTCAACTGAGCTTTGAAACAAATAGATTATATATGATGTAGGTTCCTCCTTTCAAATCTTGGTTCTTTTGTTTCCTTTTGTGGAGGAGAAGCATCACTCAAGTAAGTGTTTGCTAGCCATAGACTCATATGCGGTCCCCTGCACATCTATCATTCGATAGATGACCCTTCCCTTCAACAAAGAGATTGGTAGAGTACCTAGATAATGACAGCAAACTAAGCATAGTGTTGTGTCCTACATAACTAGAACTTTTAAACCCATAATCTGGAACTAGCATGTAATACTAGATCATGGTGAATTGACAATGGAGCTAGAGGTAATCACACTACTTTGGCCAAAGTGCTCTCATTAAGTATTTTGATTGAAGGACATTCTATCACATATACTACTCAGGGCCAATTTGACTTACGACCATCATAAAATATGCATATGTATTTCCTTCAAAGGATAATCTATCACCCCAGAGATAACCTATCACCATTTCTATAAACGTGGAATAAATCTACTTTAACAAAGTAAATGCACAAGATCCCTCCCATGATGGATAAACAATCCTAGGAGTAAACACTACCATCCTTGTTAAATCAATAACCTAGCTAAGAGTAACAGTTATGCCACTCATGTTTATTCATATCTAGTAAGTAATACTTATTATAAACAAAAACATCTTATTATGGAGTACATATAAGCACATTATAAAATAGTAATAGAAGCTTCCAATTCCTTTACAAGAAATACTACTTTCCCTATATGAAATTACTCATAATAGACAATTCACAAAATTCATGGAGAAAAATCTTCAAAACTGAAATAAATAAAGAAGAAATATCCTCATGCATGTTTTTGCTTGTCCAAACAATTGTCTGCAGATTAGTTTTACCAAACATCAACTAGCTCAAACTCGATTCCTTCAGCCATGCCACAATAACTCCCTTCTCTAAATTTGATGATATACTTCACTCAAAATAGTAATACCCTCAAAAATACTCTCAACTCTCTCTCAAATAAATGGAATATTGCAGCTATGAATTGCAAAGAAAATTGTATAAAAAATTTGTGCATAAATTATATGGGATGTGTCTCAAACTAGTGAGATCTCTCTACTATTTACACAAAAAACAAGACACTTTCCATCCTATATAATAGGAATAAATGTTGACAACAGTTACCATGCAAAACCACTCACTCCTTATAGCTAAAAGATGGTGCACTAAGAAGAACATAGTCAGCCAAACAATACTACAGATTGACCTCCTTTGGTGACAACAGTAAAAGAATATTTCAAAATAGCACATGATGATAAGGTTTAATTTGAATTTCTCACACAATGAACATCTTCAGTGAATAGGATTCATAAGGTGGCACCAAGATAAATAGTACTTTCAAAATTTGGCGGGTTAAGTATATATTTGAATTAGTCAATATCAAATATGTGATGCAAATATTAAATCAACTTTTTGTACATGCTCTTTATTTTTTGTTTGATATTTACTAGTGACAAGGTGTTTAATGAGTTTACTAAGTCAAATTTATTATGAACGAAAGCGTCAACTAAGTCTCCTCCACATATCGACTTAATGCTACAAGATATTTTGAATTATATGTGTTCCTTTATGTGTGGCAACATAAGTAAAACTTGACCTCTCAAAGTACAGTCATAAGTAACATAATCGACCTTTGATTTAAGTTAAATAATCGGCCCCTATCATTGTTAATGATAGTCAATTCTAATGCAAGTGATAATATATTAGATATATATATTGTATACCAACTATGTATGTATAAATTCGATATACAAATAAGTATAAGCAAGATAGTAATCATATAGTATTTATCAATATATATCGATTGTATACATATATATGTATATAAGTATATGCCTCTATGTACATCTATATGTATGTATACATATATCGATACATTTGTATGGAATGTATGTTTATCATCATACATGTGTATCCATACATATATACATATGGATATATGTATATACTATACACATGTATATGCATTTGATTCACATAATAGCCATACACAAATTACTATTGCATTGATAAGCACCTATGTGTGGTATATCTATGCATATACCTATACATGTCATTAGAACCAATTGACATGCATGTGTACATATATACACATACCCCATGTTTGTCCTACTCATAAATACAAATGTAGTAATACAAGAAAAAAATCATAAGCCCAAACAGATAAACATCACCCAATAATGCATTTCAATAGTAAACAAGACTCTTACTAAATCAAACACATCAACTAAGGATGACTTACCAACTTCCCACATAATGACTCAACTAAAATATTCTACTATGGTGTGTGTAATCCTAGATAGTTTACATTATTGGTCACTATACCAAGTTTTTCTCCTGAGTAATACTTCCCCTCCACCTAGAGGAATTGAACATATACCTACAACCACTAACACCTGCCCATGACAGTCAATTGTTCACAAAATATGCAGTATATGTAATGCATCCCAAATTTAGAATAAAAATTCAATAATAATTCATTTCACATATATGCAATATTTTCCATAACATCAAATGAGATAACATTGTTCATAATGCATTGATAACAAAGTGCAAGCACAACTTATTCATTTCCAGAATTCACATTACATTCATATTTACCCTACATAGTAATAGTAAATAGTAATTACACAATTGGGGTGTAACATTTTTCCTCTCATTAGGTCATTGTAATGTTGTCATTTGACCCATTGTTGATGAGAGTTGGATCTAATTTTAGGAACATGTTCTCACTAGACACATTCACTTCATATAGGATTATGGTCATAGGAATTATTGGGGAACAAAAGTAACTAAAAAAGTTTTTAATGAAAAATTAAGAAAGGAAATCCATTTTTGAATAACCCCCATGGATATTCATCTCTAAAAAGATATGGAAGTTATTGATAATAATATTTTTCAATTTTAAGTATACAAATTCAAGGGTGTATAAATAAGATCCATGTTTAGATGGATTATAAATGGTGAAAAATGGACTAGATTATTCTTCAAATTCCTTGACCCTAAGCATAAATAAGTAAAGGTGTCCACTCTACTAGATATATATAATCAATTTTTTAAATCTAAATATTAGGATTGATTCTATTATATGATGTAAAAGGGTTGGAACCTTGGTATGGACTAATGCAACTATCATGTCCCCTTTTTTGAATTAAGATAATTAATAATATTATTTAATTTGAGACCAATAATCTCTAATTTTAAGGCAAACTTCATAATAATATTATAATTAAAATACAAGGTGTTTTTAAACATTTGTATTAAAATAAAAGTATTTTTAAATATGAATATCTAAATAAATAGATAAAATTAAAAATTAAAACTATTTTTAAATAATTGGAAGGAAATTTAGGGCCCAAGGGCCTAGTTATAAAAGGTATATGAAGGATGTTCCTATATTTATTTTAGGGTCATTAAATCTATCATTTGCATACTACTTGCAAATTTGAGCAATTGTCCAATCTAGGGCATCTCAAGATGAAAATCCTCCTAGAATTCATCATATTGGATCAAGGATGAAAACCCTTGTTTCCCATTGTCGGTGATTCCATCTTGGGATCACAATCATGTCAATTTTTTAAGGATTTAAAGATATTTTTTATTGTGCTATAGTGTTGCAAGAGTAGTGCTACAACTATTGTGGAAATAAAAATATATATTTTCATCACCAACACATATTTGAGGGTCTATTTATTGAGTTTTAGATTTTGTGAATTTTTGGGAATCTTGAATGGATAGATTATAGTTGTTATAGTCTTACCAACTATTGGTTAACATCATTGGATGGGTTTGGTGCTAATTTTGGAGATAGCCGAGTTGCACAAAAAGTCAAAAATTATTTTTCAAGGGTTTGCAAGCACATTGGTCACTATTTTCCTAGCATTTTTCTAGATGACTAGAATAATAACACTTGTGGTTGAATTGAATCAGCCATACAATCTTTAGAAACCATAGAAATAATTTTTTGTCTTTCTATATTATGTACTAGGATCAAGGAGGGTTCTATTAAACCTGGTGGAGTTGTGTCAACATTATATGCTACTACACAACAACTCTTTACAATATTTTGCAAACTTATATAGTCTTGAATTCCACACCATGACCTACAATAGTTCATACCAGTTTTGAGTGTTTGGAGTAACCTAGAGTTTATAGTAGAAACTGTAATTGATGAGATTGGTCATATGAAGATTTGCATCAACAAATAAATATTTTCTAAATTGTTTCTAGTCAATTATTTTCAATTTTTATTTGTTGTTCTAGTTAGGTTAGGTTTTCAAAATTCAACAAAAAATTATGATAGATGATAAAGTTGCACTAAATGTTTCATGATGATATCAAAGCCATTGATCTTGATAGCTTGCAACATTAAAGTTAACTTTTAATGCAGAACAATAAGAAATCAAAGAGGGAGATCTAAAAATTCATTTGAGGATATCTTTAATCATATTCTAAATTGAATGGAGAAACTATTATAACAACATGTTTGAAATATAGTAAGGCACAAATTAATATTGGTTGATAAATTTGTTGAAGTAGAGAAGAAAAAAAATGTCAAATTCAGAATCACAATGCACCCTTGAGCAAGAATAGAAGGGACCCAACATATAGGTTGAAGGTAAAAAAAATTGGTAATAGAAAATGTTTTCTTAGCTTCTAATGATTGCATGTGTCAACAAAATAGTGATTAATTAAAGACACAAATGGATTTACTTGTTGGATACAAAGTGTTCAAGAGAGAGGAACATGCACTATCCTTTCAACTTCCAAAGTGTGAGGCAGTGCTTTGATTCTCAGAGTAATATTATGTAAGAAAATAAATTTGAAGGAAATGTTTTGATTCAGGATAGGAGTGCTGAGGGCATCTCTACAATTCCTACTTTGTAAAAGGAGGGTGATCTCCTTGGTGAAAACCTAAGGTATAAAATTGATTATCAAATTTTAGATTTGATGCTTCCTCTTATGTCACTCAAAAATTATTTTCATCATGGGAAGCATGATAGAAAGGGCGATAGAGTAAGGGATACAACTTGAATTATAGGGAATGTGGACTCCTTGATTCAATTTTACAATTATTTTTGCATATGAGATTCATGTGATCTATTATTGGTGAAAGTGGATAGAGGAATTGACATCACTATTGAGTTCTACATCTCTTGCATTTGGGTTGAAAGGAACTTTATGAGGGATCATATTGGGTTGGTTATACATCCTAGCCATATTGTGGAGGATCAAGGTTCACAATTCATATATCATTACTGGGAGCTAAGTACCACCCTTGAAGACAAGATTGTGGGTGATAGATAAATAGGAATAGTCACACTAGTAGAATTCGGGAAAATAAATAACTACGTGACTAAATTTTTAGTCATGACAACTAAAAATGACTAAATTCTACTAATTTTTTGCAACATAGTTATAAATGACTAATTTGATCGTCGAATAAAAATCACAACTATATAATTAGTCACACAAATAAAAATTTGAAGTTGTGATCCCAATCTCCCTCTTCCCCGCCATTTAAAAATTTCATTACAATTAAAAGTAATACATAAAACATTTGGAAGATTTGAAACTATGAAAAAAATTCCTGCCTTTATCCTTCACAAGGAAGGGTTCCTCCTCAACACTCCAAGGAGAAGATACCAAAACCACAAAAAACTAGATTCGAACACTAAAGGAAACCTGCAACTATAGCCTGGAAGTCATTGACACATCACCAAAAGTTTCAATGGAAGCATATGTCATTATTTCCAAAGAGGAAGGCTCCAACATGGATGGCCTCTACAAAGAGCTGAGAAGATTTCTTAAGCCTCTTAATGGACTATTAGGATTTGAAGGAAAAGGCAACATAGTTAAGTCTATGGTGCAAATTCATGGGCTTTCCAAGTGTTATGTACCATTTTTGTGTCATTTTTTGAAGGTTTCTTAAAACAATTTAACCAACAAAATCTCATCTTTAGAAACGGAGCAGAAAAGAGTCGATGAATTGTTTAGAAGCATACATTTAGCTCTAAATTGTTCTGATGCCCTATGATCATGTCTTTTAGGGAATCCCCATCAAATAGAAGTTCAAAGGTATTGCATGGTGAAGAATTTGATGGCTTGGAAGCGATTTACTGAATCAAGGGGGGAGTGTTGGATTATACTCCACACTATGCATCTCAAGGCAGTCCCTCAATACTATGCATCTTAACATTTTATGACTAGACTAGTTGTAATTCTTTTAAAAAATTGGGAGGTATGTCCCTTGGAAGGGTGCATCCTAACATTTTTTGAGAACTTATTAGTTAATGATGTCATGTATTTTACAAAGCTAAGATTGATCGTTATTAGCATTGGGATGAATTATAAAGAAAAATCATATAGAATTAGTCTCTTTTGACTGGTGAATAAATCTATGTTAATCCCGTTCAAGGATCTGGTGCACCTATTTGGAGGAACATGAAAGAATAAATCAAATATCTAAGTATATTTCAGAAGTCAAATATTAGCATATTGATTTATTTGGGAAAATTAGTGGCAACGAGATCCATATATCCCCATTGATACAAGATCTTCAGTCATAAGGTATCAAATATTCCAATCCACAATTCAATATCAATAATATACCAATAACATCCAAAGCTATTTTTTACTTTAAATAACAGTTATCATTAGAATTGGGCCATATGTACTTGGAGTATCCCCTAAAATAGGATTCTAGCTAGAACACTTGCACCAACACTTAGAAGCAGACATTTACATTATTTTCTCTACTTGACATCTTGCTTTGGTGGAAAAAAGAGCTTACATCATAGAGGCTCTTAAAACCTAAATTGGTTTTGCATACCTTCTTAATAAAGTTTATTTGTGCCTTATATTTTGTTTTATTTTGTTCTTTTTGATGATAGATAAGTATTATTGTGTGTTTTTAGTATTTTTTATTGTTTTTTTCTATTGTTGTTTGAGTATCTTGGATCTCTTTCATTAGCTCTAGATTCTATTTGAAAAGAAAATAAATTGAGATTATGGCCTTTCGGTCAAATCCTTAGGTTCTAGTTTCTTTCAAATTTAGTTTTTTAGCTCACACTCCAGTGTTTATTTCAACACACATATTAACAAGTTTACTCGTAGTAGTAGATGTTGGTATTCAAATTCAAACCTTTTTGTCCAAATTTTGAGTCTAAAACTTTAAACCTCATATTTTTGAGCCATGAAACCAGGTTTCTGTTGGCAACCAATTTTGCATTACAATATGAGAATATACATTTGTTTGCATTGAATTCAAATGGAATCATGATTTTTGGGTGAGTATGATAGCTAGAGGTGATTTTAGTGCATAAAATTTAGCAAAGAGAAAGATCCTTATACACCACCAAGGAGTGCATGAAATGATGAATGGCAACAAGCACTTGTTTGAATGAGTCGTGGCAGTTCTTGAGCCCCTCTAAGAGAAAATCATGCAAGAATATTTAGTTAACTACTCCAAGACATCAGTTGAGATTATCAATGAGTTTCAATGAGAGTAATCAACATGTTTTTCCCTTTTATGCCTAGTAGAAGGCGAAGCCAATTGAAGCATTGAAGAAGCAGTTGTACTCCTTGTTCTCTTTTTGAAGACATCTTGCTTGTTTCTCTCACACAATTAGTTACTTTTCTCTTATATTTTTTAAAAATTAGGTAGAAGATGGGGAGCGAATATACTTTTGGTATCAATTTTTGCATATTGAATTTATAACACATGCTTGAGCCTTCACAATCAATAAAAGAACTAACTATTGCTTTTCTCTTGTATAGTTCCATTGTGTTTTAGTAAAGAATTTTAGGTTTCTCTTATGGATATTAGTTCCTTTCTCCTCCTAACCTTTGTGACAATATTCCATGAGTTTGTGTGAACGCAAGTCAGATCCTTGAGGTTGTTTTGTGCTTGATAAGTAGGTCCAGGGCTTCTCCTGTTATTGGTGTATCACCTTTTTTGTACTTTCAGTCACTTCTCCCTCCTTTTACATGATGTGAACCTTGTTTAGATTATTGAGTACTTTTTTTTCAATAGCATTTATATGTAGAATATGGACGTCTTGAAAGAGTAGATCATAAGATAAATTTGGGTTGTCTTTGATACTCATAAATAGTTTGTAATAACAATATTTTTATCTTGTGTAGGTTGCATTACCACTAAATATTGGAAAATTGTTTGTGGGATATGGGGTTAGCTTTACTTCTTATACAATATGTCTCCATTCTATATAAGATTAAAAGGTTTGATGTTTATCCTCTAAATATATGGGTGAATCAACATCAATATTTATTTAATATATCTAACCATGACTCATTTTTATAGCATATATATAATTTTGAGGTCTAAAAAAGGTTTTCTATGTTTGTTTTTTGGAATTTATTTTAATTCCCTTATTTTTAAATACCTAGATAGGTTCCTGACTACATAGCTGAAATAACTCCCAAGAACTTGAGAGGGACACTCACAAATACAAATCATGTAATAGTATTTAATCTACCTTCTCCTTTTGTCAGTATATAGGTGAGAACATGATTAAAATAGATAGAATTATATTAGTTAAAAATTAGAAGAAGCATCATTGCATTTCATTATACTCAAAAGAAAGTGCTCCTATCTACAAATTTTAGTTCCATTATTGACTCCTCTAAGAGTTGTCGATAATTGTTGGTATACTAATAGTATACCTTCTTGGAATGTTGGTGACATGGCATGAACTTGCTATTATAGGTAATAAAATCTATTAAGATAACACTTGAAATATTTTCATCAAATAAAACATCACATTAATTAGTGAATGTTCTCCATCCAGGTTGAAGTCTAGTAAAAATTAAAATATATATAGGCTTAGTATCATAAATACATCAAAATTGTATTTTTGCATGTGAGGTTCAACTCAACATTGGTCCACTTATATTTAGCATTAATGGTCTTTGCAAGACCTATACCCTATTCTATTTTGGTCTTGGGTCTCCTCTTTATTCCAGAGTCCCCTAGGTGGTTGGTGAGTAGCTTTTTCATTTGGTAATTTCATCATATTTTGTGGTTAATATGTAGGAAATTAAAAGAGTGAGTGAAATTAATATGTTTTGTGGTCCTCTTCCTTTTAGATGTTCTCATCCTTAATCAATTCACCTCATAGTGTTGTTTACTTGTAGTCACTAATCTGCCATGTGTATCTCAAGACACTATCATCAAGCATTGAATTAGATAGAGGATTGTCTTTGTTAATTCTTCATGAACCTTCAAGACTATCCTACCTCTGAATTTAATAATTGTATTACACTTCATTGATCATTTATTATCAAAAATGACAACCAAGTTCTTTCTTACATTCCTAAAGACTATCCTTTACCATCTGATGCTTGATATTGCATGGTCTACCCTAATGTCTTATGAATACCTTTTCATTGTACTCTATTACCTTTGATCCATCAAGATTAATTCCATTTGTTGCATTCATGGTTTTGATTGGAAACCTAAGCTATGAATGTCTTCTTATAGTATCACCTTCAATATGGACTATCATACTTAATTTATGATGCATGATATTTCCCCAATGTCTGCCTCAAGGCCACTATCATATATGATAAACTACTATCATTAATGAAAATGACTTGCATAAAGTTATGGATGTCCTTACATGGCATAAAGAACTTGGTCGTCTTTGTTAAGCATCCCCTTAACCTTGACCAATGACAAGGTAGGGTTACAAGAGGTTATGAGCTTAATGGTGACCATGAATTATTATTTATTCCCTTGGACTTCATGATAAAACTCACCATATTCAAGTCATGGTGAATTCCACTATCTTTATCTACAAAAACTTTGAACTATCCTTAGCTTGTTGTTTTTCATTAATTTATACCTTTGATCAAAACTGTGTCCTCTAGTACAAAGAATCTCTTTAATAGACTGTTGACTAGTGGAGGTTTTCCATGTTAAACCTTGTAAGACAAGGTAAAAAATAAGTCATTGTTATCAAGTCAAAAGACAATATTATCACTCAAGTAAATGGTTTGTGAAGATAATATGAATGAGTTTCATGACAGTCACAAGGATAGTCATAGGTAGGTAAAGTTTCATTGAGGACTCACAAAATATTTCTCATGAAAAATAATGAATGGAGAATATGAAGGTAGTGTATAATGACATGTCAAACCAAACAATAGAGAACAATATGACAAGCCTTTCATGGCACTGATGTTTAAAGAGTGGTGTCTCTAAGAGATTTAATGAGATTTTTGTAAATATAAGTGAATCCTAAGATTATCATGAACAAGAGAATATTCTTTGGCATAGGAGTATCTAAGTGATTTCTATATCTACATTGTGAGTGTGAGTAGAAGGTAGTATATAAGGGTTTTTATGAGACGCTTTCTTGAATTAGGCCTTAAGGTTTTGTGTCATGGAAATTTTGCTAATGACAGTTATAATTTAGGGATTGTATGCAAATTTTGCATGAAGGATAGATGACAAGTAATCCATAGGTCACATGTGTAGGTCACAAGATATCCTACATAATCACACAGTGATGATAGAAGTGTTAAGCATCTTGTTTGAAAATTTCAAGATGCTAATGGATGAGTTACAATTTATGGAAAATATGAAAGAGGACAATAAACAAAATAGTCTACAAGTATATGGTTGGTGATAAAGGACAATGTAAGGGACTATTAGAGCATGGAAGGTTAGAGGAGATTATTAAGGAAATCCAAAGGTCTTAGGTTATTTCCTAGAGTTTTTGAGACCATAAGAATACACATGATCTAATAATACAGTCAAATTCCCTGTGACACAAACATGGTGATAGTCTACATTATCATGCAACAATTAGTCATCATAGCGAAGAATCATATCACAGCCATATGAATTTTGAAAAATGGCATAGATCAATAATGAGTTTTACCTTATATTTTACCACAATATCTCAATGATTCTTAAGTTTTTGATTTTGGTTTTGCAGGGATGTGGGAGAAATACCGCAGTATCGCACTTTACTTGCTTGGTCTCTATGGGAGTGTGGAGAATGCCATCACAATACAACATGATATTCATGATTTCTCTATGGGTATGTGAGAGTTACCCACCTTCTTGCACACTTCTTAGGGTATGCCCATGGTAAAGCGGTGAACACTACATCTTGTCATCCTAAACTCTGGCCATTGCAAGCCTCTATCGAATTCAACTCAAGCAATCATGCCTTACTCGGTTCCCATTTTATCTTTCCACCAGTCGGATCAATCTCTTTCAATGTTATATTTTTTTAAAGTAGTGATGGTACAATAATAAGACCATTTATGAGCTATACTTGTATATAAATAATGATTTAACACCTCTATATAGGTATGGTCCACCTCCAAGAAGACAAGGATTTAGTAGATTTCAATTGAATCTGAATGCATCAATCAAAACTTCAATTCATAGAGTTTAAATTCAAGTTCATTGAATGCTCTAGGTATTCATGTTTATTTTCATAGCTTCATATTTTGTTTCAATGCATCAATACATACATGACAAAAGCAGTATACATAAATTAATTTTATCTTCAAAGCATAGGAATTATGATCTACTTTTACCATTCATATATAAGTTTTCTCTCCTTTTGTAGTTGCTCTGCTTGGCATATATTGTTGTTAAATCGTGCCCTCTAATGCTTTCTAGTTTTTAATTGCCCTAGATGATCATTATATTGAAATTAAATAATATCTATGCTTACATTATCTTGCAATATGGCCTTTAGCTGCTATTGGCATTGAACCAAAATTTATTATTCCTAAATCTGCCAAAATAGATGAAGTTATGATTGCAAATGGATTCATTGGAAGTGTCCTATCCGATTACTTTTGGTATGCAACTTATAAAGTAATGCTTATTTGGATACATTAAGTTTGGCCTTTGATTCTAGAACTAAGTTGGAATCACATTTTCACTAATAATTGTCAGGCACTATCTGTGGTATCTATTGGTATTTTTACCAGTACACCTAAGGAATCTCTAAGAAGTAGCCATATGCCATACCCAAGACCCCTCACAATGAATGGCCAACTAAAGAGATTCAGCTCTAGGCTGATATATCCTACACTTTAGGTCCTACACAACCAAGGAGGGTGTTCCTTTTGTGTTCATTTAGATCATTGATTTGTAGAACACTTTCATATGCAAAAAAATTCATAGAGCAGGTGAATACACATGAACTATTAAAAGGTTGGCTTATCATTTAAGTATCATGCCACCTATGCTCCATGGATTGAAGGTTTGTGCAAATATTTCACACATTTCTCATATGATTTATGAAATTCAAAAAATATGTCAAAATACTAACTCACATCAATGACCAGGTAAACATACAATGGATCTTAAAAGAGAATATACTAGTGTTTGTCCAATTGGGCTTCAGAGTCACACACATAATGACTAGAAATACACAAATCCAAAGGGTTTGATAATTAGGGACTACCCACACAATGCCTTACATTACAAAGCTCCTTACTCTTGGTGCACAACTACTTCACACATCCTCATCATACCATTGCAAATCCATGAACCTATTCAAACTCCAATTCTTTGAATCAGGGCAAGAATGAGAAGCATGTGTTCAAACTAACATCTGATGATGAATAATACACCCTTGATACATTATCCATAGTTTACAACAATGACACAAGAGGAGATTTCATGCATAATATTTTAAAATTTGTTTCAATATCAGTAATTTTTATACATTCATTTAAGACCAGTTAAATTTCTATTCAAATCCAAAAATAGGCATAACTATACTATCCTTTCATATATTAGCCCCACTATTGTATTTCCCAGACTTGTCAACTTGACTCAAAACTAGACCAGAATTTTGACCCCTACCAATTGAGCCCTGATTTCCTTTTATAAGGAGCAAAAACAAGCTTCAAGCTCACAGGTAAATTCATCACAAATTCACTTCAAATTCAATTTTCCATCATTTCATAAAATTACGCATAAGGTAGCATTTACAATCATTTTAGCACAAGGAAAATGAAACTGTTAAAAGGAGAAAAAACAAGATACTGTAACCAAAATTCCACATGCGATAAACAAAAACTGCCAACTCTCACTACAACAACAAGTTTTTCATCGAAATTCCAACACCATAAAATACCAAAAAGGAAACTAGCAACCAAGAATCGAACACCTAATGAGAGAAAAAGTGATGCACAAGATGGCAGCCAATGCAGGAGCCATGGTACACATGACCACTCTACGTATAGGCCACAAAAGGGAGAGAAGTCACTGACCCATCATCATCCTTGTCGACATCAGCCACAAGAAGAGTACGCCCACTAGGAGTCTTTACTGCATTAGGTGGAACTATAAGCACCTTGCACTCTATTGAAGGCTTTTGCTTCAGAAAATCTAGGTAATGGAGATAATCTGAATCAGTTTCTATGTCGCTATCGGTCTCATCGTCTGATATGGAAATTGGTGAGTGTCATCACCCATATGATCCTCAACCATACCTCACCTTTCGTTGAGTGTTTGTGAAACATTTTGCAAGATCCTTCCCTCTGACAGTAGTAGTTATTGCACCACCTTTTGAAAATTGCAAATGCCTGCTACACCTTGTAGATGCAGCCATCACTCCATCATCGCGGACCTCCCTATCCTCAAGACCCTACTTGCTCAATTTTCCAAAAGCAGTGTCACTCGGGGTTGATGTTTGTTGAGCCTAACAGACCGCCTTACCATCTTATTCATTCTATACTTATCACCTTCTCTAGCTCACCAATAAATATGCTTTGTTAATACTAAAACTTATCATGCACTGGCACTAAAAAAATGAGATGAAAAATGCATCCACCTTATGCCTATTTATCAAGAAACTCAGCTTAGGCCACCAACCATTATTACAAATTCTCATTAATTGACAACACATATCAATTCTTTCACCATTAGTGACCCATGCACTTGGAAATTCACAAATTGCAAGGTATAATAGTTATCAGTTAACCCATCGCATGCACAAAGTGCCAGTTGATTCATTATGTGAATTGCATGCCATTAATGTCTTCATGATAGCAAGAAAAAAATCTACCATATGTGTGCCTTAATTTTTGAATAGCGGTCATAGATATCTTGGTGAGATGACACATCAGACGGATCGAATCTAATTGACCACATTTGAATATACACAAGGCTTGCCTACTACAAGTAGACCCGTGAAAGAGTTCCAGCTAGATGCCACATTACCCCAGCCTTGTGAAAAAAATTTCCTTGTACCATAGCCAAGGACACCACACATCAGCACCTCACACACCTCACAACATATTTATGAACATTACTTAAGTCGTGCAAGGTGAGCAAGGAACGGTTGAGATTAGCCCTCCCAAATCAACCTCCATCGTCACTCAAAGATTTTGAGAGATGAACCATTTAATAGGAAGCGAGCCTCACATTCGTACATAGCCAAGTGTCAACATATTTCATACCTCACAACACTTATCCTGCCACCATTTATATCACACGAGGTTGGCGAGATATGGTAGAGATTACACCTACATGATCAAATCTTGATGCCTTCAGTGAAGTAGGGTTAGCATTAAAATGGGGCCATAGTTAGGATGATGGTGATGAAACCCTTGAACTAATGTGACTTAAATCACATTAAAACAAATATTTTGGGCAAACATTAGGGGATAATTTGACGAGCAGCAAAATTCATAAGACCAAAACACTAGGCCAAAAGGGGCTAGTTACCGGATGAAGTTCAATGGCTCAAGTTATTACTTAGGCAAGTGGCGATTGGCCTAACAAGTCACCAGAAAAATAGAAAACTAAAAGCACCAATGAAGTAAAAAAAAATTAACATGGGATTTTCTAAACTTTGGACCTAACCCTGAGCTATTCCCAAGAACCTCAAGCTTGAATGATATCAGAGGTAAGCTCAAAATTGCAGAATTTAGGGAAGACTCCACCGTGGACAACACCTCTTGTCACAAATCTTGGCATGTCCTTCACCATTCCTCTTTTAATGACAACTGATGTGGTGATTAATAGGTGCCACTATTCATAAATCTATATGCTTGGTTCAACTCAGGTATATCACCATATCATTTTTTCTTAATGACTCTTGTGAGTATATACCTTGTACTTGAACATGTATTTACCTGATAAGTTCTAATATTGTTTGAAATTTTCTTGGTATCATTTACAAGTATCTGTAGGATTTTTAATTGAAAATATTTCAGATAAATGTTCATGAAAAATGGGCATGTGATATTATAATGCATTGAGGATTATTTGTATTCTTATTCAAGAAACAAAATATTATTTTTGTCCTATATCAAAGTTTGCAAAATATCAAATTGGACAAATTGCAATTGATACAACACATGGACCAGGGTTGAAATTTTTGTTGTCCATGTCTAATGACATTCTTGGGCTTGGTTTCCAGGAAAGTTGTTGTTCCAATCCAGTTAGTGTTGATAGCCTTCATTCTATAATGTCAACTTCATACTATAATCTGATTGTATCACCTTTCTTAAACGTTGAACAAGGTTCTGAAATCAAGGGTTCAATATGCATATTTTAGGCCTCTATTGAATACTTTGTTTAAGGAATTTGTTGACAAGGCTACAATTTTTTAATCGATTTATCTTTCTACTGTGTTTGGACTTACTTTTATAAACTTACAATATACAATGTACTTTTAATCTTTCTGAACTAAGACTAATAGTAATTTTGTTGGTTGTATTGAGGCACAACTTCATTCATGGAGAAAAAGGTAGTACCTTATTTCTCATATCATATAACACGTTGCATATAAAGGAGGAAAGATTCTAGGGGTATTGTTAATTGCATTGAAGGAGAGAGCTTCATATATGGGACATGATCAACACTCTCCTTCTTGGATTCTACAGGTTACAACTTTCTCTAGGAAGATTTCCCATGTTGTAGAAGTTTTAAGAGATGAAAGGGGCATGTGCTCATATTCAAGGGTTCCAAGCATGCATTTCCATCATTGGAGAATTTCGTTTCTTGTCATTTATGTGCATTGTAACTCAGATTTTCAGTCTTGTGACTGAAAATAAAAATTGTAATACTCTATTTCTAAGCATTTTTCAAGCAAGATAGATATTTCAGACTTGTGCAAGCTATAAGAACACCTTTCTTTTAATAAAGTTCAATAATTTTTCCTTCTCAATGGTTGTCTTATTGTGTGCAATTGATGATTGAATGTGTATTTTTGTGTTTTATGTTTAAATCCTCAAATATCAGTCAATTAAAATGACTAAATATACTACTAATTGATGTTCATTAATAATTAAATTGACTAAATATACTACAAATTGACATAAATCAGTGAACAATGAATCAATATGACTAAATATATGACCAATGAAATGAGTGAATAAAAATGGCTAAATAAGTCACCAATTAACAATAATCAATGACTAAATTAACGACTAAATATATCAGTGAATAAAAAAATGACTAAATAAGTGACCAGATTACAACAATCAATGCGTAAATTAACAACTAAATATACTACCAAATCGATCAATTAAAACAACCAATAAATGACTAGAACTGGTTTAGTCATCAATTTGGTCGTGTTATAAATGACTGGAAATAAACTACTAATGGTCGTGTGACCATGTTAGTCATTTATAATTAGTTTTTAGTAGTTTTTTCAGTCATATATTGTTGTTTTTGTATGAGTGTCACTATGAAATGCTTGATGTGGAAAGATAAGAAAAATAAATATCAATTGAATGTTCAATATTTTATGACTAAGCATGGTATATATTTTTGGAGTCAATATATATACAAGGTTTCCCATTTTGGATGGGTGATGGTGAGTTCAATAAGAATAAGATACTACAAGTTCCTAGCATCATGAAGGCAAGACAATTGGTCATCATTTTAGGTGAACAAGCGATATGAAAAGATTTATATATCATGGGCCTTGGAGGGATCAACAAAACATAGTATTTGCATTGGAAGCACTTTATAGGAGAGATCACTATGGATTCAGAATCCAAAAAAGAAGAGATAGAACTTTAAGGCATTGAAGAAGGAGATTATAGAGTTGGCAAGGCCCTATGGATGAAATATCATATAGTGACAATCACAAAAAAATTCAAAGGTGATATGCTTGATCATAATGACATTTGGTCTATTTTGGTTATGCTTCTAAGATGGCCACTAAAGGGGATAATTTTTTAAATAATTTTTTTTTGTTGAGGAACACCAATTTGACATAATTGGAATGAGTATTAGCTGCAATAGATATAATCTAAGGGCCATTTTGATTATGGTTCCAAATTTTAGATCTACTCTTCTCAACATTTCTAGTACTTCCTACACTTTCCTTGTATCCAAATAATATTTTTTAGCTACATGTTGGGGATTGTAATGCCCACTATCATTGTTGAGGTGTTTGTAGCTAGTAAAAGTTGTTTCTAGCCATTACATTTATGATTTTGAGCAAAATAGTTCACAGTTATAGCCAAAGTATGGAGAATACCTATTGGTTTAATGTTGTTTATAGAAGGTATCACATCCTATCATTTTTAGTGTTATTGGGGGACAAATTTAGGGTGATGTATGACTGATACAACCACATTCTATCCCAATTACAATTTAATCCAAACCATTTTTCAAGTGGCAAAGATTGGAAGATCATGGATAAAGTATTTTGAGTCCAAGTTAAATATTATAACACTAGTTTAGAAGAGGTGAGCATAATTTTTGGTATGAAATGGTCACATTTCTTTGAAAAGTACATTATAGACTTTCAATTTAATATGGATGAGAAGGAGGTGATACTCCATGATATATTGAATGGAGTCCCAAGCATGGATGAATTGAAAAGAAGAGAGGTGGGTGTATGGGGAATCCTAGCCGCTCATTGCATGGATATAATCAAGGATCCTCTCTTAGGTAAGATACTTTTTTATGATAATGTTTGGCCTATTTTAAATATGCTCATTGTGGCACATTAAAGATGACCACCCAATGAGATATTGGAAAAACATGATATTTTGGCTAAGAATCATCAACTTAACATGACTGGTTGGAATTTTGGTGGCAAGAAATATGACCCATGGATCATTATGAGTGTTGTTACCTGGATTTTAGAATTTTTGTTACCAAAATTTCCATCTTTCAACACATTTTATGAGGAACCATAAATAAATTTTTACTCACAAGGAGGATGCAACTTATTTCACTGAGAGGCAATCTACAGTGGAAGCTAAACCTTAGTTAACATTTTTGGATTTTTTAAAATAATTGACGGTTGCTTGCCTGTCAAAACCATTGCATTAATATATTATTCTTATTTTCATTGGTAAGATGTTTGTAATTGATATAAGATGGTTTCCAACCACTAAAAATATTATTTTGAGTAAGATAGCTCAATGATACAACCATCTAACTACCTTGGGCAACATGGAAATGACTTGTGGAAACCAATGTGATCATTATAACAATAATGTAGAAGAGTTGAGTATAGTTTTTGGCATGTATTGGTTACATTTATTTTGGAAGTTCATTATTAAGAAGGCATTCAAGATGAAGGGAGTTACGTGTCATGGCAACCATCTTATTAAGGTAGTCACAAGTATCACGTGGAGACCTTAGGGGAAAATTTATATAAAAATTAGAGTGATGCAATGAAATCATGGTAAGGTAGCATCAAAATTGGAAATTTGTGCAAAGATGCACCCCAAGGAAGGAGGAGAGAAATTATTCATGATCTCCTACTACCCAAGGAAGGAGGAAACATACCCGACCAAATTGTCATCATTAGTGCTATTATTATCACCCTTATTAGCTACCATATTTTTATAGCTACACTCATATAAGTGGATATGAAAGTGTTTTTAGTCATGGGAAGGAATATTTTTCAATTTTTTACTACTAAAAAAAGAATTATTTAGTCTTTATAATGATTTTTCAACCTCTATATTGATCACATTTTTTTTAAAGTTTCAATATTGCAACTACTATATCATTGCCTCATTGTTGGTGTTGCTAATATCATATCATGAGATGTTGTCATTAATCATGAATAGGTGAAATTTTACACATTTTATAAAGTTCTTGTCATTGGCCAGTGTTGGTAGAAAGTTTCAGCTGACAGGAAGAAATATTTCAATGATCATAGTTCTAATTTGGGTGAGAGCCTAAGTGATTTGTGACTATTGTAACTTGTTTACAACCCATACACAATTTGATATGCACTATATTTTGAGAGGTATAGCTTTCCATTCAATTCAAGGATCTATTGGACCTCAAGGTTCTGGTATTCCAAATTCTTCACTACATAGGGAGATCCAAGTGGTGCAAAAAAAACATGGTGTCAATTTTTTTTCCAAAGATATGATCAAGTTACATGAGTTATATAAGGATTATGTGCATTTTGGAGATAGTAGAGCTCATATTTTTCTTTGGCATGAATTTTTTCATGGACATTATAGTTTGATTCATGACAATGGCATGGTGACACTCAAATATCTAGGTTTTCATAAACACCATAGTGTTCTTTGACAAGAGATGAATCATCTGTCAAATACAAGATCTAGACTCTATGGGAATTACAACATGATTTATCATTTGGGCTTGCAATTACTTGTGGGCAAGCAATTTTGGAAGGGAAAGTTGTCATTTCCCATTTTTTGAATTAATATAATTAATAATAAATTTGAAGTTGGGCCTAATAATCTCTAATTTTAAGGGAAAATTAATAATATTAATATATTAAAATTAAATAATTTTTAAAAACTTTAAATAAAAAACAACAAACTAAATAAATAGATAAAATTAAAAATTAAACTATTTTAGGACCCAAGGGCCCAATTTGAAAAGGTATATCAAAGATCATTCAAGTTGCTATTTTACACCACTTTCATATTTTGAGCAATTGTTCAATCTAGGGTAACCTAAGATGAAAAAACTTGGCATGTTCAAATTCTAGAAGATGAAGAACCTCTTCGAATTCATCATTTGGATCAAGCATGAAAACCATTTTACCCCTTTTGGGTGATTCTATCCTTAGATGATAATTGTTCCAATTTATTGAGGATTTGAAGATATTTTTCAATCTTCAACAATTCCACTACAATAGTTTTGGCAAGAAAAAAGAATCTTTTCAACACTAAAACATATTTGAGGGTCCATTTATTGAGTTTTAAATTCTTGGTGATATTTTTTGGCATCCTAAATGAATAGATTTGATTTGTTGCAATCATATCAACTCATAGTTAATATCATTGGAGGTTTTTAGCACTAATTTTGGAAATTACATAGTTACAGAAAAATATAAAATTATTTTTCAAGGGTTTCCATACACATTGGTCACTATTTTCCTATATTTTTTTCTAGATAAGTGGGTGGAATAACAACACTTATGGGTCCAACTGCATCAATCATATAGACTTAGACACCATAACATCCATTTTTTGTCTTTTGATAAAATATATCAACATCAAGGAGGGTTCAATAAGACTTGGGGGAGATGTACTAGCATTATATATTGATATGCAACTACTCTTTACACCATTTTACCAGCTACTATAGTCCTAAATTAACCACCATGACCTACAATAGTTCATATCAAATCTAAGTGTTTGGAGTAACCTAGGGTTTATATCAACAACTATAATTGATAAGATTGATCATATGAAGAGTTGTATCAACATTAAAAGGTTTTATAAAGTGTTTTAGGTCAATTAGTTTTAGTTTTTATTTGTCTTTCTAGTTAGTTTTGGTTTTCAAAATTCAACAAAAGAAGAAATAAATCATAAAGTCACACAAAATATTACATAATTTTAACTGGGGACATTGCATTAAGATAAAGAAATAGAATTAGAATACATTAGGAAACCATTATTTCCAAAATTTAAGAGGGGTACTGTGAACCCCAATCCTACACCTACACAAGCATGGCAAACAAACACAATATTAGATCAATATGCAAGTAAGAACAAGGATTCCCCATGAAATCCATCTACAATGCTCAATAATAGGAAAAATGAAGAACAAACATAAAAGATAAATGAAATCATAATTAATCAATGCATACACTTGATCCAATGGGGGAATTGGTGTCAATTATGTGTAGAAATTGGCCATTTCCCAACTTCTATGATGCAATGTTGATGCATGATCCACTTTGATGCAAATTCAATCAAGCTCCATGATGAAAAACCAGCATAACCTAACTAAGAACTTGATGAAATTGATGAAACTAGATGTTGCTTGAGGATGAAGTTGAGTATAGTAATTTTACTCAAATTGAGGATGCTAGAATGAGAGGAAGAGTCTCTCATTTATAGATTTCCAAGTTGGAAGAATGAGTGAAATTGAGCAATGTGGGATCAATCAACATCCAATGGCCAAGTGTCACTTGTCAAGATGTGAATGGTTGAAGGTTGTACACATTTTGATCAAAGTTCCAATAAATGATATTAGGTGTAATTTCAAAATAGTGAAATAACTTGTTGGAGAGGGAAGAAAATGGAGTTATGGCCGCTTGTCTCAAGGCAAAAGGACTTGTAAGGTGAAATAAATGCCTTGTTGGAAGGACCAAGCCCACTTGAATTTAAATTCAAATTTGAGGGAATATTCCTCTTTTATGCCATGTGAGGGAAAATACAAGATTTAGTAAATCAAAGTAATTGATTTATTGTGCAAGTTGCATTCTCTAGAGGATGTGACATTAAATTAACCAAAGTTTAATTAATTTAATGAAGAATAAGGAGATGTGACAATTTAGACTTAAATTTATGTATTTATTTAAATTAAATTGAGAGGAAGGGTTTAATTAAATAAATGTTTTGATTTATTTAAATAAAGGGGGTAATGTTAGATTAAATCAAATAATGTTTAATTTATTCAATTTAATAAGAGGACTTTAGAGATAAAATGAATTATTTAAATGACCAGAGATAGAGGATTAATTAAATTAAATTGATTAATTTAATCAATAGGGGATAAAGGCCTAATTAAATAAATAATGATTTATCTAATTAAGAGGTCAAAGTTGATGATAACTTGAGAGTATGATTTAGGACAAAGCGATGTTAGTAATTAGGATCAAGTGCATTGGTCGATTTTCCATGTCTACATTTTGCCCCTCTTTGGAGCAATGCACTTGTTGTATTAGTTCAAAGAATGAATTGTTGTGATCAAAGTTCAAAATTCTTGATTTTTTCAAATGCCCCACTGTTGCCCCAACAAAAGGATTATGCTAATATATTTCCCCCTCAAGAGATCAGACATAAATTTTGATTTTGGATGATCTCACAAAAAAAGAGGACAAGGTGCCCGACAGGTCCAAAAATGCCCCAGGATGCCAAAAATGTGTTAAAATGTCAAAAAAGATGCAACATGGTCCTCGATTTGGAAAAAAATGAGATTGAGGGACCAAAACCCTAGCTGGATGGTCAAATTAGGTCACAAAACCCTAATTTGCAGGCTTAAATAGACCTCGAGAGGTCACTTTCAATTCATTTGCACACTTATCCTTCAGAAACTTTTGCACTTTGAGCTCTAAGTTCCAGTTGAGATGGTGCAATGACAACTTCCCAGGCACATGTCAGAGAGGGTATGAATGCACCAATGGCCAGCTATTATAGGACCCGTGGCATGTACACCTATCTCGACTTTTGATTTTAGTATTTTGCGTGCATTATTAGGGTTTAGGTCAACTTTAGGTCAAGGGGTGCTATATCATGCCACTGCGAATGCACAATTAATGCCACGTGGCCTCAAACTATGATGCATATGAGGATAAAGCCATCCTGAGCTAGTTAGGAGATTAGGGTTTCTTGTCAAACTCAGTCGCATATGAAAATTGGACCGCGTGGCGTAGTTTGGAACTAGGGTTTTGGCACAAAGTCAGTCGCATACACAAATTGGACCACACAACGCACTTTAGATTTTATATTTTGGAAAACTCCACCATGGCGGTACAGTCTTGAACTTTTTCAAATAGTGTCACATTTGCAAACAGTGCCACATTTGTTGTTTTAATTGCGAAAAGTTGATTTGGGAGGCAGATTTTTTTACAAGACTTGACGCAATGATCTCCCTTATGCAGGAGGACCTCGACATACTTCATTCGAGGGAGCACAAATGGTCGATGCTCATCAGATTATAGGGTATGCATATATTCCTTTAGGAGAAGCTTGGTATACTCGGTCTTTGGTTCGTTGCTTATGTTCCTCCTGTTCGGACCCACTTGGGTATGATGATAGCTTTGGTAGAGTGATGGCACAGTGATACATCCTCCTTCCACCTTCCTACTAGCGAGGCGACTGTTACTCTCGAGGATGTTTGGCACATCCTACAATTTCCTATCTATGGAGCGAGAGTCATTTACGATCCAGATGCCAATAGGGATGCTTACTATGATGTGATGGGTGTTGATGAGATCCACTTTTTTGAGGGATAGATAGACTTGGAGAGGTACCGGGGCATAGTGCCCACCTACAAATTGATTGTTGCGGCCATCATTTTAGGTTTAGTGGCACCAGATCGGTGGGGTTGATACTTCAATCTATGTTGGGGGTCAGCTTGAGAGTAGATGGTCGTCCGCAGGGAGTGCTTTGCTTGGGGGCCAGTGATGTTGGCCTCACTATATAGGGACCTTCATGACTTTTCATACCTTGACATCAGGGCCATCAAGTCTAGGGTCACCTCGCTACACATCTAGGAATGGGAGCGGATTCCAGTTTTTTTTCTAGTTGTTACATCGATTGTTCTAGATATTGATGATCATGTCATTTGGTGGTTTGGGGGAGCCCAGATTTTCTTTACCCACACAAGTACAGGAGGCATCTCCTAGTGGTGATGGGTACTTGATGAGATGCGAGAGTTTTTTTGGAGGCCCTAGATGGGTATAGGCCCATGGTACAATGATCATGAGTAGCTATTCTTTGCTCATCAGGATAGGTGGATACAGGGCCACGAGAACACTATGATAGAGTGGTACCTTCTAGACAAGGTGTCCCGACAGTTCGATGAGGTTCAGGATAGGACAGATGACCAGTATGTGGTGATTTTCTCCCGTTCGTCATGAAAGACAACATGGGTCCAGCCTATTCTAGCATCAGAGGTAGTAGCCTTTTTTAGACAACTAGTGGCTAGGCCGTGGCCATATAATCAGGGGCCGACAGATGTAGGGGTTGCATAGGCTTACAGAGCTTGGTTCAGGCCTCCCCTTCGACTGATAGTTCCAGGCACAATTCTCTTACGGCAAAGGTCGAGAGGTAGATTAGATGGCAAGGGTAGAGGAGAGGGAGGTAGAGGCAACGGTGATAGAGATGGTGATGGGGATAGGGGAGGAGGTGGCCCTCCTCCACATCAAACACCACCATGAGACCAGGCACCACCATGGGCACCGACACCACCATGAGACTAGGAACCACCATGAGACCTAGCACCGGCATGGGACCAAGCACCGCTATAGGACCAAGTATCGTAGCAGCAACTACCCAACAGCCAGACCATAGGGATGCCATGATTCAACAACTTCAAGGGTAGATACAAGTTTTGACAATGGAGAGAGATTAGGCTAGGTAGCAGATTTTGACAGTCACTCCTAAGAGGGACCAGGCCCGGACCGAGAGGGATTAGGAGATCAATCAAAGGCGACAGCTAAAGAGTACAGCCTCATGTTCCCAGGGCTGGACAGTATCTCTATGATAATATTGGGAGGTGGTTAGGGAGGCTAAGTACTATTGGTACCACTACAGGGAGGCAGTTCCATTAGCAGGTCAGGTGTATGATTTTTCATAGCAGAAAGGGATAATGCCCCCCAAGGACCATGGTGAGAGACCAGAGGGGGGGTGGCACAACTAGCAGTGATATCTCTTTGATCAAATACTCTTTATCCATTTTTGATCCATGGGCTCTGATTATTGCCCCTATTGTATCATGTACTCTAATGTATACACTTGATCTGATTTTTGTATCATAACAGTTATATTATTTTGATGATATATATATGAGATGGTCCTACTTATGAGAAGTTCTATGATGTATGGTGTATGGATGCATTTTATTTCCTATGTGCAATGTGATTTTTATGAAATTTTCTTTGCTTATGCAATATGATGTATGTTTCTACATGATGATTATGGATGCATTTTTTGGGTACTTTTCTATGTATTTTGATGACAATCCTATGGATGTATTGTATGCAAATGATTATGTAAATGATTATGATTCAAATGATATGCAGATGATTAATGATAATGGATGTTAATGATTTCTATTTTTTCTTTTAATGATTCATGTAATGTATGATGTGAAATTAATGTAATGCAGTGACTTCTTAAGATACTTATAATAACAAATCTATATTATTCCTCATAACTTGAGATGATGATAACGTGAGATGATATGATGTGGTATGATCTATATGATATGTTATGCACTGATGTTGATGACTTTATGGATGCAGGGCGGATGCATTAGTGATTCTCTGATTAACTATCATGATACCATGTTAGTATGGAAATAAGATAGAATAAAAGAGATCCAACAAGTCATTAAAATGATGATGATTTTCTTACCAGGAGTTAGATTTTTCAAAGGGCCAATTGCTTTATGTTTGATAACACACATAGGTACGATGCATCAGAGTATAAAGAACTAGGATGGAGTTGTACCTATTGCGATGGAATCTGACTTGACAATTGGATAGGAGTATTTTTGTTTACACTTAGCATGCGGAACCTTGTTCAAGATGTAGTTTAAATATTTTATGCATCCCAAACCAAAACATAGAAAATCAAGCCTTCCTATGTGGTCAACAAGATACCTAGAACACCCTCCCTACAAACCAAAAAAATTACGAATAACTAAGTTGTTTTGAAAGAGTATCCCATAAGAACAACAAATAAAAATATACTGATCATTGCCCCTATTCCTTTCTCTCTAAACTTATTTTGTCTATGCATCATTGAGAGGTCCTTGGAATAAGAGCAATAAAATAAATCTAAATAAAGGAAAAAGTAAACAAACAAGATAATTTTATTCATACCACTAGCCAAGATTAAACTATAGTGGGGTTCTTGATGTTGATGTCCATCATGGGAAGGATGCATCCTAGGACATGTTTTGATCATGGTTTTGATGAAATTGATTGGATGATAAGTTATTGATACTCTGAGTTGATCAACTTGATTGCTTACTAACCTAGACTTGAGACTTCTGACAATTAGATGTTCACTTTGGAACTTTCTAGACTTGCTTCTGAATGACTCACCAAGGAATGAACGTGATGATTGATTTTCTATGAACGACAATTATTGCGGGTGAAAGCGAGATAAGACAGATGCACCATTTTGGATTTTTTAGATATTTGGATGTTTTTGGTATTTTGAAAATGTTTTTGAGGTTGTTTTGATTTTTGGATTTTTTCAATTTTTATTTTTATTTTTGAGATTTATGATGAAGAGACCAGCTAAAAGACCTATCCTAGGGATCTCGAGATCTGATCCACATATGAGCTTTCCCTAAGTTATACATGCAGAGACCACGTAGTTCGATTGACAATTGACTCAATTCAATGATGAGAGATGGGAAAACGGATTGCAAAATTGTGACGAACGCCTAAAGGACTGACCTAAATGTCTTAGGGGATGATGCAAGATCAACCTTGCCTATGCTCAATCTCAGAGATGATGTAGTTCAGACGAATGACTCTATTTTTTATTTTTCAGATATTTGGATGTTTTTTTGGTTTTTGATTTTTGATTTTTGATTTTAAGGAAGATCACCAAAATATACATGAATCTAATCTGATGCAAGTATAGGAACATGCCCCCAGTATAATGCGATAGACTACTTTGATACAGGTAGGAAAAACTGACCTTAGGAATATGTCAAGTAGTACCAGGGTGGGACATGATACAAGCACAAGATCAAGCTATGGTGCAGTTGCGAACGAATGATGGAAGGATAAGTGAGTGCACATAATAGTCCATGAAGATCCTGGTGGATGGAGAGTGCTTTATTTATGCTTGGCGCCTATTTTCTAGGTTTTCACCTAGGTGCTTGTCCAAAGCACCACCAAAGTGGTTTTCACTAGAGGAAAAAAAAAATTCTTTACTATTTTCAATCATTTTTTATGATTTTTTGTATTTTTTGGTTCTATACCTTTCAAGATTTTAGGCATAAAAATTTTTGAGATGAGATTTTTTCAAGGGCTCCTGCAGAGGCTCGCCTTCTAGTGTTGAAAACTGATATGCCCCTGATTTATAGCTTTTCATGATGACGAAAGGTCCCAACCAATTGGGTTCAAATGTTCCTTTGCTATCTGGGTTTGGAACATTCTTTTGGTTCTCTTTTAGCATAAGTTCACTGACTTGGAAGGCGTGTATCTTGATCTTCTTATTGTAGCTACACTTTAGGTAGTTTTGATAGACTTGTAGATGGTTGAGGAAATCCATGTGCCATTCATCTAATAACTCTAGCTCATTTAACCTTGAAACTCAATATTCCTCATCTCTAATGAGGTTCTATGGTGATATCCTTAATTATGGGAGCTCGATCTTGATTGGAAGGATGGCTTTTGATCCATAGACCAAGGAGAATGGGGTGGCACCTGTTGGCATGTAGATGCTGGTATGGTAGGCCCATAAGGTAGGATTTAGCTGCAGATGTCAATCACAACCAGAGTCATTGATTGTTTTCTTAAGGATTTTCAAGATAGTTTTATTAGTGGCTTCTGCCTCGTCATTGCCTTGGGGATAGTATGGAGTAGAAAAGTGATGTTGGATATTGAATTTGTGGCAAAGGTCACGTACATCCTAATTCTTGAAAGGTGTCCCATTATTAGAGATAATAGCTTGGGGACACCATATCGACAAATGAGATAGTTCAGGATGAACTTTGATATCTGCTTTCTAGTTATGTAGGTCATTGGGATGGCTTCGACCCACTTTGTAAAGTAAGTCATGGTGGTGATGATGAATTTATGGTCTTTGGATGAAGTAGGTGTGATTTTTCCAATGAGATCGAGCCCCCACTGTGAAAAGGGCCAAGGTGTAACAATAGGATGAATCTCTTAAGCTTGTGCATGAATAAGGTCTCCATGTTGTTAGCATTGTAAAAACCTTCTGAAAAATTCATGTGCCTCTCTTTCCATTGTTGGCCAGTAGTACTTGGTTCTCACCAACTTCTTGGCCAAGGTCATACCACTTGAGTGTGAACCGCAAGTGCCATTGTGTACCTCAGTTAAATCAGTCAAGGCTTTCTCAGTGTTCAGGCAATGTAAGAAGATTCCTTCAATGCTTCTACGATAAAGGGTTTCTCCTAGGATGACAAAGCAAGTGGAATTTTTGACTAAGGCTCATTTGAGGTTTGGGGTTATATCAGTGGGCAAGACTCCTATTTTTAAGTAGGTGTAAATTTCATGATACCAAGGATTACCGAGACCAACAATTTCACACACGAGTTCAGACTCTAGTACCTCAAATGTTGGTACAAGAAGCTGCTCTACCAAGAATTCTTTCTTTGGGACGTTGTGTGGGATTTCCAAGAGTGATCCAATTATCACCATTGCGTTTGTTGCTCTATTGTTTTCTCTAGGTAACTATTCAAATGTTATATTAATGAATGACCCTTTGAGGCTCTCGACTAACTTCTTGCATGGAGTTAGCTTATCGTTCTTTGTCTAATATTCATCATTTACCTGATTGATTACAAGCTAAGAATCCCCATATACCTTTAAAGCCATGATCTTGCATTGTACTGCAATCTTTAAGCCGATGACGAGAGCCTCATACTCTTCCATGTTATTTGTGCATGTAAATGATAGTTTGTAAGACTTGGGTATGCAGTCTCCTTGGGAAGTTATGAAGAAAATTATTGCCCCTGATCTATGTTGTGTGTGAGATCCATCAAAATACATCTTCCAGTGGTCTGCAACACTTAGATTGAATATTGATTCATCTGGGAATTTTGAAATTAGTGGGTTCTTTGAATAAATAGGAGCTTTTGCTAGTTGATCTGCAATTACTTGTCCTTTGATAGCCTTGCACTCCACATACTCAATGTTGTGTTCCATCAATATCATGACCCACTTGGTTGTCCATCCTGTGAGGGTGGCTCTAGAAAGTAGGTATTTGAGAGGGTCTATCTTTGCAATCAACTTGATTTGGTGAGCCAACATGTAGTGTTTGAATTTATGTGCTGAAAATACAACTTCCAGACAAGCCTTTTCAATGGGAGTATAGTTTATCTCTTGTCCCACCATAGTTCTATTGATATAATATATTTCTCTCTTTCGTTTTCATCATGTTGAGCAAATAGAGCACTGAGAGTTACCATGGTTGCTAAGATGTACAGGATCAATGGATTTCTTCGAGTAAGTGGCATTAAAATTGGTGGTGTAAGTAGATATTCTTTGATTTTACTAAATGCTTGATCACACTTGTCATCCCACTTGTATGTTACTCCCTTGTGGAGTAGATGAGAGTATGGCATCTATTTATCCACCAGATGTGCTATGAATCTTTGGATGGATTGGATCCTACCTTGTAGGCCTCTGAGTTTTTTTACCATCTTGGATGCTTCCATGTCGAGGATCACCTTGACTTTGGTAGGATCCACTTCTATTCCTCTCATTGATACTATATGTCCTAGGAGTTTGCTTGATTGTACCCCAAAGACACATTTCTTCGGATTAAGGCGAACCTTATATTTTTCTAGTCTATCAAAAATGGTACTCAGAGCTGCTATGTGGTCCTATATTTTCTTTGACTTGGCCAATATATCATCCACGTAATATTCCATAGTTTTGTGAATCATGTCATGAAAAATTAGAGTCATGACCCTTTCATATGTCACTTTCGCATTCTTTAGCCCAAATGGCATCATGTTCTAGCAGTAGGTGCCCCATGGACATGCAAACGTTGTCTTATGTTGGTCTTCCTTTGCTATCATAATCTGGTTGTACCCTGAGAAGCCATCCATCAGCGATAGCATCTCGTGTCTGACCATCATGTCCACTATCATATCAATGTTGGGTAGTGGAAAATCATCCTTAGGAAATGATTTGTTTAGGTCTCTAAAGTCAATACAGATATAGATGCCCCCATTCAGTTTTGAAACTAGCACAAGATTTGATACCCATGCCAAATAATCAATTGGGCGTATAAAGCCGATATCCAAGAGTTTTTTTAATTCCACCTTGAATAGCAAGGCTATCTGGGGGTGCATCTTTCTTAATTTTTGTCTTAATGGCTTTGCTCCTAGGTAAACAACCAAGTGATGAACCACAACTTCTAGATCGAGACCTGGAATTTCGGCATAGGTCCATGTGAAGTTCCCCTTTCTTTCTCTTAAAAATGCAACCAACATTTATTATTCTTCTGTCAGAAGTGATTCAACATAGAAGGTGATGTGTGGTGCTATGTCTATTCCTAGATTGATAGGATTGCATTGTTCTGCTAAGACTATTGATTTATCTTGATGAAGTGCAGTAGGGGGGAGATTGAATTCTTCATCCTACGACACCTCAAAGAGGTTTTCACCATTGGATGCATCCTTTATTTTTATTATTCTTTGGTTAGAGAGTTCCATAGTGTGGTTTTCACTCAATGACCTTGAGATTATTCTCATTCTTTTTCTTTTGTGACTGAAGGACTCATTCGTCTCCCCATAATAGGCTTATGTGTCCAGTGTGATGTCGAACCTAGATTTTTGATCTCTACATGGTACCATATCCCTTATTCCCATGAACTCCAAGAGAGCCTCATCATTTTTTAATGTGTCTAGAACTAGTGGTCCTTGTTGGTCATAGTCGATGAGTTGCGGGTAAACTAGGTTTATTTTGTGAGTTTGGTGGTCTGACTTAATGGGTGAGGCACTAATCATGAGTAAGGAGGAATCTTCAAAAAGCATGGGAAGGCCTGTTATGGTATCCTCATCATCACTACTATTGCAGACATTAGTTATGTTGAAGGTGAAATTATCTAGGGGCAAACCTATTGATACGGGTAAGTGAAGGGAAGTTGTTGATAACTGAGGAGGAGACCTGACTACTCTACTAGGGGTACCTCTGCCACATATGGTTATACTCAGAGGGGTACATCCAAGCCCAAGATTTCTCATTTGTCTTTCTAGAATGATGGGCTCCAATCATCCATCGATGTTCTTTCCAAGGCTTTCATTTCTCTTGTAGCCCATACCAAGCATCATTTGCAGTCCTTTGCTAGCTTCATCCATGGGTAGGGTGGTTGTGGGTCTTTCATCTTGGTAAAGTGAACTTGAAATTTCTCTTTCGTCCAAATTTTCTCGACTTAGATCCCCCCAACAGTGGAATCTATAAGTGTTTTCCATAAAAGTGTGGGCAGGTGTTTCAGCTAATTAAGGTCACCCATGTGACCTAGGAGATTGTGGTAACTCTCCTACAACAAAAGCATTTTTCTTCATTTTGTAATCTCCACACCCATTGTCCTAGATCATGAGCTTGATGTCAGATATATAAGTGATGGAGGGTGTCTCTATTGCAAAAGTGGAGGCGAGGTTAGATGGATCTATATAGGGAATGGATGGTCCTTCATCATTCTTTGGTACTTGGGGAATTTTGTAAAACTTGGCTTCCAAGTTTTTGCAATAGGAAAATGGCATCGGATCACCATGCATTGTGACTTCCTCATTCTGATATGAAAATTTTACACATTGGTGAAATGTTGAGGTGACCGCCTTCATCACATGGATCCATGGGCATCCCAGGAGGATATTGTAGGGAAAATCAAGATCGAGGACCTAACATGAGGTTTCCATAATGGTTGGTCCCACTTGGATTTGGATTTTGATAGTGCCTTGAGACACTCTTTCCTAGTCATCATATGCTCTGATGGTAATGATTTTGTTTTTGTTGATGGAGTCTTATGAGATTCCCAATTTCTTTATAAGTTTAAGTGAATAAATATTGAGGTCTACGCCTCCATCCACCAAGACCCTTTTGACCTTTTTCTTGTGAACCAGGACTTGAAGGTGAAATGCACGATTGTGAGATGGTTGGGTGAGAAAGTCTTGATCAAAGAAGGTGAGGAGACTCAGGGTGATGATGTTACCGACCATAGCCTAGAATTTTTTCGTATCAAGGTTAGCGGAGATAGTGGACGCAACTAATGCTTCATCAAGGATTTTTCTATGGGCGGAAATTTTTTTCAATAACTCCATGATGGAGATTTGAGTGGGGTTCTTTTTAGCTGGTCAATGAAGTTATAATCATAGGGAATGGCTTTTGGATTTGAGATGGGGGTCTTAGATGGTTGTGATGCCCCTGCAATAGTAACTTTTTTGCCACATGTGGTGACTCCACAATCAGTTTTGGCTCCTTTGGCGCTAATGACAGTGACCATTTCATCTATGCATGCAACGAGGTGTTCGTATACAAGGTTTACACTAGAATAAATTTTTTTCCCTTTATTGTTCCCTTGGATATTTCCTTGATTATGATTAGGCATTAGATTCATGTATATTTTTAGGTCTTGATTTCCAATGGGTTGCTCGATATTTATGATTTTCTCCTCAATAAGATCCTGGATGATGTTTTTCAATCTCATGGAATTTGTGGTTGTGTTCCCTTTGATTTTGTGAAAATTGCAAAGGATATTTTCATTGTACCATGGTGGTTTTTTCATGGGTTCCACATATTGCTCGGAATTGGAAATTTTGATAAGTTTCTCTTTAACCAATTTTGAACTTTTGCTTGGGAGGATACTTGTTTCAGGGAGGTGGTCCTCCTTGATTATTCAAGGTATTGATTTGATTGTTCGGAGTCGATTGTTGTTGTGCCATTGTATTATTTTGCACATTGTTGCAGTTGTGATTTTATGGTTGATGATGGGTTTGGATATTTTGCTTGGGAGCATTGATGATAACCTTAGCATCAACCACTCCGTCGTTTGTGACACTTTTATTCCTTGACCATGTGTGAGGTTTATCGTTATAACTGGTGGATGGGCAGTTATCCTATTGTGCAGGAAATGTAGATGCACCCCCTCACGTATTAAGGGCTCTTTCAATATTGATCATCTTTGGGATCAATTGATCATATGTTGTAATACATTTCATTTTTAAATAGAATGCCAATTTTTTGTCCAGATTGGCTATGATTGTAAAAAAAAATTGTTCTTTTGGCATGGTCCACTTGCTTTGATTGTCCTCGGATCATCATCTTTGCAAGAAGGGGGCGAATAGCTCTCCTTTTCTTTGTTTCAATGTTGATAGTTCCTCCAGACTAACATCCGTACCCATGTTGAATGCATAGTTTTTGAGAAATGCATCAACAATTTCCTAGAATTTTTTGATGTGTGTGGGTAGGCAAGAGAAACATTCCATGGTAGGACTAGTCAGACTCTGAGGGAATAGTCGCATTAATATGTGTCATCATATGCAACTTCCATGAAATGCACTTGAAACTCCCTAACGTGATTTTAAGGGTTTCTTGTCCCATTATATTTATCAAATTTGGGGATTTCAAATCCCTTTGGGAATGGTACCATTGTAAGACTTCTATCAAAAGGATAGGGGCACAAATTGCCTAACCATCTAGTTGTTTTTCCTGACTGGAGGTCTAGCACTTGTTGTGATAGTAGTTTGATATGTGTTGCAACATCATTTTGCAGATCAGGAGGTGGGATAAAAAAATTTTGAGGCGTTTGCGGTGTTTGATTGATGAGTGGGGTATTGGTGGGGGTTTGTTGCAAGCTTTTCTATGCGTTTAAGGCCTACTGATATGCCTGCATTTGTGCCAACAACACTTGTTGTTGGTTCTATTGTTGTTGCTCCAACAAAGCTTATTGTTGGTCTTGCTAATGTTGTTCCCATAAATCTTGTTGTTGGTCTAGTTGTTTTTGTGCCAACAAAGCTTGGTTCCTTCAACAAAGCTTATTGTTTAGCTTGATGTTGTTCCTGAAAATCTTGTAGAGATTTCTGGTATGCTTGTTGATGGATTGCTTGCAATTGTGCATCGTACTGTGCTTACGCCTATTGAGCTAGGTGTTGGGCTTGAGCTTGAGCTTGTTCTTGTTGAGCTACTTGTGTCGCTTGTGTGGCTTGTGCGGCTTGTTGGCCTTGTGCAACTTGAGTGAATTGTTGGGCTTGTGCAGCTTGATCAACTTGTTGGTTTTGTTGAGGTACCCTTTGGTGGGTGGATTTTTGGACTACCTGAATCATGGTGATGAATGAATTTATCATATTAGCTTTTGATGGAATCGGCGGTGGATTGGTAACGGTGTTGACTATTGTGGTGAGCGAAGGGATCGTGTTGGTGATCAGGAGTTGGGTTGTGGGTGGTGTGATCGAGATGCTTGGTCCTTGGGAAACCATGCTTTGAGAGATTCTGGAACTAGTGGATGTGTTGACCGTTGCGGTGGCTTGAATGTTTGTCATTTGTGATACAGATGGAAAAAGGAGGGGGGTTGATGTAATTCTTAGATTTCTTTGCTTTGGTAGATTGGTGGTGGGTAGGGGGGGAAGGCCCAACCCAAAAGTTGGCATAGATGTCAGAGGTAATGGAGGGAATGGTGGTGTGTTCCCTTGGAAAATTAATGATGAAAACAGATCAATGACTCCCCCTATCACGAATAACCCACCTTCTCCTTGTGAAATCATAGGGAGAGAAGTTTGTATGTTTAGCAGATAGGTTGGTGTTGCATGAAATGAGGATGAGTACCTGATTATGGAAGGTAAGTGGAACATATAGGTGTAATCAATTCACTGTGACGGAGTTATCTGGTGTGGTGTTGATGTTTATCTCTTAGTTGTTTACAAGGCGATGCTTTTCTAATTCACAAAACATGGTGCTTCCCTTGTTAACAACTGGTGGGGTTGAACCGTTTGTGGATATGATTTGGGTAATATATTGAGTGAAATTTGGAAGTGACATTGGGGGTATGCTCGCAAGAGGCCTTTCCATATTAGTACTTACATCAAAGTCAGAAGGGGTTTTAACCCCTTCTTTTGTTAACACACACATATATAGAGAGGGATTAAGTTTTAACATGGCATTGACGATTTTATGATTCTTGATATTCTAAACCATTTCAGTTATTTCTTGTTGTCTCATTCCCAAGTCATTATTGGTGATGTCCTCTGCATGACCTTCTTCTTAAGGGTTTTTCGATGGTAGAGAGGATTTGTTTAGAGGATTTCTTGATCCTGCAAGGTTTACTTTGGAGGTCATTTGACTTAGGTCACTTGAAGTTGATGTTTCCTTAGTGATTTCCATGTTCCTCTTATGTTGTGATCTTGTTTGAACCATAAAATAGAGATAATTTGATCTTAATCTTAGGCACAAAAGGAGAAGAACTAGGAAAGTCTAAGGATCAAAAGTTATGATGGGGATGAGATCAATGGAAGATGGATGATGCGGGTGAGTGAAACTCTTGAAGAACCTTGGGGGGAGAGATGCTAAAAATTTTAGAGCTTGAATTGATTTGATTTTGATAGTTTGACTAGGTGTGTTAATCCAAACAAGATGATGAACTTTTAAACCCTAGGAAGTTGTGTTATCCTAGAGAAAACTCGTATAAGAGAATTAATTGATTAAGTGTGTTAATCCAATCAAAGTGATAATGAACTTGTAAACCCTAGGAAGTTGCATTATCCTAGAGGTAAATTCGTTCAAGAGGATTGATAATTTGAATAAGTGTATTAAGTCAAACAAGGTGATGTTTATTTTTCCTAATAGTTTAGCATGAATGATGTTTCAAATCTCTCAAGATTTTTTTGGTGAGATGAGATTTAATTTTGATGATTGAAGGATGGATGAGAGTGATGATTTTGATCCTAGACTTGACCTAAACAAGCTTCTTTCTTACAAGACCTTAGTATTGAAGAACATGTCATACTTCCTATGTGAGAAAAGAAAACCTTTCAAAAAGAGTTGGATTTTGTTGATAATAGAACTCATACAAACTTGGATTGTTCTTTGAAGCTTTCTTGTAGAAGTTATATACCAATATTTCTCTAACTTCAAGAATCATTTCAAGATGCTCCACACGAGCTTTGGGCTAATCTTCTTGAACCTTGGTTTTTTGGATTTTGATTTTACGGGAAATCATTTGAGAGAACACATGTGTGAGATTCAATTATCTTTATCTTTTCTTAATGAGTTCCTTTTATCAAAAGAAATTTCTTGATTATGATTTCAAACTAAATGTCTATGCCTCAATTCCTTTTCATTCCACAAGGTCCATTATGTGGAAATCAAGGTTTCAAGAGCACAATTTCCTAGGTTGACTTTATTCAAAACAAACGATGATTAAACCCAAGCACTTAGAAACCTCTAAGGATAGAATCCCAAGGGTAAGTAAGAGCACACAGATTCTTCAAGGGTATTTGTTTCCTCCAAAGGGTTTAAAAACTTGAAGCTTTTATGAATTTTTGGTTCTCAATTTTTTAGATCCAAGCAAAGTGTTTTGGTTTCGAGAACATGTACAATCCCTAGGCTGAAAATACAATATTTGTTGGGTTCCCACTTGGACGAATCCAGCTATGCATATTTAGTGTGAATGATTAGATGTTTGACCACACTAACTCTCCCTTATGGTGCACTCGCTTCTTAGGTCAATCAAGCATCAGTAACCATGAATCTCCCATGACATACTTTTCATCTCTACAACAAAACTGCATGTATACGTGGGGTGGCTTCAAAGGACATGACCTTTTGCACCAACAAATAGATAAGTTTTTTCCCTTTGCTAAACAAGAGGTTTTAATGTGGTCATTCCATTCGTGGGGGACTATCCATGTGGTGAGAGACCATTTTTACCCTTCTCGTCAGAATAATCCTTGTGATATTGACCTTTGTTCCAATATCCACACTTATATCCTAGGTGGAAGTCACTTGGATTTAGCGTGTTCCCGGTTGTGTCGTTCCCTTGGGTGATTACTTTTTCCCACAAGGCAAGCCCGCTAAGATAAAAAATAGCAAGCAATCATATCACGTAGTTCAATCGACCTTCATTGAAAAACGAAGGGAGAACACTTGCAATATACCACACTCACACTCGCAAGATTGGTTCAGTTTTAATCACAAAATGAAATGTGGAGGCAATTACTTTACTCAACTTAAGATCACAAAAAAATATTTTGATTCTCAAGATCTCCGTGAGGTGCGAGAGAAGCACATATGTCCTTTTGATGATATTACTTTGAGTTAACAATTACAAAACAAAACAACACTTGTTCATTTTAAGTCCACAAAGCAAAAGTGAATTCTTTTTAAAGCACCAAATAAAATGTGGAATTTGTCTTGTTCAATTGTTAAAACTTAAACCAAATCTAGTAAATTGTTTCTAAGGTTCTTTTTAAGCCCTTTGTTTGCAAAATTTGAAAAAAAATTGTATTGTTTGCAAAATTTGAAAAAAAATTGTATTGTTCTTTTTAGAGCCCAAAAGAATTTTAGTGTTCCCTAGAGCATAAAAGATAAAAAATTTCTTAAGAGAGATTGAGAACTCTCTAAGAGTGTTAGACAATAGTAAAGTGTTTAAAAACACTTGGTATAAGATAAGAATGATGAGATAATGTAGCCTTCCATTTCGCGTTCATCCTTGCCCTAACGTGCAAAATGATTAAAACCAGAAGATATAGAGACAACAAATAGGTTAATAGTTCAAAAAGCTGAAAAAAAAAGGCACATGTCAAAATAAATCAAATTTAAATTTTTTTACTCTCACTCAGTGGCGCACCTAGAAAATGCGTTGGAGTTTTGAAAGTCCAATGATGCAATATAGCACCACTAAAAACTAAGAGCGGTACTCTGCAACAGGACAAAGAGCACAAAGGCAACGCTATTTCCACCTAGCAACATAGTTTGAAATTTAGGAACCCGCGACGCAGTTTGGAAATTCAAATTTATGGGTGGGAAGACTCCAGTAGTGGAGTTTGGAGTTTGGAGCACTGCGATATAGCACCGTTGAACTGGTAGTGATGCAATATGGCACCGTTGAACTGATAGCGGTGCGGTTTCCTGTAGACACAAAAGTTAACAAAAAACCACAAATTTTTTGTTAAAATGTGTTGAAATCTTTGATTATGCCCTCCTTCTAGTGCCAAAATATGAACCCCAATCCTACACCTGCACAAACATGGAAAAAAAACACAATATTAGATCAATATGCAAGTAAGAACAAGGATTCCCCATGAAAGCCATCTATAATGCTCAATAATAGGAAAAATGAAGAACGAACATAAAAGATAAATGAAATCTTAATTAAGTAATGCAAACACTTGATCCCATGGGGGAATTGGTGCCAATTATGTGTAGAAATTGGCCCTTTCCCAACTCCTATGATGCAAATTCAATCAAGCTCCATGATGAAAAACCTACATAACCTAACTAAGAACTTGATGAAATGGATGAAACTAGATGTTGCTTGAGGATGAAGTTGAGTATAGTAAGTTTACTCAAATTGTGGATGCTAGAATGAGAGGAAGAGTCTCTCATTTATATATTTCCAAGTTGGAAGAATGAGTGAAATTGAGCAATTCGGGATCATTCAACATCCAATGGCCAAGTGCCACTTGTCAAGATGCAAATGGTTGAAGGTTGTGCACATTTTGATCAAAATGCCAATAAATGATATTAGGTGGAATTTCAAAATAGTGAAATAACTTGCCTCAAGGAAAAAGGACTTGTAAGGTGAAATAAATGTCTTCTTGGAAGGACCAAGCCCACTTGAATTTGAATTCAAATTTGAGGGAATATTCCTCTTTTATGCTATGTGAGGGAAAATAGGAGATTTAATAAATCAAATAATTAATTTATTGTGCAAGTTGCACTCTCTAGAGGATGTGACATTAAATTAACCAAAGTTTAATTGATTTAATGAAGAATTAGGAGATGTGACAATTTAGACTTAAATTTATGTATTGATTTAAATTAAATTGAGAGAAAGGGTTTAATTAAATAAATGTTTTGATTTATTTAACTAAAGGGGGTAATGTTAGATTAAATCAAATAATGTTTAATTTATTCAATTTAATAAGAAGATTTTAGAGATAAAATGAATTATTTAAATGACCAGAGACAAAGGATTAATTAAATTAAATTTATTAATTTAATCAACAAGGGAGAAAGACCTAATTAAATAAATAATTAATTATCTAATTAAGAGGTGAAAAGTGATGATAAGCTATGAGTATGATTTAGGACGAAGCGATGTTAGTAATCAAGATCAAGTGCATTGGTGAATTTTCCATGTCTATAGGTACTATAGTTCATATCCATTCTTGGAGATACACCATAACTTCATATCTTATTCATCTATTTAAGAATAATTTTGATAGACAATCTCTCTTTTGATTGAAATCCTTCTATTATAGTCTGTATTTCTCTTATATTTTCTATATTTTCTAGATATTTCCATATTATCACAATCATTTTCTTATTATATATCCTATCTTTATCATTCACACCCTATATAGATTTTGCATACACCTACATGTTCACACTTATTTCATTGGATCTCTATTGAACAGCCAGAATACTGAGAGGGGGGAGTGAATCAGTATTGTCTGAAACCTCTTAAATGTTTAAACATTTAAACATTCATTCCACATATCATATTGAATTTTTAGTAAGGAAAGAAACCATGAAATAAAACATCAAAGAATATAACACATGAACACTAAATTTTCATGTGGAAAATCCAAAAAGGGAAAAACCATAGTGAGGATTAGCTCATAATATATTATAACCGATCATAACATATTAGAGAAAGGCCCATTGCCGGGTAGATTCACTATTTGGTGGAATTACTATCTAGAGAATAAGAGAAATAGAAGATAGGGGTGTCTCATTGCCAATATTTTAACTTCTACAAATGCATCTACAATATGTAGGAAACACAGTTCCAATGAAGCTCAAAATACTAAATCAACACACTTCATACTACACAACTTCTACACTTTCCTCTTCTTTACATTCGCATCATATTTGCATGATTTTCTTAGTAATTTGCATCACACATTTTATATAGTACACACCACATCGCATATAATTCCTACAACAATAAAAATGATTTTATACTTATATCCATTCCATCCAAAAACATCTACAACATCAATTAGGTCGGAATCATTAGATGTATCATGCAAAATAATAACTTGGCTCAAGATTCAAACATATACACTTTGCACATTCATTAAAAACTTTTAACACATCTAAATAGGTTTGAATGGATATATAATATCTCCCACATAACCTATCAACACTTCCTTTAACTCTACACAACCCCAAACATAATAACTCAACATTGCAAGTAGAATGACACCAAAATACACAAACTGATTATCCAAAAACTGACATGTGGACCTCCAAAACACACGCCACTTGGACTAAACACTCCCATAAATATACATGACTATATATGCTTCTGTGGTGAAATGTGGACCATTATAAATAGGTACTCTACATTGGGAACACTATCACTAGCAAACCTGATATATTGTCAAACATAACTTTTGCACTAGAGGACATAAATACATGAATATTTGGATTTAATGTCCTCAAACATGTACCAAAATTACATTAAAATTGGAGATAGAAATACCTCAAGTAAGACCAATGCGGACCAAAAAACTAATGCTCTGTGCACTGAAAAACTATGTTCTAGACTTAGTTAAATATTCAACATATCTATTTTGCACTAGAGAAAATCTCTGCATCTCTATGCTAGATTTCCATCTCCATTCTCACTCATGCTTCACCAACCGATTGTACGTTAATTTAGATATCAAATCACAAAATTTACATCAATGAAAAAACTATATAAGCTCATTCTCATATTTCCAACAGTCATATCAATGACAATCTCCTCAAACTTCCAACAATCCCCCCCTTTGTCATCGATAGCAACATGCATCAACTCTTCTCCATGTCTTCTCCAAAATACTCTCCAAATCTTCTCCCCTTTGACATCAAGGGCAAAGGGTGCATACATATTTCCTATTCTTTGCTCCTCATTTGACAACATTTACATCTATACTTGCTATTCCTTTTCCTTCTCCCCCTTACATATATACATGAATTACTCACATACTCCCCCTAATTGATATATACATAGATGCATGAGAGTAACAAAATTCTTCCAAAATCAAACCAAATCCTCCTAAGAGTATTATCTATAAAAAATGATCAAAATTTGCATTGGTATACTACTAACTTTCGCATATATACAATGAAATCTAAAATGCATAAAAAGAAAAGAAATATACAAAGATCAATTAGAATAATTGCATAACACATATAATTAAAACAAAGGAAAACATATGCAATTCAAAGATACATGAGGTACATGAATATGCATGAGTGACCCCAATGACACTACTCAACATGCAAGATGCAAGTCAACAATATAGGTATAAACTAGTCTATAGAACACTGATCACCAGAGAGACAATAATCTACATGAGTGTCTCCAATGACACTACTCGAATCAGATGGAAAACAAAGGCAAACATCTAAAACTCAAAGATACAAATGGTACATGAAACTATATGAGTGACCAAAAATGACACTACTCAACATACATGAAAATATTGTATACATAGCTCACTCCAACGCGAACCCAAGAAAGCATTAGCACTGATAGTAGAAAGCCCCCCATAATGTTGAGAAGGGAGAGTCATGATAGGAACACTGAAATTGTGTGAAACTAAGAAGTGCATGTAGGAGAAACAACCTACAAATAAAAGGGTGTGCAAACTAGGGCACTCACGCATGAGGCAAGAATCACTGGGATTCACTGCTATCATGGAAGGGACACTCACTTGACAAAGGTGTGATGGAAAACTAAAGGAAAAAATCAACCCCCCCATGACACTTTATATCATAGTGTGAATACAAAAGGCACAACAAGATGTACAAAATCCCCAAAAGGTATACACCAGAATGGCACTTTATCTCAGTGCATTTACAAAAGAGAATGTGCATGAAAAATATGCTTGCAATGCCCAAATAGCATAGAACACTAGAAATAAAAATTGAAAACCCAAATATAAGTCATTCCACACAAAGAACAAGTTCCTAGGAGCTAAACGTCCAAATAATTCACCAAAGTACGGAAACACAAAAAATTAAATAAAATGTACCTAGAAAGCAATCTAGAAAAAGAACATGGATGGAATTGAAGAGCTTTGAAATACGGTTCCAACATCGCTAGAATCACGAAAAAATGGAGAAACTGGTAAAAAGATACAAGCTTGAGACTAAAAATAGATCCTTTGACTTCAACAAGCAGTAGAATTCACCAACAACAAAAATAGGTGATGAGACCCACACCAATGAAAAGTCGGTGGAACCAGCTTTCTGACAATATTTTGTTTGTGAAGATCTGACATCGTACACAAAAGTTGTGGCCAAAAGAAAAATTATCCCTGAAGGCCAAAAAGGGGTCTAAGGGGGTCTTGCTAGGCATCGGTATATATGATGTCATGTTGACATCAACATCCGTATGGGTGGCATCATGCTATCATCAGCAGGACGTCGGTAGGAATATTCGAAGAATATTCCCTCCTTGCTGAAAAAGATAATTTGACCCTTGGAATAGAAAAATCACCAGAATATTCCCAAAGATTCATTGGAAAAATAAATATTCGCTACTTGGAAAACTTTCACCAGCAAATATTGGAATCTATGCCAAAAAAAATTCGTTGGGTACCAGAATGTTGTCGAGCAATTTTGAGTTTACTGGTAAAATTGAATTGACTGCCAGGTTTTGTGTGAGGTCGCCAGCTGGGAAAAAATGCCGATCACTAGAAAGTAGAAAACTCTATCTGGAAAAAAGATGGCTGCCTAGAAAAAATATGCCTCTATCGAAAAGGTGAAATAGATGCCGAAAAATTTGAGATTGGCACCGAAGAGAAGTGAACCACCACCGGTAAATGGAAACGGCTAGGGAATTTTTGTAGAGAGGGAGAAATAATCGTGAAGCAGTTATGAGGGGCCGCTAGATGATTGTGGAGGCTATTGGCATGACTTCCAAGCTGCAATTGATCAAGGAATTTCTGGCTAATGGAGAATAGGGCCGGTAATAAATGAATTATCCTCTATAAAAAGACAACGCTACCCATAAAAATCAAACCACCCTCCAATAAAAAAATTAAACCACCAACTTTTTTAAGGATGTTTTTAATTTTATTTTTAAATTTTTGGATTTTTAAAAAACCAAAAAACTAAAAATAATGTCGACCTTTTTATTATTGTGAATTTTTTCAAACTTCTTGCATGTAAATCTGTACAAGGGTCGTATGGGCACCTATACAAAAAAAATTGCCGTAGAAGCTCTTGATAGTGAAATAGGTCAATTTTATAGTGAAATCATGGCTAACCCCTGGATCTGGAAAAAAAGCAATTGCTTCAAACCCTTGCAAATCTGACTTCAAAAGTCAAAATCGAGTGAAACTAAAGGCAATTCTAACTTTATTGATAGCTTTGAATCCAACGAAAGACTTTGTTTTGATCCTAAATGCACCAAAAATCACCTAGCTCCAAAATTTTCAAACAAAACAAAGGGGATTCAAAATTGAAGCCTCTAACCCTTATTGAAGAAAAAAATCTCAGAAATCGAGAAGGGGTTTGATGAATCTAGACTCTAATACCATGTTAGAATTGTGAAATGTGCACAAAACCACAAGCCATAGGATCAAAAAACAAACAAATACACCTTCCACACAAGATATCTACAAACAATATATGTTATATTCCTCAACAAGAAAAAGCTACAAAAGCAAGAGACACTCAAAAGATATGAAAGCTCGATAGATAATTACAATGAGGGTTGCGTGCTTATAAGAGAAAAACCATAAATGAGAAAGGGATCAGATCATGACAATTTTCAACATCACATGAGATGAGACATAATAATATAATATTAGCTCAACTAATAAAGCATTAAAGGCACTCCAAAGTTTAGCTTAAGTGCATGAGAATAAATTAGACTAATACTCAATTAAAGATTAATTAATTATTAGCTAATGCATGATAACTCTAACAATATTTATCTCTTCTCATAAGGGAAGTGACCCTTTGCTTAGTTCTAAACTCTTTTCTATACAATTGAGCTAATTTAGCTCTATCCTCATTAGAAAAGGTAGCACTAACTTTCTCCAAGGAAAATGATGTCAACTTTTCATCTTCATTCATTTCCTCTTCTCTTCTTGCATACAATGAATTTTTTAGATATTTAGGCAATTGGCCTTCAATATCCTTCATGTTGACATAAAATGTAACTATATATCTAAAAATTGCTTCTTTTATTGTAGACTTATCAATTTCATCTGCAGTGGTATACAAGGCAACGGTTTTTTCCAACATCTCATGCTCCACTATGTCATTAAAAAATGTATCTAATTTCATAGGGATATGTTTTCTTACTGAGGAAGACTTATACTTCCTCTTATTTGATTTCAAATATTTTTCTAATTTTCCAAACTTAGATTTCTTCTCCCTCACATAAATTTTGAATTCCTTTTTTTGTCTCTCTACCTCTGCTTCACTATTAGTGTCTACAATGTTGACTTTTTCCTTTTGTCCTCTTGTCTCTGCTTGAGAGACTCCAGATTTCATTTTCATTATAAGAGGTTCTAATTTTTACTCTTCTTCATTAACACTAAAGTTCTCTCTTGTTTCCTTAGCCTCCAATCTTATTTGTTGTAGGGAATCTTTCCACTTCATCGGAGGATCCTTTTATTTCATTGGTACACTCTATTGTTTAGCCAGATCACCAGTTGAATCCTTTCTCTTTGTTCCATTGATAGAGGGAAAATTCTTGGAGGACTTGGGGGAAAATGGAGAGTGGGTATATGTACTACCAAATCTTATTATCCTAGATGTGCCTCGCAGAGATCCAAAAATGCCTTTGGATTTCTCCACTTGGTCCTTTGATAGACCCATCATCTTCGCAACCTCTGCAGTCATCTTATCAACATTTTTCTTTATCTATTTTTTCCTCTGACCCATGTGCACCTCTATATAATTCTCGTCATATGTTTCAAATATTTCTTTAGAGGTGTCTCTAGTCTTTCTTAGCATATGATCAGCTAGACCAACAATTACATCCTCAACAACTTCATATTCCATTTTTGGGATTCACATAGTTCTAGGCTCAATAACCTCCATTATAAAATAGTCCTTTCTCACCATGAATACGATCTCATTTTTGTAATTTTCCATCACAATCTTTGGAATCTTTTCTTTGGATTGCATATTTTCTTAGGAAGTTTTAAAGTCCCCATAATGCTTTCTATTGTGTCTTCGTCACCTAATCTCATTAGGTAGTCTTTGATTTGTGATGCCACTAGTCTTTCCTTTAACTAGATACTATGTTCCTAGTTCTGGGAACCTCATTAAGAAATTAAAAAAGTAAAAAAATGATCAAGGTGCCAAACTTGAAGGGGTATCGGGAGTCCTTGGTCTTCTGCAAGTTTTCAAGGAGGTGTTCCCTCAACAACTCACACAAATCATAATCAACACCTTTCTTTACCATATCATATGCAGTGTTGATGGAAATTGTAGAAAAAAAGTTCTCTCTATATCTTGTACCCTATCACCATTGCTACATATTTCATTGCAAGGTCTTTTATGTCCTTGATAATTAAGGATCTCTTGTCATACCTTGCATTTAATAACTTTGTTACTATTTTATTCTTCACTAACTTAAGCATTGGAACCAGTCTAGTTGAGCATAATCTTGTAACAACCCTAATAGCCTCCTTATTAATTATATGCCCAAAATATCCAACCAAATAAACCTATCATGAATTTGGCTCAATGTGTATCTAATCAACTCATCCACATAGTAAAAGATAGGGAAATTATTCCAAACATTGAACTTCTCCTTTGTCAAACTCTTAAACTCGTATTTTAGTTCAAATTGGTCTTTGATGAGTTCATTAAACCACACATCACCCAGCTTTGAGTAATTTTACTCTTCCAAATTAGCATGTATTTGAATTCTTACATCTTCTGTATGCAACACACCATACAAAATGATAAAACATCCACCATCTGAATCAGTCATCATCAACTTATCAATGTGCCTCTAAGATTTTGGAAGGGGTCAGTCCACAACCTTGAAAACTTGTGGGGTATACATTTTCTAACCACAGTAAAAGAACTTCCAAAACAAGGGAAAATGGATACTATAAATAACTTTCGATCACCATTAGTTAGGGTTTTGTGCACAAGAGTTCTGAAATGCTTCACTTTTCTCCATTATTGTTATTCTCAATTGCTCATTTTCAAATGACTTAGATCAAATGTGAAATCACTTATAAAACCTTTTCGAATAACCTAATTTACATTGAATCCTTGATTTGAAGCTAGGTAAAAATTTGACAAACCCTAATTGTAATGCACAATTACCTTTTGATTGCTTTGCAAACCTCTACATCTTGATATTTTCCATCAGTGTTTTCACCAATAGGTCAAGCATATCGACCTACACCTCATATCCGTGTGTTGAAGGAATCAACACCATATCTTTAGCAGGGGCTCAATGATTGTCTATTAACCCCCCCCCCCCCTAAGCCAAATATCTTAGTTTTCAAAGGAAAAATTTGCACCAGAAGTTAGCACAAACTCATCCTTAACCTTGTTCTCCTCTTTCTTTCTCCATATCTTTCTCATCTCTTTCTTCATCTCTATTGGATCACCCTTTTTCACAAGATCATTCTTATTTACTAGATCAACCTTTGCATTCTTACTTCTACAGAAGTTAGCAATGTGTCCTAACTTATTGCATTTGTGGCATTTAACTTTTTGAAGAAGCTTAATTCCACTTACTCTAGATCTATATTGATTAGCCTTATACCCAAATCCATTGCATGTATAACCATATCCATTGAAAGGTTGACACATCATACCATTGTTATAGCCATTCAACATTTAATTTTTGTATTCACTATCTCTATGACCAAATCTTTTGCATGTAAAATATTGATCGATAAATGATTGAATATTATGATTCATTTTGCTTCTACATTCCATAGCCTTATGTCTAAAATTATTGCATGAATAAAAAAACCATTAAAATATGGGTACCTTTGTGCATTTGGGTGTCTGATTGGTGGTCTTTTGAAGTCTTCCCTCTGATTTTGGACCTTCTTGCCATTTCTCTTCTTGCCATCAATCTTCTTTTCAGTCTTGTTTGGAGTTTGATCTATCTTTGAGCTTTCACCTTTCTCAAACCCTAATCCTTCTTTTTTCTTTAGATCCCTTCTAGTTTTTAATCATCTCATCAAGCATTGTAGTACTCTTCTTAAATTTTTCCTCTCAAATCTTTTTTTCCTCCAAATCTAATCTCAAAGTTACAACTTCTTGTTCAAGCTTTGAGCATTCTTCAAATTTTTCTTCTAGCTTAGCATTCAAGTAGTCTTCAACTCTTTTACTTTCTTTAATATGGAATTTTAGGATGGGAATGATATCATTTGAATGCTTGAGATCTTTGATCCTATTTGTAGCTTTCATGACTTTTTCTCTCAATATCTTAATGCATTCATCGATATCACTAAGATCCCTTTTCAAACGTTTTTTCTTAAATTCCACTTTTTTCAAATCATCCAGGGAAAATTTGAGTTATCCTTCCATATCAACAATGCAATTTTCTTCAGTAAAACCTTTTGGCATAATTTATTTTGGAGGAATAGGACACTTCCTTATAGCCATGTGTTCAACTCCAAGATCTACCTTAGCAGTCAAGCCAATTAAAGGAACCAAGCTTTGATACCAATTGTTGAACACTCAAAATATTGAGGGGGGGTGAATCAGTATTCTCTAAAAACTATTAAATATTTAAACATTCATTCCAAAATTTATTCAATTTTCAGTAAGGAAAGAAAACATGAAAGCAGCCGTCAAATCATATAACACATGAACACCAAATTTTTAAGTGAAAAATCCAAAAAAGGAAAAGCCACGGTGAGGATTAGCCCACAATACATTATAATGGGTCATAACATATCACAAAAAGGCTCACTGCTAGGTGGACTCACTATCTAGAGAATAAGAGAAATAGAAGAGAGGGGTGGCTCATTACCAATATTTTTACTACTATATATGCATCTAAAATATGAAGGAAATACAGTTCCACTGAAGCTCAAAATATTGAATCAACACACTTCATACTACACAACTTCTACACTCTACTCTACTTTAGATTTGCATCACATTCACATTCTCTATTTAGGAATTCACATCACACATTTTCTATATTACACACCACATCACATATCATTCCTACAACACCAAAAATGATCTTATACTCTTATTCATTCCATCCACAAACATTTAAAATATCAATTAGGTCGGCCTAATTAGATGTACCATGCCAAATAATAACTTGTTGGCTCAAGATTCAAACATATACAATTTGTGCCCTCATTCAAAACTTGTAACACATACAAATAGGTTAGAATGAACCTATAATATCCCCCACATAACTAATCAATACTTCCTTTAACTCTGCATGACCCCAAACATAATAGGTTGGCATCATAGGTAAAGTGACACCAAATACATCAATTGATTATCCACAAACTGACATGCTGACCTACAAAACACAAGCCACTTGGACTACACACCCTTCTGACACCTATAAACACTCCCATAAATCTGCATAACTAGGTATGCTTCCGCGATGAAATGCAAACCATTCCAAACATGTACTCTGCATTGGCAACACTGTCACTAGCAAACCCGATATACTATCAACATAAATTTTGCATCAAATGACATAAAGACATGAAACTTTAGATTTAAGGTCCTCAAACATGTACCAAATTTTCCTTAGATCCATAGATAGAAATACCTCAAGGTGAACCAATACAAACCAAAAAAAAATGCTTTGCACATTGAAAATTGTGTTTAGGACTTAGTCAAATATTCAACATATATGTTTTGCACTAGAGCAAAACCTTTGCATCTCTATGCTAAATTACCACCTTCATTCTCACTCATGCTTCACCAACCAACAATACCTCAATGTAGACATCAAATCACAATGTTGACATCAATGACAACACTGTATAAGCTCATGCTGATGTTGCCAATAGTCATATCAATGACAATCTCCTTAAACTTCCAACAATCTCACACATCATGCCCCCTATTTTGTGACATAATAAGAGGATATAATACATCGTATAATCATGGGTTCATATATTATAGATATACCTACTCCTTTTTACAACCTCTTTTCACATTACAAAGCTACAAAAGGTACTACACCTTTTTTGTATACTATGTGGTCATAAACATTTGGTGTCTTGTGCTAGATTACACAACATTTATTATCGGTTTGAGGTATGATATACATATCCAAAAACTAATGAACCCTACCAACACTATCCTTAGACTTGTCTTTTTTCCTTGTCTTCAAGATAACTTATATCAAGAACCTTGACAACAAGCTTCATACTAGTAACGAGAATATTGATAAAATATTCCTCCAATACTAGAAGATTATGTTTTTAGACCCTTGGGGTCATATTCAATTTAAGATGAGATTGAAGCTATTTTGGGGACTTACATCCCTACCAAATTTTCAAAGGACTAAAAAATATCATTTCATCTTTTCAATAGAAGAGTTTGGTGAAGCATACAATCCATGTCCAATGAAAAATGCTTGGTGTCAATTTTCTCCCTATAGATTTATTCAGGGCCATGTGACCTCATATAAGATAAGAGTTCTAATTTGTGTGTCTTGAGGCCTTTGAGGAAATATTGTTGGAACCTTTCATCAACAAAGGCATGATTGAACTTCTTCCTAAATATAATAATGAATATATTGTGGTATCTTATTACCCTTTTAAACACATCCTATAAATTCTTGGTCAAAGCAATGACAACCTTAATCAAGTCCATTGCCTAGTATATTGTTTAGCCAAAAAAGATATTTTACTTACTTGTGAATTAGTTGAATGGGCCTAGTAAAACTCATAGGATATTCTCCTTTTCAAGCTTAATTTTGATAAATATTATGAAGAGATCAAATGGAAGCTTCTTTGTAACACACTTAGTTATCTATATTTTATCCCTCAACTAATCCAACACATACCAATGATTTTTGCATATTATTTTTCCCACCTAGGTGTTAAGAATTTCTCTCCTCATCCTCCCTCCTTTAGAGGTTGATTAAGAAAGGATAACTTCTAGCCCTCTTCCTCTATGCCCTTACTAGATATTCCCACAAATATTTCTCCAATATATCCAATCCCAAAACCTTCTCTATGGTATGCCCCACCCTAATGACTCTTTTTTTCCCCAAATCCCACTTTTTATATGATGAGATTCATTTTTTTCAAAAATTTACCCAAAATATCACCCACACTCTAGTTATTCTTGATCTTTAATTCTTTATATATAGTTCCTAAATTTCAATGAAAAATAATGAATACTTAATTACTTCCTCTAACACCCCTCCTTAGGTTTTATTTGAATATAGGCTCATTAAAATCAAGATACCTAAGTATATGTTTTCTCTTGGGTGTCTCCCTCACCAATATATGTATGTGGTTCTTTACCAAACTCAAAGATAAGATTCTCTCCTAGACCCATAGATTACTATATGTGTCTAGGTATATTTATGTAGATACAAAACTCCTCATTATTAGCAATATTTATATATTGTCTTGTTTTCTTCCCTAAAAAAAATCTATGTAAAATTATTCAAACCCATTTCTAAATTCCTTTGGTTTAAATGGGGTAACAAAAAGGGCATGTTAGTTTCTTCCTAGTTTTATTGTATCCAACCCAAAGAGAGGAGAGGTCATGACATTATTGACCCATACACACAAGGCACCTTTTTAATTGCTAAGTGGACACCATGATCTCTTATATGTTCCACCCATTAAAAATTTACATTCATACACCAAATTGAAACAACCTTAGCTAAAGAATCATGGAAGGAAATCACTTAGAAAGATAAGTTTATCCTAGCTTCTTTCTTTAAATTTCATGCTCCCACTTAGCTCAATAAAATTTGGAAGGCAGGGAAAGAGTTCTCACATGTCTTGTAATAGCATGACCACTCTTTGTACCATGGGATAAATTTGTACACACATCAATTTGATGGAATTGGTTTAATTATGTTGATAATCAACCTATTACTTTGATCAAGAAATTCTTAATAAAGATTTATCCAAAAAAATATTCAAGCTTTGTCCCTCAACTCTTTTAGAAAAATCCTAGGTAGCTTCATATAAATTTCACCCATCTACCATTAATTCTTAGGTCATTACTTCCTTCCAATTATTTGTGTCTCCTATAGTGTCAAAAAATGTACTCCTTCACATTTTCAAACTATTTTTGGGTCCCTTAATAAACTAGACTTAATTAATCCTCTAATTGGCCTAATTATGCATCTACAAGCCTAGTTAATTGCAATTTTTGAAAGCGGAATCATGATTTAATTAATGCAATTATCATTTTTAAAACCCTGAAATGAATAAGTCCTAGAAATTTAGGTCGGGATCCATTCACCCTTGGGTGATTGGGTCCCCTTTTATTTTCTTAATTCAAATTTTAAACATGTTTTTTGGCAGCCTTTTTATGATGCCAAATTCAAATTCAAATGTCATCTTATACGAAAAGCAAGGTATTTTTATCATTTCAAATCCTAGAGGCAAGCTAGAAAATTTTGAGAGACTTCACAAGAGAAAAGATTATTATCAAAGTTGTCAAGAGAAGATTTCTCAAGAATTTTTTGTAGCATTCAAGATCTCAAGCATCATGTCAAATTTATCAAGCATCATGCATGTTTTTGGAGTTAACATTGTGATGTAGGTTTCAAGCATTCAAGTCAAATTTCAAGCATCAAGATCACATCATCAATCAAGCCATTTCATGCAAGATCTAGATCTTGGAGATATGTTCTAAGTATTAGCTCTTCAAGGATGTCAAATCAAGGGTTTGGTGAGTTGCAACATAACACTTGTTCATTCATCATTCCTTTTATGTTTCATTATTTCATTTCAAGATTTGATTACCAAAATGGGGTCCATTCACCAAAAACAAACAATTTTTTCCACTTGTGTGTTTTGCAAATCTTAGGTTGAAGAAGGATTGAAGATCTATCAAAAGAGAAAAAATGCAAAAGTTGTCAAAGTGGCAAAGTTGTCAACATTATCGTCATGCCATAGAAATTCACTTTCAAAATTTAATTCTGAATTTTTGACTGTGAAACCTGGAGGAATCGAGAGTGTAGACATAGGAGAAGAGGACTATGAAAGCAGATTTTCAACCCCTGTAGCAAGACCCATTCGCCCTTGGGCGAATGAGTCCTGGGAGGACACACACACAACCTTTGTTGTGACAGGTGCATAAAATCACATCCTTCTCAGATTTGTTAGAAATTTTTGGATTCTGTCAAATTAAGGTTTAATTTAGAGGTTCCATGTATTATATTGCAAAACTGCATTCATTTGGTATTTTTCATTCATCTCCCAAAATTATATTTCAGGCTGATTTACCCCATCCTAAGTCATAAGAAAAAAAATAAGATCTTCATCAAGGTTGACTCACTTAAGGGTTAAAAGTCAATCTTACCCTAGGGGATCTCTTTTTCCTAATGAAATAAGGAAGATAGGTTTAGCATACATTTTCCCTATTCCAATTTTAGGATCAACCATTTTTTTATGTTTCACCTCCCAATCTACAACTCAAGATGTTTGCCTTTTGTTCTTGCAACTCTCCTAAGGATTTGTAGTGATTGACTAGAATAAAATTTTATGTGTCCCCTCTTAGATCTATTTACTCTTCTCTAATCCCCCATATGTGGTATACCAAAAAGATCAATGCTAAAAGGAAATGCCCCTCTCCAAACTATAGATGGATCAAACTTAGTTCAATTATCAAGAAGTCCAAACTTGATTCTCAAGCTTAGTTTTTTGGATGTGAACTCCTTCACTTCAAAATTCCCACTAGAGACTACATTTATGTCTTCCAATGTCATCATATCGTTTGTCCTTTCTATAAGAAACAAGATACTATTAAACACACTTTTTGGTATCGTCCCTTTACCAAACAAACTTGGCTTTTAGTTTCTTAACAACTCCCTACTATCTTCAATGGACTATTTTTCTTAGTATTAATGTGTTGTAATCCTATTTTAGAAACTTTCAAATAGTCTATTCTTAAGCATTTATGAAGATTGGGGTAGTTAACTATGTTTTTGAGTTTAATATATCCTTGTGAGTTTTCATTCAAACACTCTACTTTAAAATAATATTGTAGATTGCAAGTCTTACCTATACTTTGTAGGACTCCATTCAAAACAATATAAATATCAAGAAACAAATCACTACCTTCAAAGAGTAACCCTTGGTTTTGGAAAGGAATCAAGAAAACATATCTAATAAAAATAACTCACTCACCACTAATGCTAGCAACCTTTTTCCATTGGACCAGAGCTATAGAATAAAGGTAAAATGAATCAAATTATTTTTTTATATATCCAAAATGTGTATCATATACTATAAATAAAATGACAAGATAGATGAATGTTAACACATTCTTCATTTTATATGAAGAATTCAAATTGTAATTTTTTATGGTCTCTTATATCTTAACATAAAAAGATAACAAACCAATAGAAATTTTTATTGTTCAACTCAATTTTCTTTATTACCAAAATTACTATAATTTATGACATAAAAATGAAAATAATTGTATTAAATAAACATAACATCTCTACCCTTTTGAATAGGTTCTAACATGCTAAGTGAACATACATCTATTAAAAACAAAAATTATAAAATCAATTGTAAATCTAAAAGATATTTTATGATGGGGCTATTTATTAGTGAGCCCAAAACCATAGTGAAGGGGGAAAAAACATTGGTCAAGGAAAATTCTCTAGGAAACGTGGAATCTCTCCTAACTTGTAAGCCGTCAACTACTTGAAAATTTGTTGTTTACTAAACCATTCATCAACTACCACAAACCTTTTTTTCTTACCAACCGTCCTTTCATTGTAATTTGATCTCACCTTTGACTACGAACTTTACATCTAGTAAAACACGAGAAAAGCACCATCCCAAAACTATTAGTCGGTGGTCTACTCCGTGAGGTAAGTGCTTATGAAAACGATACGACCGAGAAGTATGTCTTAAATAATAAAATTAAAAAAAAAAGTTAGTATGTTTTTGCAGGTGAACTAAGAATTTGAAATTATTGTTTAGGGATTTGGACATTAACGATGGAGTTAAAACAATGTGTCTTTGTCAAGTTAGAAAAATGTATTTTTAGAAAGATTGGAACGTCAAGATTTGCATTATTAATCGTTTTATGTGTTATTTTACAATTAATTGTTTTTTATGTTATTTGTGAAAATGTACACGTTTTATTTATTTTAAGCACAAATATAATGGTTAGTAGAACTTAATTTTACAAGTAAAAGATAAAAGTGAAAAAAGAGCTATTGTTATACATGGTTATAATGATTATTGGAGTGCACTCATCTACTTGATCATCTCTCATATATATACATATGTGTGTGCACATAAACGTATATATATGTGTACTCACAAACATATATACACATACATGCATAGATATACATGTATGTATACACACACACAAGTTTGTTATTTAGTATTTGAGGTGAAGATAATGCATTTTGAATTGAGGCTCTTGGTGTTGATTACTAATGATGTTGGGGTAATTATTGATACAGACAAAGTTAATAGAATGTAAATATGACAGTATAAATTAATGTTTATGAAGGGATAAAATTGGTCTATGTGAATCTAAATTTAAATGAAAAATAAGGAATAAGGAGTATAAGCACAACCCCAACATATTTAAAAGAGCAAAAATAATAGGGCGTGCACTAAAGAGAAGTATATGAAAACAAATCATATCCTCCAATGCCTCATATACCTCATCATATCTATAAGCATGGCATGGTGTTGCTTCCTACTCAATTGAAGAAGAAACAAGGTGAATAAAAGAAGTGATCCTCAACACGTCGAGTGGAAGTGGTGTGAAAAAACTCTAAACTATGCCAAAGGGATCTTCAAATTGTAGGGAAATTAGAGCTTAGTGTAACTTGGAGATTATGTGATCTCATTCTCAAAGTGAAGATGTGTATAATATTAGAGTTGAAGTTTCAAGGAAAAAGGTTCTTAAAGCTCTAACTAGTTAGACTGTCTCTCTAAATTGTATCTTTGATACCCCTATTTATCTCATTTTAGAAAGACCTAGTGTACCAATTAAAATTTTATTCGAATGAAATCCATCAATGTTGATGCCTTCAAGATCCAAAAAAGAAAAAAAATTAAAATACAACCTAAAGTATATCATGTATTGTTATGGTTACATAGAGGATATGAATGCATGATATGGAAATATGAAGACATACATAATAATGTGTCCCACTTTTGGGCCATCCTAAATTTTGCCTAAAATTGTGTATTTATTGAAAAACACGTGGTGGGTTCACTTTTTAGGGTGGGTGAGGGGGGGCGGATTGGTGGATGAGATCTAAGGAGGGTTAAATTGAACTCCTTATACTTAAATCAAGCCCTTGATGGAATCTCCTTTATTCTATCAAAATGCTAACAAAACAATAATTTCACCTCACCTTTTGGGAGGTTAAATGAAGTCATCTGAAAACACCATTACGTAGATACATATCCCTTAATGTTAGTTTTCCAAAAAGTATAATATGTATTATATTTTAAAATAGTATACATGTTAATTTTATAATTAACTAAAACAATAATCTATATTCAAGACACTAGGAAAAATAACAAACTATGTTAGCAAAATCTTTAAAAAATAAAAAATCTAAAAAAATGCATTGAACTCCACATGAATGTAGTTGTTTTAATTAAAAAATAATTTCAATAAATATGTTAAGAGAAACATGCTTTGATAAAATATAGATCTAAAATTTCTCTTAATAAAAATTTAATAAATTAATAGGGTGAAAGTATAAGTGTGTGTCACAGTTTTGGCCAAGTAAATAGTTTCTATTGAACGTCTTTCAATCAAAAACTACTCAATTGAAGTGGTTTCACCAAAAACCAAGTGGTGACAATATGGAGCCTACGTGGCATAAACCAAGCAATCAAAAAGGTTTTGGGTGAAAAGCATATGCTTGAATGCCTTTTGCCTGAAACCATTAAATATAAAATTAAAAAATTAAAGGGGCCCAAGAATGTTGCTTAAAACCCGCTTATTGAGAATGCATTTGGATGAAAACCCAATGAACATTCCACACTCCCAACAACCGTGCAAGGTGACCAAGTTAGTAAATTTAGCTCATGCATTTGATTTGTTGTTGTTTCCTTCATTTGGGCAATGCATTTTTTCTATTTCTATAGCAATAGAACTTATTGAAGTGTAAAAGATAAAACCCTAAGTATATGCATAAATATAGAACTTATAAAATTTATCCATGATATCATGTTAAGAATATGTAAAAAAATTATGAAGATTGTATGTTTGTAGTCAATGGATTCAATCCCAGCCCAGCCATATCATTACTTAAACTCTCACTACATGTGATCCAAATTTTAACATGGCAATATGGTTCATGTATCAACATCCTTGGGTCATGAAAGAATGATCAAGGAAATTTAGGAGTAAAAAACCTACAAGACAAAGCCAAAGAATGATTCTTACCTTATAACCATTCACACTCCAATCTCTATCTTCCATTAAACATTTTCTCAAATCTACAAGTATAATTCATAGATTAAAAAAAAAAAAACAACAAATATACAAAACACACACTCATCAAAAGAATAGCATGCTTATTTGTAATATAATAGAAGTGGTCCCTACCTAAACTTTCTCAATTAAAAATAAGTATTTCATCCATGCAATAATAAGCCGCACATAACCACATAATAATATAGATCCATTTCTCATCTAGAAATTCCACAAGTATGAAACCATCAAATCTATAAATCAAAATGAAATATCACAAATCTAGATCATACAAGGACATGCATGAAAAATTACTTTCAAGATTTTAAACATTTGATGCTTTTTCATGTGAACAAAAGCTAAATCCTATTAGAAGGTATTATATTTATGTTATTATTCTAGATTTATTATGCACATAAGATAATCTTACTTAAGTGTCTCATTATTAAATTCATTAGTTCCTCTTTCAAGCTATCTATCACAATTTTAAGATAACAAACAACAAAAGAATGTAACAAAAGGACAAACTAATAACCATGATATCAAACGCATGCTTAAAGAACTTGATGAAAAACTTTAAAGAGGACTCTCTATTCTGATTAATGTTGTTTATATCTCTCTTGTTCCATCCATACCCATATTAATAGTATATAAATTAAGAAATTAAGCATATGGGACAAAAGAAGTCTAGGTAGCTCATCTGCCATTTTTTTTAAAAAAATTGTAAGCATCTAGAAATGAAAAATATTTACAAGTAAGAAATATCCAAATCCTTGATAATAACTAAAAAGATTTTTTTTTTTCATTATTCCTTCTATAATTTCATGAATGAATTTGATCTTAACTAGTTTTCTTTTTAACTCTTTGTACTATCTTAATCGTCTAGGCATTCCATCCTATTAGTGTAACAATTGAACCAATAACTATGAGAAATTAAAAAAAATCATGTTCATAAGATCATATCATATAATCATATTCATTTTAATCAAGTAAATAAAATAAAAATTTAATATCACTCAAATACACACATCATTTAGCTCAATGGTTTGTTCCCATAGTGAACTATACATAATCTTCCTACCACTTTAATATGGTTGTACTAGGTTCTCCTACCCCCAAAATAGCTGTAAAAGTTTATTCTTCTTAATTCCCGTCTTCCATTATAATATAAATAATATAAATTATATATATATAATTTAATGATGTTACTCATACTTATGAAATTGGAAAAATTCTACCCATCTCACCTAAAACATCTTATACAACTCCTACTCCTATTGTGGTTCATGGTGCTTTTCCTCCCACTCATACTATGGTTTATGTGATCATTATGAATTATTATGTAGTATTTCATACATATGGCATCCTTAATAATCTTAATAATGCTACTAATCCTACTTAACTTCCTTCTACTACTATCAATATATCCCCTCCACGTTGTCCCTCTACTACATGAGCCCTAAAGAATGTGATATCATGGAACAATTGTGGTCCTCACAAGATAAAATAAGTTTTTGGGATATACTTAAAAAATATCCTTCTTATTAATACATCTTTCAATAAACCTTACATAATTTTTATTTGTGCAACCATCCATGTGCTCTACAAAATTTCAAGATATATCTAAAGTTTAGCAAAGTTTTGCCATTTTTCTTTGTAATAAAGTTTTGTAATTTCATGAATCACTTTCATGAAGTTTTGTAATTTCATGAATCACTTTCATGAAATTTTATAATTTCATGAATCACTTTCATGTTTGATGAACAATATAGTTGAATGTATGAATAAATTATAAAATATTTTTTGTTTCTTATGTTTCACTTTTACATGAATAATTTTATGAGTTAATTTTTTACATTTGATGAGTAGTTTATTGGTTTCATGAATGCAAAATTATTAGGTTTGAAAGTTGCACTTTTATATTAAATTTAAAATGTTTTAGTTTCAAAATTAAATGCAATTTATTTTAATTATGTAGATATTTCTAGACATGGTTGATTAGACTTCTCATAAGAATGATCAAAATTCTCATCATTCTAATTAGCCTAATGAAAAGACTCGTTCTAGATAAATCTATGTATTGACAACATTCAGAGGTTAGGTGGTGCCTTGTGATGTTTAGACCAAATATTACATGACACTCCAAACCTGTCAAATAAAGATAGGTTAGTCACTATTAGGGATGATATTACATATTTTATTGGAATAATTTGATCATACAATCCCTACAATGGGATCAAAATTAAGTAATCTTATGCTTCTCTTTCTAGGAGTGTTAGTGTCCATGAGAAATGGCCATCCATTTCTAGTCGTGTTTTATTATATAGTTTTCACTACATGTTTCCATTTTATCAAGGACAATATAGAGTGAGAGGGTATATCATCACTAGGTGTGTAGACCAGCTTGTGGCTCCATTTATTTATCCTAGATGGTTGGGAGCACATCATAGATAACCTCATAATGATGAGTTGCCACTCTATTTTTGTAAACAATTATATGTTGAGTTTCATTTACAATTAGATATTGTTTATACATATTTTCTTGAGCATGTTAGAAAGGGGAGAGGGAGGTTTGCTAAAAAACCTCATTTTAGACAAAAAGACTTGCCACCACCCATGAATAAGAGTGAATTATTTTGTCCAAACCTTTTGGTTCTTCCAAAACATTTGGAACTAGAAACAACAACAAAGCCAACAATCACCAATTCTCGATGTGATATTTTTCATAGCATTACCACTATTTCCATTGAGGTTGATCAGATGTCATCTAATTGTATTGGTAGATATTTATTATGTCCATAGATTAGTCTTCCTCCCACCGAGGCTACGTCCAACAATTATGATCCTTACATTCATGTTGATCTAGCATCACCACATGATGTGGCACAAATGAGTGAGGTTTATGCTTTATGTAATTTATGTGCATGCTTCACCAATGATCTATTAGGCACATACCAGTTTAGTAGTGATGAGCATGGTATCCCTCTTGATGCTATATTGACACATCTTAGATGATATTTTTCTAGATAGAGGATCCATGGTGAGGTAACTTCACAAGGTACAAGGGGACATCAAGATATTCCAATTGATCCTACGACCCCCTCTCAACATAAATTCCAATTGATCCTACAAGCCCCCCTCAATATATTTTAGTTGATCCTATAGGCCCCCCTCAATATGTTTTAGATCAGGTTAAGGTTATTGCACCTGATTTTGGAGGCGCATATAACACACTTCATTTTGGCACTAATACTGCACCATACATAAGCTTTTACATGTTCATTCATTCTTCTAAGATTAGTGGGATTGGGAGGGTCCTCCAAAATATAGTTCACTTATACAAATTTATATATTACATTACAAAAATTCACATTATATATTTTAAAATTGAATTTAAACTAGATCTCGTGTTCAAGTTCTAACTCTTGATTGGAATCACATATAAAAAATTCATATATTAGGAGCATGATGACGTTTTATAAGCTTTGGATATTTGTAGTATGTTGGAAATCCTATACATCATCATGATGTATTTGAAAATCAGGTCTAAATCTCGTTTAAGTATATGTATGTATAGTTTTACATTCACACATTGAAAGTACAATTTTTCTAACTTTGCATGCATATACATATGTATGTCATGTATATATAGGTTCCAAGAATAGGGCATGCTTCTCTTAAGATTCCTATGTAACACCCTCTACATGATGTAGACCTTGGATGTCAAGTAATTTTAAATACCTCAAGTATATAAATTTTTAAAAAAAAATAAGAACCATAATTTTCATTATATATGCATACATACACATATGTATAGATATTTAATTTTATGTGTTTGGATATGTATTTTCTTGTGTAAGGCTCGGCATATTGACTCGGGATAGAGATTAGGACAAGGATCAAGATAGCGATCGAGATAGGGCTCAACATAAAGTGAGGCTCAATCTATCTGTATAAATATTAGACGTACACATATCTAAGTCATTTAATGTGCACATATTATATACATACATACATACATACATACATACATACACACACACACACACACACACACATATATTATGATTTCATTATATAAACACATTCTTATTGTGATTTCATGTTTTATGCACACACTAACATCTTGGATCATGAAAACTATTGATAGATGACATGTTTTATATGTTTTATAAACATTATGAATATGGATTATTATTAAAAAAATAATCCATCTTATGTACCTTTGGTTATGTTAAATTTTCATTCTATTGAAATTGATATGACTCTAGTCAACATGTAAATTTGATAAATATAATTTTGGTTTTCAAACTATTCTTTTAAGTAAAAATATTAATGATAGTTCATAATTTCTAATGGTCTATAGATTTTATTTATAAATATGTCATTTATGTGTAAAAATATCTAGCTCTATTTCATTCATAAAAAAAAAGAAAAAGAAATACATACATCATTCATAACACTTTAGACTTTCAATTTGCACGGTCTATGTTACTTAGAAATTGCATCAAAGAATCTAAATTTATTAATAATTTTGAGTGCAATGGAAATTCAATTCCAAGATATATATGTACATATTAAAGAGCTCTACATTGAAGGAGAAAAAGAGTGCAAACTAAGTTTTATATTTTAATTCAAGGAATAGCCACTACATGAATATGAGCATAAATTTATGAATTTGTTAAGCTATGTGGATTAAATGAAGGATGGAGAATAAATAATCACTAATTTCAAATTTTAAATTTAAAAGAGATGATTATGCTCAAGATGCACAAACATAAAAAAATCCAGCCATATTGGCTAAAGAAATTGAATCAACTTATAGGAACGAGGAGAAGGATTTAATGCAATGCCAAGAGTAACTCATGAATTCTAGAAGACAACTAATTAGGGAATATGAATATGTTCTTCATAACTAAATTCATAATAGAACCTAAAGAATATTGTACATTTAATTTAAGATATCTATCATTATAAAATTTAGGTAAGGTTATAAAGTTAGATTAATAAGAAGTAATATGTATCATACATAATAATCACTATCAAAACAGTAAGTTTATAATACTCACTATGAAATGAATCTACTATATCATTTAATAAATAATCAATAATTGTGTTAAGTTCACATTCCTTATAATAAATATCCTAATGTTTAAAATAAAAGTGTGTAAGGTAGAAGGAGGAAAGAGTGGAAATAGGAAAAAAGAAAGAAGTGAAAATATCATCATTATAATATATAAGTTGTAACAAAGCTATACGAGGGAGAATATCAAGAAGAAATAATACTACACACATATTCATATCCAAATAAAGAAATATGTGAAATCTTAAAGCTATAAAGTGATGGAGAAGGATGGGATGAATCAGTATCAATGTGAGAAAGATGGAGAGGAAAAGGTAAATAGAGATCATGAAGTGTATTTTATGTAATATTTTGGGAATAATAAATTATACTTTCATGTTTAACATGTTCATCAATATTGTATTTATCATCATGCACTATGAGAGAGGAAGGGAAAAATGAATAATACGATGCATAAAATGAAATGAAAGTGAACATGGAGTATGGTAAATATCAAATATTTAATATAATGTATGTTGTCATGATGTCTCATGGAATATAATTTAGCAAAGTAGTTTATCATAGAATGGAAGGTATGTGTAAGATTTTGAAAGGGGAAGAAATTAGACAAGCAATCAACAATGCTTGTATAGAATAAGTAGATGCATCTATGTCATAAAAGAATGAAATATAATCAAATACCAAATGGTTAAGAATGAATAAATGAAAAAAAAATTCATAGTCCATAATATAATTATATAATTAAATGTACAAGAAAGAGCCATAAGATTCCATGCTAAAGGATGTAAGGATTAAGCCTAATGAAGAAAGTAGTAGGTAATTAGAAACAAAAGGGGATAGAAATTAAGATTTTAAAGAGATAGAAATAGTTTTTGGGATAAAAAAAATTATTGTGAATATTTAAATAGGTGTTACAAAAAGAGAGAGAAAAGAGGTGGGTGTAGGAATAGGTAAATTAAGTATTGGGACAAAGTGAGGAGGTCTTGTGAATGATTGAAAGGGTGTTGTGAAGAGAGGAATGGAACAAGAGGGTAATATGGATGGTGGAAAAAACAAAATAGGTGTTGATAAAATATAGGATAGATTTTCAAAGGTAGAAGATAAGGGTAGTTGAAAGGGTAAACTAGTTGTTTGGAAAGAGGGTTCAAGTGATGTGAATATTTTATTGAATGGGGAAGAGAAAAAGTCAACTAGAAGCCACCATTTTTTAATGAATATAGTCTTGTACTTTATAAACATAAAATACACTAAAAAAATACAAACTACATTAAATAGAATGCAATTATTCATTTTTATAATATAGTATTTTTAAGTAGGTACAAATGTTACAACATGTATACATAACAAGGGCAAGGAAAAGGTTGTTCCACCCGAGGGATTCTAGGAAGAAGACCCTCCCATGAGCTCCCACCAGGGGAGGGGTTTGTATTGGGGTGCGATGGAAATTTCGCGGGCATTTGGGTTGGTCAAGGAAGGAGTAGATATCTTTTTTAATCTACTTATGTGGTTGTTTCAAGAGGTCCAGAACATCCATGGCAAGTATGACACGATTTATTGTTGCAATATATCTACCCTAAGAAGCTTAAGGGAGAAGGACTCTATCTCTAGTATGGTAAGATCATTGAATTCCAACCTTGGCCTTGATGGGACTTTTAAAATTTTGACAAAATTTTACCTAGTTTTGGGCGTGTGTGTTCATCCTTCATGGCTAGGGGTCTAATGTTTAGGGTTTAGGGTTTTGTTACCCATGTTGAAATTGGTTTTTATCAAAATAAACCCTCATGCTATAATTTTGTGTTGACCTGTTATTATGGGTTGCCAGTCTTTTAAGTTGTTCGACTGAGCCTTGTCTGTCATGTTGTTATCGCCCCCTTTACCTGACCTATCGACTTTCTCCACGTTTGGGTTTTAATATTATTTTTTCCTAAAACAGGTGAGTTTTCCCAATGTGTAGACTTTGGCCTAAAATTTTGTGCCTACAAGGGTCTTTTCCCCGTTTTCCTAGGAGGTCCCATTATTATGAATAACCTTTTTCCATGTGTAGATTGGCAGGCCGTAGGATCAGAGAGTTCAAATCTAGACCGTTCCTCGCAGACCTCGCAAGGTTTCCTAATGATGTCACTAAAATGGTGCGAGGTATGCGAGATGTTGCCACTTGTCACGTACAGTGGAGTGGGGCCCGTCTCGATGTGCCAACGGTGATAAATAGGTGTCAAATCAACAATGATTGTTTCATGACGGGGATTAATTATGACCATCCCTCACCAACCTCGTACAATTGAATTAATGTTTTGAAAATGTTGTGAGGCATGCAAACTTGTGACACATTTCCTGGCTCTGGGTATAAGGTGGTTGAATGGGGCCCGCTACTGGTTCGCGTGTCTCTGACTGCGAGGTATGTGATTGGTTGTCGGGTTTTCCAAGTGGTGACATGGGTTTTCAACTATCTTTGACTCAATCTGAGTCGTCAGACATGCCAGGTCCTTATCTCATCGATGGACTAAATTCAAAATTTTAATCCACCCATGTGATGACTATTTGTGCTCTACAAGTTACATTCATTAATGGTGCAAGTTTTTGATTGATCTCATCCTGATTTCCATGCATGCGAGTGGTATTCACCTAGTAATCATGATGGGTTGTACACAATTTTCCATGAGCTTGGAGATATTCTGTGGTGGCAACGTCAGCCACTAATCGCTCACTTGCTCGTACAACAATTGGAGCAATTAATGTTCTCTGCATCGACTTGCTCGATAAATGCCTGCTAATTGGTCATTATCATCATTGCTTTTTTGAGTTTGTGTTTGTTTGCAGGTAGTTGTTGTTCTTGTTGTGTTTTGAATGTGTGAATAGGATGGGCAAATCCATTTTTCCAGTTTCCCCATTACGAAGAAGTGCAAGGATGGGCATGAGGAATTTGCATTAGGGGGAGAAACCAATTGAACAGAGTACTGTTCCTGGTACTTCTGGGGTAGTTTTTGAGGGTGTTGGGTTTGTCCCAACTCAAGCCAAAAGAAGTCCCCGCCTCAAGGAATAGGTCACATAGACTAAGGTGGCAGATTATCCAATAATGAGGGAAATTAAAGATGAATACAAGTTGGCTAGGGTTGAGATGAGGTTTGGGAATTATGAGTCACCAATTGAGCTTTTTTCTGGCTCTGGTGGTGAAGGGTCTGATACTGATTCAGACTATTGTGACTACCTCGTGGCCCTAATTGAGCTAGTGGGA
>CM021103.1:264252240-264278391 GCA_007115665.2 Sequoiadendron giganteum
TTTTTGAGTCCTTAAGTTTAGACGGTGTATAGTTAGAAAATATATTGCAGTATTTGGAAGGTTTTAGCTAGCAAGTCATTCTAGGTTGGGTATGTACATGAGATAAGCATACTATGATTTTTTTAATTATAGAAATCGAAAGAATCTAAAAATTTAAGACAATTTCTCTCCTGTGTATGTATGACAAATTGTGAATGAAGTTATCAATGGTTTTTCTCATTCATCTTCAATGGTATATTTGAATGTGTGATTCATTCTCTTGCTTTAACTTAACGAGTTAATCAAATGATTGAAAAGGAATTACAGATCTGTGGTAATGTGCTTAGGATATGCTAAGGAGTATTGTTTTGAATACTAGAAAATCTTATAGTGTAAGGCATTATAAAGATAGTTCAATGATATCAGGGTTATGTTTTATGTGACTCCTGCCTAGTTGAATGAGGCACTGGTTAATTCATTCAAGACCTTTTAAGAATATAGAATGGTTTCCCTAAACTTGAAGGTTCAAGATAAGAACATCTTAAAATTAAATTCTATCTCTCTTGAGATACAAATCTCACATTATATCAATTTTCCTAGCTCTAGATAGTTGTTCTTACTCCGTGGTTTGCCAAAACCCTAGTAGATGGTATCTATTGACACTGATAGGAATGTATCTATGCATTGAAGTGTTCTTGAAGCATGAAGCATTATTCTGAACACATATAGGAACACCCTCCTTGGTTTCATAGAGCCAAAAGTGTAGGAGATCTCAGTCTTTGACTGAATCTTGTTAGTTGACCACTAACTTTGTAAATTCTTGAATATAGAGGTTAGCAACCTCTTAGAGAATTATGAAGCATAGTGGGGAAAATTAAAACACCAACAGGCCTTATGGTGGAGGATGTTGCTAATCTAGAAAAAGATCATGGTCCTCGACTTTCCACTATGGAGAGAAATTCCCTACAGTTGCATAATGTTCTCAATGCACTGATTAATCTCAACAAGGAGAAGCTTGAGTCGTCTGCTGAAGGGTTAGTATTCTTGAATGAAAAATCTAGGGAATGGATGGGTAGATCCCTATTTAATGAGTCAATAAACCAAGATGGCGATGAGGATGCTGAGAAGTGTATACAGGCCGCTGACTTGGGAACTAAGCCAAGCGTTCGTACTCAGAGTAAAACAAAAAAGAACAAGGAGGTGTCCAGGAAAGATGTGGACGAGATCATGGAAATGCACAATAAGGTGATATCTAAGGATCTAGAAGTAGCTAGGATGTTAAAGAAACTTCTTTAGTCACTGATTTTTCTATCTTTTTTGTTCTATTTGTTGTGTCTTTGGTCGTTATTTGTTGATGGGTTGCTAATTGCTATTTAATTATCCTAGTTTTTGTGTTGGTGGGGCAACTTAACTGCTATATCTACATTGCTTTTTCTTTTGTACAGGGTTTCAAGGCCCCTTCAAAACCTATTTTACGTTAATCAAAAACATGTGTACATGACTAAAAAATATTTAAATAACTTAAAGCTCTTGGTACATATAATCTAGATCCTCTCTATATTTTATTACCTCTAAAATATTTTCATGATCTTCTACAACCTCCACTTTTTTAGGCCATGTCCTTTTTTTAAAGTTTCCAAATTTAATCTTGTTTCTATAACAAAGTGACTATAATGTAGAATCTTTTTTCTTAACATATAATCAATAAATATAATACCATTTTTATCTATCTTTATTTGTTGATAATATGTGCCTTCGAAATTGACTAATCCAATGAGATACTCTTGTTCTATCATTGATTGTGACATTTTACATTTTGGTTTGTGCATCTTAGTAGATAGTAATCTACACCTTCTATATTGTTAGGATTTGTAACCATAATGAAAATATTTCCTATACACCACAAGTAAACATGTGAACATAAGAGTTTCAACAAATCATTCAAATATTTATAATCACTCAACTTAGGTAGAATATCAATCAATTCTACTAAAATTCAATTTAAATGTACGTTCAAAAGTTACTTGTAACAACTAAATCATATACACATATGTAATCAGTTGAATATAGCGTTAGAGTAATAAAGTCATCACCTAATCAATTAATTAATCATTAATTAATTGGGTAACTTTATGCTTTATTACACTTAAGCTAAACTTAGGAGTGCTTTAATTTCATTATTAGCTTTAATTAATTAGTTTCGTTTCGCATGATTAAAGCCTCTAATATTAGAACATGTTGTCTCATTCATTTCTATGAGTACACTTGTCATGTTCTAATCTAACCCTAATCTAGGGTTAGCTTTCATCCTTTTCATAAGGATTGATTCATTGTAATTGTAATTCATTCTCTACGGTAGCATATTCAATGCGATAGTTGTTCACATAATGCATATTTGATGTTTTATCATATCTGAGTTGTTGAGCAATAATATCTTGCTTATTTCTTTATAGTGTGATAGGTTTATCATTGCAAGTGGCTCTAATACCATGTTAGAGTAGATCTCCAAGCAATAGGTAAGAGACAATCTGAAGTAGGATCCTTTGGGAATGGAGAGAGATTGGGGTCTCCATAGTTCCTACTCTTCAGACTAAGATTACACATGTATCATCCATTGTTCCTGATGAAATCAGTATCGCCACATTGGCCCCTATGGATTCAATTTAGCATCATGACCATCTTGGTCATTCATTATTTGCTACATCATGGGATTCTTATCTTGCAGACACATTCTTGTTTGTTGAGTCTCATACTGCAGATCTTGAGGATTATTTTGAGGATACATCTCCTCTACCTTGATAGCTAGGTTATCATTGTACCCCCACGATTATTCGTGCATTCATAGGTTGCATTTCAAGATTATCCACATCAGTTTGGATTTGGCATCATATATTTCAGTTCAAACTGAGAGATTCTTCAACATCCTATCATGGCACACATCTTGAGACAGATTGGTTCATCACTCTTCACAGGGTTTCTTCGACATTATCCTTTGGATCTGTTTCTTCCCAAGGGGAGGAATATCATTTGCCACTTCGGGATCTCTTTTTGGATTCTACATCAGGCATCTACCTTTGCGACATGAGTTTCTTCATTGTGGGGGGGCTTTCTTGTCTCTTTCTATCTCTCCTATGGAGACCATTGTATATGTACTTATATGATAGAATTTGTGTATGGGGGGTATCATTTAATCCACCTCCTATCCTTCTTTCATTAGTGCATTGCATTCTTTTCTTTTCTCTCTTTTGGAGGTGAGTTTTATTCCCATGAGGTTTTCTCCCTTTCTCCTCTTTTACGAGAGATTAGCTTGTTGTACATGGGCACATCATCAGTTGTTAGGGCGGGACCCATTCATGCATTCATTCATGTATTTATTTATCATAGTTTAGTTTCTCCCTAGTTCATCTTAAGGGGGGTGTTAGAGTAATAAAGTCATCACCTAATTAATTAATTAATCAATAATTAATTGGGTCACTTTATGCTTCATTACACTTAAGCTAAACTTAGGAGTGCTTTTATTTCATTATTAGCTTTAATTAATTAGTTTCTTTTTGCATGATTAAAGCCTCTAATATTAGAACATGTTGTCTCATTCATTCCTATGAGGACACTTGTCATGTTCTAATCTAACCCTAATCTAGGGTTAGCTTTCATCCTTTTCATAAGGATTGATTCATTGTAATTTTAATTCATTCTCTGCAATAGCATATTCAATGTGATTGTTGTTCACATAATGCATATTTGATGTTTTATCAGATCTGAGTTGTTGAGCAACAATATCTTGCTTATTTCTTCATAGTGTGATAGGTTTATCATTGCAGGTGATTCTTGGAGCTGTGGGAGTACATAAATCTACTCTAACATATAAAGGATCACAGACATCTACAATGCCATTATTTTAAAAAGGAGGCATTGATATTCATTGTTTCATTTTCTATTGTGAAACATATCCATCTCTAAAATTCTCACATTGTAGAGTATTTGCATCGTTCTCAATGTAGTCAACATAAAAACCTTTTTTTTATCTCACTTGAATATCAATAGGCTTGTTATGCCTTGTAGTCATGACTTGATATAAACTTCATATACCATTAATTGTTTGACAATTAGATGGAAGAAAGTCGAGTTTGAATTATTTACTAATTTTATTATAAAATATACCACTTATAAATTAATCATTACACTAAAAATAACCTTAAATCAAAATAAATCCAAAACAAAAAATCATCATTACATAAAAAAAACCGTAAAATTATTTAATAAACAACTTAAAAAGAACTTATTAAATAAAAGTAAAAGAGGAATTGATATATACTTATGTCAACATTCATTTAAGAAATATTTAAATTATCACTATCCACACAAGAGTTATATGTGAAGAAAGACATGGGCATCCTTTAATTCAAACTTTTTTTAGTTAATATATATTTACAAATCATTTTTTTTAATGAACTAATCATGCTTTAATAAAACATTTAAAAGTGTGACGCATAATGATTGGAATCCATTGGCTTTAAGTCTTTTTATCTTCCAAATTTCTCATACATTTTTACCACATAGAAAAAAAAGAAACATAATTAAAATTAACAACAAAGGTGGCAATATTTTATATCCTCTTTTATGCAAATGAGTAAGTTCTTTCATATTTCATTGCATGCTCAATTATGAACTCTTTGATGGTATTTGGGTTTGACTAATTTTTGATTGGTATCTTTTTTGTGTCTATTTTTTTTGTTTTAATCATTTCAATCCTTAGTTCCTTTCAACTTTTAAATTTACAATCATATTGTACCATTAAACTAGTATCTCTTCTATAAATTTGTGAAGAAAAATAATTCTTTGAAATATTGTTAAGATGGATATATAAAATACATTGAAAAAACATAAAACAATTTAATTACATGTTTTTATTAATGTCAACAACAATTTAGATAAATGAAACCGATAGTGAAATTTTATATATCTCTTGGAATTATAGAGATATGAATGAAAGGTTAAACAATTCTTTCTAAGCAAAAAATTAATATGTGACTACTGATATAATTTACTTTTAAATAAGTGATTAATTAATCTGACAATAGTTTGAGATAAATAAAAGAATCAATTATGTATCAACTTTTTGTAATAAGAGATGGTTTTTTATTGTCAAAGTTAAATTTGTGTCAATAAAAATAAGATAATTGTTTACTATTTTTATGAATAAATGAAAAAAAACTATTTATTTTTTTAATGTCTAAACAGAATTGCAAAAACATGGTAATTAAATAGATATACATATTTTGTGAGTCTTTCATTTGAAGTTACAAAATATAAATTAGTATCTACGAGAGTTTTCAAAGTATAAGTGTATGCCATTTATTAAATTCTCGTGTAATTAAAAGAAAATATTGATTATTAAAAAAAGATAAAATAATTTGAATTTTTTTATTTTTTTAAATTTTTAATTAAAATTTAATTAAGAAATATATAATATACTCATTTAAGATTGATTATATATTCCATTTGAACAGTCAAAAATAAAATTTGATCAATAAAAATAAATATAAAATATAAAATATAAAATATAAAATTATTATTAACTCTTACAAATGACACCATCAAAATCTAAAAATTACGCCACTGAAATCATTTGAAGTGGTAAAACATGGAGACCAACTCTTAACAGTCAGACGTTTAGGTGAAAAGAGTTGGTCTGTTTGAATGTGCACTAAATTTCAAACAGTTGGTCTTTTTCGAACGTCACTGATTACGTAAATTGCCTATTTTAATTAATTTATCGATGCATGTATAAACAGTCAAAATACATTGGTCTTTACTAAGATTTTTTCAACAACTCTAGAGTTTGAATTTATTTATATCTTCATCTTGACTTTCATGATATATATGAATTAGATAAGCAAGTGCAAAGAACATTATTTCCTCTGTGGAACTTTCAGTTTGCTGGGAGCTTTGAGTTTGGTCTTCTTGGCTTATGTCATTAGTGATGTCATTTATTTTCTTTTGCTTCTCATATCCTATGCATTCCTCAGTCTACACTCTTTTTCTATAATTCAACCCAATCTTGGGTGACACGGTAAATAGTATGACTCCAATTATGTAGAGAATATTGTATGAACTTCCAAAGTAGGGTTTCTCTTAATTTTAGAATTAGATATAAAGACACCATTCATCTATCATATTATGTGTAATGTCTCTGTATATTTGAATGTATGTGATCTTTATAATGGTATGATCTTCTTTGTCGTTAAACTCCTATTCAACACAAGTCTTGTACTTGTTAATTTTAAAAAAAAAGGGTAATGGTGAGTTTATTAACAAGGATCCACTTCTAGATAGACTTAGTGGTCATAGTTAATTTGTAGGTACATGCTTAACTAGTGTAGGTAAATTGTCATTTCACAACCATTTACTTGATGCTTTTGTAGAAGGTGATATTTTCACGTGTCAATTGACTTGTGATATCCCTAGGTGTGTTGTGTGCAATAGCATAGGCCTTTCCTATTAGCTTATATTCTCTAGCTAGCCATCTCTTCATCATGACCTTAGAATATACTTCTAGTACACTTTTCAATCAATTTTTTTTCCAGCATATGTTATATCTTATCTTGACTACTAGACATGATTTAATATACAACTTTTATATCCTAGTCTTCAACGTGGAATAGCTCCACATATGTTGACAATCACACACATTTTCCCATTCTTAAAATTCATTACATGTATTTATTAAAGCATATGTGTGTGACTTCTTGGAAGAAAAATGGATGCCTTAATAGTGTGGGTTGTGATCTACTAAGCTATCATATCAATGACCTCAAAAGCTAGCCAAAAGGTAACCCATTCAATATTGAACTCCACATTATTCAAGATGCACATGGTTATCTTACACATTGTGTTCACCATGTAGATGATATGTGGTGAACATACTAGTATATGTTAGTCCATGGCCACCCATGCATCGTGCATAAGAACACTAAGTTCATATCATATAATAATAATCACATTGTATAGAAAATACCCAATCATTTCTAAAGTTAGCAATAACTTGATATCATTTCTAGGTTTGAGGGTGCACAATCCTTCCATGACTCTTGGTTTGAATCTCATGATGTCTCTCGACTAGACCTAAAATAGTGAGTTTCTTCATCAAGATCTTTAATAAGAGTAGCATACCACCCTAATATAAGAGGAACAAAATTATAATCTCAACATTTGTGTCTCCCTTTTTGTTTTTCCTCTTAGCTATTATTCAATATATATCATATTGGGATACTTGGAATCATTCTACATTATCAACTATTTGTACACAATCTTTAGTTGGGACTACCTTTTGTCTAGTTAATACTTTGTTTGCATGTATTCCCTATTTTAAAATAGTGTGATTCTCACCAAGTTTGGTTATTATCCTATGTAAATATATGTGAAATTATATCTGATTGTGCATCATGCTTCCCTCTGGCCTTCCCTCTATGGATAATCTATGTATCCTTCTTATGCAGCTCAAATGATTGCAAAAGTGCTAGACAACCAAGTCTATTACATGAGTTTCATCATAGAAGCCACAAGTTGCAAAATTTATGGTAATATGTCCATTCTCTCCACATATATAATAGGAAAATCCATGACCTAGATTGTTGTTTTTTCCACCCCTAGGGATTGAATGACCTCCACCACATCCATACCATTGTTCAAAGAATATTGTTATTTTGTTACATACTATTTTTGAGGTGTCTATTGGTTTGAGGCACATAAGAAGGTTGAGCATACAATTTTAGCACACATACTATGGTTGTGTATGTGTTGGTTGCACAATTGCACTAATGACCAAATTTTTCTATGCTTCACATAGATCATGAACTACTTGGAAAGAATTAATCTCATGAATTGATCTCTCATGAACTTCACATTAATAACTAAGCATGATACCCTATACTTGTTATAGAATTTAATAAGGTGTAACTAAACAATGAGATGTGTTAAACTTTAATGATACAAATTATTTAGCAATGATGAAACATAATAAAAATGGAAACAACCATAAAGGGATTATAAAATATAACAAGTAGATGTATGTGGAGAAACCCAAGTTCAAGAAAATACTACAAACCCAAATAGATGTAATCTTGTATTAATCCTTTAAAAGAGAGTTACATCAATACAAATTATTCTTTTGAATTCATGTAGCACTTTTTTTTACTCATATAACTTGTAAAAACACCTATATTTCCTCTAACTCCAAGCTCCATTTTATAAAATAATTATGAAATAGAAAACATCACATGGTTTTAGAAAAATGTCAACAAGACCAAGAGAGGTATGGTGCCTAAATGGTCAAGGCATAAAACCCAATACACATCATAAGAATCTATCATAAGTAACCCCCATGAATACTAGTAAAGATGCTCTTACACGTTTTAAGATGTCAATACATGGAAAAACATGCCAACTCAAAGTGGGATTCCTACTTCCTCATGTGAGGATAAAAACTACTAAAGATGAATTTAATTCCACCTCCAATTGGATGCCAACTTTCCTAAGTGAAGGAGAAAGCACTAAAGATAAAATATTAATGTATACAAAATATTAAATATGAAAACTATGATTTCAAGGTTGAGATACTTTATCCTAACATTCTCCCACTTCTCAAATACCTTACAAGAGTAAAAGGGAACCATTAGCACTAAAATATAACATCAATATCAAATTAATCTCTAGATGATATGAGGCTCATGGCCGCTCTAAACCAAATATTACTAGCTTAGTGAGGGTATAACATTATTTGAGGTGTCTAATTTTTGTAACATGACTACAACCCTTGACCATTTCCTAAACAAAATGATACTAAATATCAATGTGTTTTGTGTGGGCACAATACATTGAATTTTTAGTCAAATAGATAACACTTTAACAATCACATAAAATTCAAACTTATTTAAATTGAAAGAACATACCTAAACATAATCTCTCTAACCACATTGTTTCATTACATACATGTGTCACAACCATTTACTCCACTTTTATACTAAATAAAATTGCTCTAGGTTATTATTTTTTCATCCAACTAATTTCTTCTCCAACTAAAGTAAAGACATAGCCACACATATATCTCCTACTATATATTTCACTAACCCAATCAAAATAAAAATGTCATATAAATCAACCAACTTGCCCACATGATCAATCCCATGATAAAATTACAATGGTTAGATGTTCCACTTAAATATCTAAGACTATTTTTAACATAAGTTTAATGTTCATCACCAAGGTTCAACATTAACCTACTCAAAACTTACATTTCTTGGGAAATGAGATCTTATAAAACCATGGAATACATGTGGCTTCCAACAACACTGGCATATAAAATTATATAGTTCTCTTCAAGATCACCATCTATTTTAGGATATTGTTCTAGAAATATCCCAGTGCCAACTAAAAAGGGAATAATAATTGACTTGCTATGCTACATGGTAAAACACTACAAAATAATATCTACAAGAGTAATGCAATACAATCAAGATCCTAGTATTAATTGAAAAATAAAAGAAAGCCTTCCACAATAGAGTAAAAATAAATAAATTACTTGATTATTGATGAAAAAATGATATAATGATACCATAGGTATACAATAGATACATGAATTACATGAGGATCCTTGCATATATAGTCAAGGTGAAATAAGAGGATAAGATAGGATTATTAAAAGTGTCTTATTAATATGACATGTGAGACACAAAAAGTAAATAAACCTAAAGGTTACCTAAGTAAACTTAAATAAACTAGTGTGAATAGGACCTAAGAGGTAAACTGATTAGGTAATATACCTTGTTCACACCAACACGGCCCCTTATGTGGAACTTAGGGAGGAAAATAAACATGAAAACATGGATCCTAACTAATAGGCCATGTTAGTTACCCATGTACAAAATATCTCTCATAAATGGAATAAAGGAGAAAAACCCATAGGAAAAAACTCCTCTCCAAAAGAGAAAATGCATGAAAGAAGTTATCGAAGGACTCAATATCATGTAAGAGTCAAAATAATACTCAAGCTCTTAGAAATGCTTACAAAACTAGAAATAGACTTCCACAATAGAGTATAAAGAGGATGAACTGTTTTATTATGGATATGGAAATTATACCATATGCATATAATGGATACACATAATACATGATAATTCTTTCTCATATAGGCAAGATGAAAGAAGAGGAAAACAAAATATTACGAAAAGTGTATTAATCATATAACATGAGACACACAAAATAAATAACCCTAATGGCACCTTAAGTAAACTAGTGTAAATAGGACATAAGAGGTAAACTAGTTAGGTAATATACTCTATTCACACCAATAGTGTCATCATACTTCTTTTGATTGAACCATATTTTTTTGTTAACTTGGTCCCATTGATTTTCATTTTCGATATATTTTATAACCACTAAATATTTCATTTCAAATGTACCAAATAATTAACCCTTAAGTTCCATAACCATCCCCTTATAATTCCTAATAAATAAAATATCAACAACATGTTGAACAATAATTAGTAGATTCATAGTGGGAAAGGTGAGGGTCAGTAAATAGTGTGTCAGTTCTTGCTCCACTGACTCGGGGTATAGGAATGGAATTTTCCATAAACATTTAAAAATATTGATATGACTCATGGAAGAGAAATGGAGAACCGCTCGTTACGGAGCTCGCATTTTTCCAGTAATGGTAATTTTTTGAATTATTTTGCCCACTCTATAAGGTCCAAGGGTTTTCATGGGGCACGAAGGGCTCCAACGACTGGTTTTTCTAATGCTAAGTGTGTATTTATCAATAGATCAACTTTGTGTTTTTATGGAAATTTGTCTTCATCGGTTAAAAAGGAAATTTCTGACAGATTTAATGGATGCAAGTGTTCTCCTGGTTGTGTTTTTCATAACAGGGCATGGATTCCTGAGCAATAAGCTAGCAAGCCTTCAATTACAAATTATCATCATAAATCACGTGCCAAGAAATATTTGATTAGGGAGAAGCAAGTTCCCTTTGAAATTTGTGTTCCTAACTTGGAATCCCTTGTAGATTCGTAAAGTTCTTCTCGCACGTGGGCTGATGTGGCTTTTGGTCGACCATGCAGTCATAAGGGTATTCCTTCTTCCCATTCTATAGTTTTTGGGGCTCCCTTCATTCTAAATTTGGATTCTTCTTGTCTGGCCACTTTTTCGAATGACATTCCTATTGTTTTCCCTAAATCTTTCGCTCCTTCAGGATCTCCTCTTACTTTCCCTAATAACATTGTCATCAAAAAGAAGGCTTTTTTGGGTCTGAATGTTAATGGCATTGATGAGGTTGTGCGGAGAAATGATCCTAAGTCCCATATGTAGGGGAAGGATAAGGATCTGGGTTTTAAAGGAAAGGAGTGGATATCGAAACAAATTACCAATTTGGTGAGTGATCAAGTCAATGTTACGCTTCCTCATTCCATGCTTCAGCCGCATATTAATGACCTTAAGGACGTGGCCCTCATTGGTAAGTTTTGGAATTTCATTCCTAATCTTGATTTTTTGAAATATTGGGTATTTCAAACTTGGGATGGCTCTAATCAAGTTTTCTTTTTAGATAAAGGGGAAGGTTGTTTTGTTGTGGTTTTTTCTGATAAAGATTCTAGGAATGCGGTTTTTAGAAGAAAAAAAAAAACTTGGATTTGTGAGGGTAATGGTTTATTTACAACCCTTTGGACTCCAAATTTTTTCCCTAATCAGACTAGGGTTAAGTTCATTCCCTTTTGGGTTCAGTTGCAAGGTTTACCCTTGGAATATAGAGAGCCATGCATTATTGAGATTATAGGCAATCCGTTAGGCATTTAATTGAATTAAGATTTGAATTTTTTCTCTAATCCATCGTTGCCAGTCAGGATTTGTGTTCTTATTGATGTTTCTAAGATTATACTGGTAGTTGTCAATATCAAGTCAATCCACGGCTTGTGGAAACAAAAGGTGGTTTTTGAGGATCCAAAGCAATTTTGTTTTCTCTGGCATTTTCCTATTCATCCTTTAAAAAAGTGTGTGGAGTTTGAGGATTTGAACATGAACGTCAATAGGAATTCACCCAAAAGTTCTTTTTTTTTTTTGAATGATAAATCGATTGTGGCTTTTTTCTACTCCTGCCAAGAATGGGTTGAGAGTGATTGATTTGTCTTTCTTTTCTAAGGTTGTTGATGTTTGTTTTAAGTGGTGCCAATTTATCACTGGTCTAAGATCACATTTTAATCTTCAAGTTTCTTATAGTGTAGGGTTTTCAAAAATTTCAGAGTTCAAATCAGATGGGGGTCTCTATTATAGTCATTCCTTATTGGGGGAAGCTAAGGGTGATCAAGTAGTTTATTTTAATGAGGTAGAATTTGTCCATGATAGTTCACCTCGTCTTCTGGGAAACAATTTTCCATTAGCTGGTTACAGTAATGTAGGGGTAGTAAGCAAGTTTTTTGGTTCTCACTTCAAGCCCATTATTGTTTCTTTTGTGCCCAGTTGGGAAAAGTTATTGTTGTCTCCCATGAATATTCTTCTTCATTCTCTCAAGATCTTCGTTCCTCAGATCAAATTTTTCAGTTTTCAACAACTAAACCAATGTGATTCAATGCTAGCACTTGACTTGTCAAATCAATGTGATGAAAGGTTAAATTTATTTGATGGTCAAGATGATGTAGATAATTTCATTTTGCAGTCTCACCTAGATTTTTTTGGTTCTAATGTTCAAACCTCTGATTTTCCTTTTGATGAGACTTTTCAAGTAATTAATAAGAAGTGGCACAAATGGGAATCGTCTCATTCTCCATATCAGGGAGTGTCAAGGGGATTGATTAATTTTTGGAATGCTAAAACATTTAGCGTTAGTAATGCTTCTTTTGATCATAACTGGAAGCTAATGAAGATTAATCATTTTGATTTATCTTTTTGGTTGTTGAATTTTTATGGGCCTAACAGTACAATAGGTAAGAAGTTGTTGTGGGATACTTTGAAACTAAAATTAGATGGGTTGGGGCAAGACAAAGTTGTTCTTGCAAGAGATTTCAATGCAATTACAAGTTTATTAGAGAAAAAAGGTGGAATATGCCCTCCCAAAAAAGTCATGGAGGATTTTGCTGCTTTTATTCAAGATAATGCTTTGGTGGATGTAATTCCACAAAATGGGGGATTTACTTGGACAAATAGGAAGAAATTTTTTCTCCAAATTGTGGAAAGGTTAGATAGGTTCTTAACTTCTACGAATTGGGTCTTTAGTGATTTTGACCTTACATCTGAAATACTGCCTTTTGTTGCCTCTGATCATTTTTCTATTTCACTTGATTTGATAGAAAAAAAAGAAAAATCAAAGTTTCAATCTTCTTTCAAGTTTGAGGCTATGTGGTTTAGACATCTTAGGCTTATTTGTTTGATAAATCAATGGTGGTTGAGTGCACCTTTCTTTCATGGTTCTAGAATGTATCAGTTGAGCAAGAAATTGAATCATGTTAAACAACAGTTAAAAATTTGGAATCAACTTGTTTTCAAGAATGTTTTGTGCAGAAAGACTTGGTGTATACAAGGTTAGTAGAGATTAATGAAAGAATCATTTATAATGGAGTTGATAGTTTTTTATTTGAAGAACAAAGTAAATTGAAAGAGGAATGGAAATAATTGTTATTGAGAGAGGAGGTTTACTAGAGTCAGAAATGAAGAAAATTATGGCTGAAAGATGGAGATAGGAATACAATTTGTTTTCGCATATCAGTTCAAAATAAAAAAGAAAAAAGTTCTATTTTCTCAATTCAAGATAGTGTGTTAGGAGTTTTTCTTTCTAAAGAGGAAGATATTCAAAATGAAGCAGTCAAATTTTTCTCTGTCTTATTAACAAAAAATACTAACGACAATGCTAACTTAGTAAGGGAAAGAGAAGAGCTTCTTCATTATATTCCAAATATGGTTTCTCATGAAGATAATAGTCGATTGTTGGCTCCTTTTTCTCTCAAAGAAGTAAAAGAGGTGGTTTTCTCCATGCCTCTTGATAGAGCCCCAGGGCCTTATGGTTTCAGTGCCATTTTTTTATCAAAAATGATGGGAGTTCATTAGGGTTGACATCTTAAATGCATTGGAGGAATCAAGAAAGTTAGGAGGTATGTTGAAAAGATTCAATGTCACTAATATTGCTATCATTCCCAAAATTCATTCCCCAAAAAGTTTCTTTGATTTTTGGCCTATTTCTCTTTGCAACACAATATATAAATTTTTTACAAAGGCCATTTATCTTTGGTTACATCCCCTTGTCTCTACAATTATTTCTGAGGAACAGGGAGGTTTCGTTCCTAGCAAAGAAACATCGGAAGGTGCAATTGTTGCTCATGAAACTTTGCACTCCATTGTTGTAAATAAATTGTCCTCCATGATTATTAAACTTGATATGCAAAAACCGTATGATAGGGTTGATTGGTCTTTTTTGAATCAAGTATTATTGAAGTTTGGTTTTTCTCGTAAGTGGTGTAAGTGGGTAATGGCATGTTTATTAGGTGCCAAGTTCTTGGTGTTAATAAATGGTTCAGCAGTTGGGTTTTTTGGATCTACCCAAGGGGTCCGTCAAGGGGATCCATTCTCCCCATTTTTATTTATCATTTTAGCAAAATATTTGAGTAGGTATTTTCATAAAGCTCATGAGCAATGTACCATCCAAGGTGTCTCTATTCCAAATACTAATATATCAATGACTCATTCTCTTTTTGCTGATGATACTTTGCTCTTTGGTAAAGTTGTATTCTCAGAAGCTTTGCATATAAAGTCTTTATTGGATAAGTATACTAGAACTTCAGGTCAAAAAGTAAATGAAGGAAATTCAAAAATATATTTGTTCAATACAAGCCTGCCATTGAGAAGAGAGCTGTGAGGTTATTTGGTTTTCAACAAGATCAGTTGCCATGTAAATATCTTGGGACTCCATTTTTTTCAGGTCAAAATAAGGCTTCTTATTGGCATAAAATTATTCAAAGTATTCAAGCCAAATTGTTATCATGCAAATGGAGATGGTTATCTCTAGTAGAGAGAATTTTGTTGGTAAAATCCGTGTTATCAACAATTCCTAATTATTGTATGTCAGTTTTAAAAGCTCCAAAGCCCATCATATTTCAAATTTAAAATTGATAAGAAAATTTTTATGGACTGGCAATGCAGACAACAAAAAGAAAATTCCTTTGATTTCTCTAGAAACAATGTGTTTAGATAAGTTAAAAGGTGGAGCAGGTCTCCATAATTTGATTGAAAGGAATTTGGCACTAGGTGCTAAAATGGTTTGGCGAACATATGTAAAACCTTCCCTAAAATGGTGTTGTCTCATGCATAACAAGTATTTGGATAATCGGTGTTCATCAAGAATTTTTACTGTGATAAATCCACCTTCAGGATCAACAATGTGGAATTTTCTAGTTTCTTGTAGAAAAATCATTTTACCTCATTTAACTTGGGAGGTAAATGATGGTAATGAAGACTTATTTTGGAAAGATTCATGGAATGGATATCAAAATCTAGCTAAATTTTTTAATTTTGATAATACTACAGCCCTATTGACTCAATGTTGGGGCCCAAAAGTCAAATATTATGTTCAACATGTGGATTCATTGACGGGTAAAGTCAAGTGGAAAGATTTCACAAATGAGTCAATAGATGAGATTCATAAAGGACAGATTACATCTATCCTTCATGAAAGAGCAGTTTATTTTTCATCCAACTCGGATAGATTAATTTGGTCTAAAGAAAAATTTGGTTGTTATACTGTTAAAGAGGAGCACAAATCAATTTCTCAAGCTATTTTTCAATTGTTAGATCAAAGAGCATATCAATTTTGTTGGAACTCAATTTTTTTGCCTAAAGCAGGTTGTTTTTCATGGCTAGCTATTCAAAATAAAATTCTTACAAGTGATAAGTTAGCAAAACTAAGGATAGGTGTTCCTTTTAAGTGTGTGCTTTGTGATAAGGAGTTGGAAGATATCAATCATCTTTTCCTTTTGAGTCCAGTAGCACAGGTTTGTTGGTTGTTTTTTGTGGCTAAAATGAATTGGCAGATAGTTTTTTTTATTTTTTAAACAAAAGGCTAGTGCCTATATATATTAATATTGCAATAAGATTAAAATTACATTATAAGCTGCTATATTAAAATAGTTACAACCAGCTAAAAGATTTTCTAATATAGATCTATATTACCATCAACACTGATTTATACCCATCCCTACTACATACTGATAATACCCAAAATATAATGCATGCAAACCTTTTGTGCATGTACTTTCCCAAACCATTTTTGCATCTATGACAAATATCTCCAAGTTGGCACTATATAAAACCCTATGTAGCTCATTTGACCTTATAATTCTTGATCATTCAATTTCTTATAATATTTTCTTCACATATTCATTTTTCAAAGGTTCAAAATTCCTTGAACTTTGCTCTATCAAATTGTTTTTTATTGAAGATTCCTTTCATCTGTTATGGAAAAAATTCTTGACTCTGCTTCCCTTATTCTTCTTCAGATTTATCTGCTTCTGATCCTCCCAAAACTTATACTGCTCTATTTTTACAAAATTCAAAATTTCCAATGACCTTTCAGCCTATTCCTCCATCATTACAGGATTTTCATTTTCACCATGATCTTCAACCATGATGACATCTTCTGCAAAAGTAAATGAAGCAACATTTAAGTCAATTCCTCGGCCTTCAAACATAACAACTTTGTGCTCAATTTCCACTTCCATTTGGACTTGGGTATTTGCAACCTCTTGACTATTTCGAGCACTAGTCTGTTCATATATGATGTTGTCATCCTACAACACTGGTATCTGAGGAGGCAATGGAGGATCATGAATATGAACCGGGAGGACCTTAATTTCCTACACAATAAATTTAATTTTCTCTGTCAACTCATCATCGAACTCAACAACATATCTTCGAAGAAAATTCAACATAATAGAAGAGTTTCGTTGGGAGAGAGATTTGTTGATAGCTACAAACATATTTTAAAAAGTTGAACAGTAAGAAAAAGGAAGTGCCTAGGAAACAAGCCACCAACATAACCATTTCCCTTCCAAAGATCATACTTTTGATAGGCTCTAGAAAGAACACCACTTGGAAGAAAGTCTTCATTAACAACCTTTGTAATTATCATTTCCAGAAGGTTTACATCTTGTAACAAGTCCAAAATGTTTGACATGAACACAAACAAGAATTGGGATGGATATATTACTCGCTTTACCTTTGGTTCAATGATTTCTTGGCCGATTATCCTTTTGATATGCTTTATGAATGTTGCACAATGATCCTTGAATACTAAATGCAACTCAACATCACCAATTTCATTTGATATCGGCAACTCCCATTCGTTTAATGGAATGTAAACCTTATAATTACTTGGGTAGAACTCCAACTGTCTTCTTGAACACAAAGCACTCAAAATATTTGACACTCTAAGTTCTCCACTTGTGTTCGAATTTTCAGATCTCATAGACATTGTTCTCCCAATGCTCTATTCATAAACAATTCTTGATGCAAAAATGACAAACATCTCTACAAAATTATTTCTCACAAACAACCATAAAGTGACTTTTAGATTGGTTGCTAATACGTCATGTACAAAATGTACCTTGACTTGAAGGAAATTATTATATGGCACTCCTTTATAAGTGTGTTGTGAATTGTTACATGGTGCTTTATATTTGATATCCTTTACCTGCGCTAACACCATATCTTGATCTCCACATATATATTTACTAAATTTAGCTATGTATATTTTGTAGAACCAAAATAATTCGCAGCAAGCTTTACTTTGCATGATTACACCACTCTCCTATTTCACACATTTGCAAGCTATGTGAATTTTCATATATGACGCCATCTGTAACCTACATAGTACAAAAAATATTAGTAAAGCAATGGCTTGATCTTGTAATGTGAATTTTTAATTATAGGACACTATAATGAATGTACTTGGAGGAATATTTTATATGCCTTCAATTGTGTTATGAGAAAATACTTTGTAATTTGAAAATTCACCCGATCCACCTGATTTCCATCTTTATGATATAGACATCTCACAAGAGATTGTTGCATCGGCGTAGAGCACTTCAAACAGAGATTAACAAGGATTGGTACGAACTGATTACACTTGTACCTTTATGTTGATGCATTGTTACCTTCATGATTACCATATGAAAATCAATCTATATTGTACGTATGACACGTGCGGAATTTAACTCTCCCACCTGCCAAAACTTTGCCACATGTCAATCATTTTTTCTTCATGAATGAATGCTTGATTTGACATAATGATATTTTATTCAACATGTATTATACCAATACACATCTGATTTCCCTTTAATATAACTAGTGTCTATTTTAATGTGTTCCTTTTAATATCATATGTGTCTGCTTTAAGCCTCCCCACGACACAATTGCAATCCTTTCACATCACTAGACATCCAAATTTTTAAAACTCCAGAAAATTCAAAGTGTGTGTGGCCCACTCTTTCTCCTGCCAAAAGTCCTCAAATGACATGTGTTGAAAATACATGTATCACTTTTTAACTCTTGTCAATGAATTTTGATAATAAACAAATTAATTCCATTTGCAATTTCAAATTTAAAACCTATAACTACAACATCTCCTGCCGTTTGGCACAGTTCGAGATTCACAAGAAAACTGCAACTTGAAACTTTACTCTTTATCTTGTTTTCTCTGCCTCTCATACAATGGCAACTCTCATTGTGAAATCACTATAGCTCACCTTCATTGCTAATGATTTTACATGTATTATTCACTCTTCCTCTTGCTTTGATCTCAAAGTTTCCAAACAATCTTCCAGTTTGTTTCCTTCTCTGTATATATGAAAAATTTGATACATGCCAATATTATCCAATAATTCCCACACTTGCTTCAGAATATATTGGAGACGCCAATTGATAATTTTACATTCTTTACATGCATTTATAATTATTAAGAATCTCCTTCAATCTGTAATTTAGGAATTTTTAACAAACTTGCCATCTTTAAACCATACAAAATTGAATTGGCCTCAGCTACATTATTCGAATCATTTGCAAGCTTGATTGATTTTTCCATTAAAACTATGCCTTTATGATCTCTAATGACTATCCCTGCACCAGATTTACCTGGATTACCTCTACTAGAACCATCAAAATTTAGCTTGAACCAACCCTGAGGTGGAGGCTTCCAAATTACCTTTGCCTTGTTAACTTTATTCTGAGGAGGTTGAATTTTTCTTCCTTTAAATGAAAGATTAATTTGAGGCCACTGCCCTAAAAAATATGAATCCCAATCTGTGAATGCAACATCTACTCTTTTTGTCCTATATACATAACTGTTAACTACCTTAGATATAGAAGTTTCTAACCCACTCAAAAAAAATTCCATAACACATTTCTCTTTCCTGAAAATACATTTATTCCTGGCCCACCAAATTGCCCACGCCACCATTGCTGGAATAATTCTCCATATGCAAGCAAAAAAAGAGTTGCTATATAAACATGGCCAACTTGAGAAAATATCCCACAATTTATTAGATAATGTTGTACACCATTTTAATTTTTATTGAACAAAACTACTAGCATGCTTGAGCAACCTCTCAATTCACAAAAAGATGATTTATATCTTCAAGGTGCTTCTCACATAAAACACATTGAAATGGATTTGCAAATCCCAATCTTGATAATCTGTCACTTGTCAAAATTTTGCTCTTAATTGCAAGCCATGCAAAACAACTAGCTTTAGGCAAAACCATAGAATTCCAACAAAATGAATAAGCCCTTTGACACTCAATCTGCACATCATTATGAGAAATTTCCCTATAACCATGTTTGACTGAATATTGGCCAGATTTAGATAATGCCCACCTTAACTTATCATTTTCATTTGTTAAAAAAACTAATCTTTTATCCAAGATTTTTTTTAACAACATACTATGAGCTTGTGCAATATTACAATGAGAAAAATATTTCCAAATAACTCTGTTAGATGATTTGTCAATATGATCAATATAATCCTTAACCTTATCTCCCCACAAAGATGTTAAAATATTTTTAGTATGAAGAAAATCATGAAGGGTCGTTATTGGCCGGAAACCATTCCAAGATTATTTCTAGAATGAAGCATCCTCACCATTATTAGCTTCCCAAGTTAAATGAGACACTATGAATTTCCTACAAGAAATTAGAAAATTCCACATTTGTGAGCCTGAGGGTGGATGAAATACAATGATAATTCTAGAAGGATTAAGGTTATCTAAATATTTTTCTTACATTACCTTGCACCATTTCTTATTTGGCTGAGTGTACATATGCCAAACTAATTTAGCACCCGGTGAGAAATTTCTATATGCAATATTGTGCAAACCTGCTCCACCTTGCAACTTATCCTTACATATATTGTCTAATGATATCAAAGGCACCTTTTTTGAATTATCTATATTTCTAGATCATAAGAAAGTACGAATCAACTTTTCAATTCTTGCCACAACTGATTTAGGAGCCTTTAGAACTGACATAAAGTAATTAGGAATTGATGAAAGGACAATTTTTTCTAGTAATATTCTTCCTGACAAAGACAACCATCTACCTTTCCAAGAACTGATTCTTGTTTGAATACTTTGAATTATTTTGTTCCAATAAGAACCTTTATTTTTCCCTATGAAGAAAGGAATTCCCAAATACTTACTAGGTAAATCTGCTTTTTGAAAACCAAGAATTTTTTCAATATGCTTTGATACTGTTGGCTTTGTGTTGAAGAGGTAAATCTTGGATTTACTTTCATTTACTTTCTGACCAGAGGCATGAGTGTACATATCTAACACAAATTTGATTTTCTTTGCCTCCCCCAAAGATGCTTTTCCAAAAAGCAAAGTGCCATCAACAAATAAAGAGTGTGTGATAGCAATATTTGTACTTGGAATGACTATACCCTATAGTAAACCTCGTTCAAAGCTTTTAGAAACAACTCTACTCAATGCTTCTGCAAGTATTATGAATAGAAAAGGTGAAAGAGGATCTCCTTGTCGAACTCCTTGAGTGGAACTAACAAAACCAATTGGTTCTCCATTAATAATCACAAAATTTGCAATAGAAAGACAAGAAAGCACCCATTTACACCATTTATGGCTAAAACCAAATTTTCTCAAAACTTGAATGAGAAACTTCCAATTGACCCTATCATAAGCTTTCAACATATCAAGCTTAACAACCATTGCTGAAAGTTAATGTTATGAAATAGAATGAAGAACTTCATGCGCAACTAAAGCTCAATGAAGAACTTCATGCGCAACTAAAGCTCCTTCAACAGTCTCTCTTCCTGGCATGAAACCACCTTGCTCTTTAGAAATTATGCTAGAAATGAAAGGATGTAATCTTAAGTACATTGCCTTAGTGAATATTTTGTAAACAGTATTAGAAAGAGATATCGGACTGAAATCAAAGAATTTTTTTGGAGAATCTATTTTTGGAAAAATAGCAATATGTGTGACATTAAATTATTTAAGTATTCTCCCTGAAAATCTTGATTCCTTCATTGCTCTTAAAAGATCAATTGAAATGAAATCCCATCATTTTTGAAAAAATAAAGCAGTGAAACCATCTGGACCTGGTGCTTTATCAGGAGATAAAGAAAAGACAACATCCTTTACTTCCTCTAATGTAAAAGGAGATAAGATTTTATCATTATCAACTTGTTGAATCATTTCAGGTTTTGATTCCAATAGATCTTCCCTAACTCTGTCAGAATTTGCAGTAAAATCTTGGTTATTTGAAAGCAATTGAGAATAAAACTTAACCCCTTCACTTTGGATATCAGCTTCCTTAGAAAGTAGGACACGTGTTACACTATAATGAATTGAAAAAATTGAATTTTTCACCCACTTAATTTGAGTTGATATATGAAAAAAAAAATTGTTTCTATCACCATCTTTAAGCCAAAGCTCCCTAGATTTCTAACGCTAATAAATTTCTTCCTTCAATAAAATTTCACACCATTCACCTTGAAATTTTTTTTGCTTTTCAAAAACTTCATTATCCATACCTTGAGAAATAATTTTTTTTATTTACTTCTGACAGCTATATATAGACCAAATCCTTCTGAACAAAAATGTTTTTGAACACTAAAATATTCCACTCTTTAATTTTCACCTTCATATATTCTAACTTCTTATAGAACTGAAACATTCTTGAAACTTTCACAAAAGGAGCCGAAGTCCACCATTGATTTAGAAATAAAAGAAAGTCTGGATGAAGAAACCACATAGATTCAAATTTAAATGATGATTTACGCTTCAACTGAAGTGCATTTAACCATTTTTTAGAGAAATGGCAAAATGATCTAAAGCATTTAAAGACAAAATCTCAGGAGTTAAGATAAAATCTGCAGCCAACCAATTTAGAGACAAAAGATACCTGTCTAGCCTTTCTACAATATGAAGAAAATATTTACGTCTGTTTGTCCGAGTAAAATTCCCATTTTGTGACACCATATCTACTAAAGCATTGTCTTTTATGAAATTTTGGAAGTCTTTCATTACTGCTAATGGTGGACATATACCACCATGCTTTTCATCTAGAGAAGAAATTGCATTAAAATCACCTGCAATGATCACTTTTTCATGACCCAAATTATCCATAATTTCCTTTAATTTATCCCAAAAAATTTTCTTAGTTGTTGTACTTGTAGGACCATAAACATTAATTAACCAAAAGGACGGGTCATAATGTTTTACTCTCATAAGATGCCAATTGCAATAATTTGAAACACTATCAATTAAGACAGTTTTAGCATTCCATAAAGTTATAAGCCCTCCATAAGCACCTTATTTTAGGAAATGAATAAGCTACCATTTAATCCATTTCTTGCACACAATATCAAAAGTTTCAGTTGAAGTTTTTGTTTCTTGAAGAATAACCACATCCATTCCATAAGTATCCAATTGATGCTTGATTTGAGCCCTCTTATCAAAGGCATTAATGCCTCTGATTTTCCAAGAAATTAAATACATTACACCTTGGGAGAGAAACATGCTCTCCTTGGTCTTTTATGTTTGTCAAACCTAGCTAAAGAATCCTTCAAAGTGGACTGTAAACCAGCATCAATTTCCTCTTGTAACTTGACAGTTAAAGACTTTCTACCCCTTTTGACAAGAGTTTTTTGTTAGCTGAAAGTGACAAAGGAGTCTATAGTATGGATAAAGATTGTGACATTTCAAAAATGCAATCCTCACTTTTACTAATTGAAGGTGGCAAACAAGAATGTAAAATGGATAAATCTTATGGAATCTCATGAAATCCATCCTCTCCCAAAGCATCAGATGAAATATCATCAATGAAATGATATGCAACTATCGATAGTGACTTAGAAACAAAACTATCCAAAGCCACATCTGAAATTGAAAGATTAATAGTGTTATCATTCCCAACTTCACAGAAAACCCCTAGTCTCAAAATTTGATTGTCTATTTGAAAAGGGATGGAAATATCCAAATCCTCACAACCCGCCCCAGAGCCCCCAAAGGTAATTAACCTTGCTAAATGATGAATTTATTGAATTGAAATAAGCTACAAATCCGGTGAAAAGAGATAAAGTGAACTATGAAACACACTTAGATCCGAACGGTAAGTGCTCAACCATTCTTTTGAAAATTAGATAGTAACAACATGATTTTTCAACAAAGGAAATCCGGAGGAAAGAGAACAATCATCAGAGCCATTAATAATTGACTGAACAGGATTACCCTAATATTTTAAACTTGGAACAACACGCTTTGAATAGACCAAATTGACCAATTTTTGATTTAAAATAACCATTGCATTCATAGAACTATCAACTCCCGCTACAAACTGAAATCTATTTAGGGATGAGACTGAATCTTGAACTATTTCGACATCATTACTAGAAAAATGCTTAACAACCAAAGGAGAAGATTGTTCAAAGGCGATCAGATCAGGGAATTGAGAAGTCAATTCCAGATCTACACAAGATGCATTTTTTGAATCGCCACCTTTAAATCCATTAGAATGCATTTGGACATGAGCGAGCGAAAAAACTTCCTTTGGATGCTCAATAACAACTGACTGATTCCACACCCCATTATGTGAATTTATTACCAACTGAGAAGGTAGGGTTATTTAAACATCCAAAAGAACACAAACCCTTACTAGAAGAGAGGGATAGGAAAGAAATATAAATGCTGTCTGGGAAAGATCCCTAAATGGTTGACCAATGTTTCAATAAGATTAATTTCTCTAGATATTCCAAAGGAAAGCCTTGCAACTGAATCGAAAATGGAACAAAATTTACAATATTATGAGAAGGATTGAAATTTGGAAACCATGGAATAGTATAAAGGCCATGTCCCTCAAAAAACCAAGATTTGGTATGGTGAACAAAATCTCTAGCTTCCTTAGAGTTTAAAATAACAACAAAAAAACCTTCACTCTTATCAAGATAGAACACTTGAGAAATATCCTCCCATTCATCAAAATACCAATTTTGCAAAAGATTTATTTCAAGAATAAAGTTCCAGAACTTACCAATGAGAGAAAGAGATTGAAAATCTTGTATTTGAGGTTGTAGCAAAGCATTTGGAAATGTAACAAGAAACTTAGACACCTTGTGCTAATCAAAACCTCTGTTGATTGGCTCTTTGCGGACCCACTTTTTCTCAACTTTGTTTTGCACATTTTGCTTACTCTTGTTCCTTTTAGCATTCTTCAGCTACAAGTTAAGAATATGATAGCAATATTTATGCTTCCTAGGAATGTTATTAAAAAACGAGCGGGTTCCATCTTTTGGAGAAACAACATCAAACTCCACCATATTTGGATTGAAGAAAGCTCCATATTTGTTTGGCACATTATTTGGAAAAGTTTCTAGGTGAAGACTATCTTTATTCAAAATAGGAATATTTTCCGAGAACTATGCATGAGAAACGACCTCCGGAGAAACATGAACAAAACCTTCAAGGATTAAATTGGGAGAAGCACAATCTTTGATTGGAGCTTCAAAAGGAAAATTTGAACAATTCCAATTGGAAACCACCTCAACCCATGAACGAGACCTACGAGAGTAATTGTTGGCATTAGATTCTGAAGCACAAATATCAAAAGGAGGTTGTGGAGCCCTGATAAAAGACCTCCCAGGACAAGAATAAGGTTGAATGCCCTCATTTGCATAACCCCAACGCCCATTATGGAAAACACTACTAGGAAGAGCACCCCTTTGCCCTCGATTTCCACCATGAAAACCCATAGAACGACCATGAAGATTTGAAAAGTGAATGTTACCGGGAGCCAAAAATTCCAATTCTTGTGGTCCATTTTTCCCCAATGGTCTCCCCCAATTCCTCCCAATTGGCAGTCAGTTTTGCCAAACACTATTTGGAAATTATTTACTAGTTGGCCTCAGCTTTATAAATCTTCCTTTTTTGCAAGTATCTGGTGATCTTCAATTTTGTGGGCTATTTGGTGGGCAAGAAATAAATGCATTTTTAGGATAGATAAATTGAATATTGATCAGATGTTGTTATTATTGGAAAGGGAAATTTTTGAATATGTAAACGCATGTGTGTAATCTAAACATGCTGGTTCACTATTTACTGATTGGGACTCAAAGTTTTTTTCATGGCCATTCTTATCTCTACCTTTCAAAGGTAATCTTAATCAGTTTACCCAAAAAATAAAAAGATCCTCTATTGTTTGGTTACCTCCTCCTGTCGGCATCTATAAGTTGAATATAGATGGGCCTCTAGGGGCGATCCAAGTTTATCTGGAGTAGGGGTGGTTATAAGGGATCATAATGGGTTAGTTTTATGTGCTAAGTCTTTCAAATTGTTATCTGGGACTACCAATTTTGCTAAAGCACAAGCTCTTTTGAAAGGTTTGAAATTAGTTCTTAGTTTTAAGCTTCCTATAATTCAAGTTGAAAGTGATTCACTCATCTTAATTAATGCATGCCGAGATCGTAAGATTCATAAATGGAAGTTAGAATATATTGCCAAGCGGATCTGTTCTTTGCTTGATAAGATAGGCAACTATCAAATCTTGCATACATATAGAGAAGGTAATATGTTAGCAATTTGTTTGGCAAACTATGGATGTGATCAAGCAGTTAATGAAGTGACTCATGTG